>LQNS02276498.1:15870885-15899221 GCA_001587735.2 Parhyale hawaiensis
AACAGCCGCAGCATATGCCGTGGCCCCATTTGACAGCCGCCGCAACATATGCTGTGGCCCCATTTGCAGCAGCCACAGCATATGCCGTGGCCCCATTTGCAGCAGCCGCAACATATGCCGTGGCCCCATTTGCAGCAGCCGCAACATATGCTGTGGCCCCATTTGCAGCAGCCACAGCATATGCCGTGGCCCCATTTGCAGCAACCGCAACATATGCCGTGGCCCCATTTGCAGCAGCCACAGCATATGCCGTGGCCCCATTCGCAGCAGCCACAGCATATGCCGTGGCCCCATTTGCAGCAGCCGCAACATATGCCGTGGCCCCATTTGCAGCAGCCGCAACATATGCCGTGGCCCCACTTGCAGCAGCCGCAACATATGCCGTGGCTCCAATTGCAGCAGCCACAACATATGCCGTGGCCCCATTTGCAGCAGCCGCAACATATGCCGTGGCTCCAATTGCAGCAGCCGCAACATATGCCTTGGCCCCATTTGCAGCAGCCACAACATATGCCGTGGCCCCATTTGCAGCAGCCGCAACACATGCCGTGGTCGCCATCACAATCTCGAAGATCCCATCACTGCGAGGCTCGCAGTTTAAACAGCACAACGCAATATCTCTCCATACCCAGCCAACCCATGCCTTTCCATTAGCATCTTCATAAGTAACATCATCCATCCCCATGTCTATGTTTATCTAACCCTCACGTCATCCATCATCCAGCGCTCCAAATATTCCCGTTAATCCATCATCCAAATTTCGCCGCCTGGCGTAAACCATTCCAATCCACAGCCTTACTCGATCCAGCCCGTCTGGGAATCGCCGCTGGGAATTTAGAACAAACGCAATATTCCTGACCGCCGAAGACGGCATGGGAATCAGGAGCCGCAATTAAACGACGGGAATGGGAATCAAACGTTGCAGCTTCAAACCATGGAACGATGAAAACCATCATGGTCTCAGAGGCTTACCTCCCACTCGAATAACAGCGACTGTTGCTATGGGCAGAGATCATAACCAGCTGTTTGTAACATTGCTCCTTGATCTTAATAATAATTAATATTACGGTGTATGTTAGCTGTTGAGGACAGAAATCATAACCAGCTGTTTGTAACATTGTTCCTCGATCTTAATAATAATTAATATTATGGTGTATGTTAGCTGTTGAGGACAGAAATCAACCAGCTGTTTGTAACATTGCTCCTCGATCTTTATAATAATTAATATTATGGTGTATGTTAGCTGTTGAAGACAGAGATTATAACCAGCGGTTTGTACATTGTTCCTTGATCGTAATAACACTTTAAAATTATAGTGTAAGTTAGGTGTTGAGGACAGCGATCATAAACAGCGATGTGTACATTGTTTCTTCATCTTAATAATAATTAAAATGACACTGTGTATTAGCTGTTGAGGTTAGAGATCATAACCAGTCGTTAGTTAATTGTTTTTTGAGGTAAACAATGAACACAAGGATAGAGTGTCAGCGTGTGATAGTGTACGCAGAGAACATAACAAGCTGCTCGTCTCGAGTTACTCGATCAATAGAACAAATATTATTATACAGCAGTACACGGGTTGCTGCAGGAGCGGAACAAAGTCTTTTACCTGTTTCTAGTTCATTCACTTGTATAACAAATACATGGACAGTGAGTATTTGCGGTTAGAGACATAAGCAATTTTGTTGGCCGTTCCCGATTAATCAAAGCCCGCTGGACTCTCTGCGTCTAGGGGCCCTTGATACGAGGGTCGTTCTAAAGAAAATGCCTCCTAATTTTTTATTCCGCTCGAAGGGATCCGTGGGGATTACAAATTGCATAGTTATGATGACTAAACTTATGCACTCATGACGTGAACGCTTCATCTGACACTTAAGAAAGCAATTCCTGCCATGGGCATAAATCAGAAGCAGAGATGGGCCATTGAATTCCTCCACGCAAAAAAAAATTAAGTAAACAGCATTTATCGGCACCTGATGAGCGTTACGCAGCCATTGTAGTTGATGTCAGTACAGTTAGGATATAAATTCGTTGATTTCAGAGTGGCGACAGAGATATGAGTGAAAAAGTAGAGACGGACGCCCATGCATAACCATTTCCCCGAAACACAAACTCATCAGTACCAGTCGGCGGATAACTGTGAGTGAAATGCGTGTAGAGTTAGAAGTGGGTATCAGTGCACTGAAAACGATGTTGTCATCCCTAGGATACAGCAAAGTGTGTGCTAGGTGGGTTCTCCGAACACTCACGCAGGAACAAAAGGACTACCGACGGGATGTCTATCAGGACTCTCGTTCATCGCTTGTGAAAGTGCATTAGTAATTGTGGTGACTACATAAAAAATAAATTTTGGAGCACAAAATGTCACTCGTTTTAATGGTACTACTTTGGGCTTCCTAGCTCAAGTTTTAAGTTAAAAAATAAGGGGCATTACCCTTGGAACGATTCTCGTATATTAGGTATGATACACCAACCAATCGCACAAATTGCAATGATCACTGGGTATGATATTGACCTGAGGGTTTCTCTAGAATGCGCCATCATTTTATGTAGCGAGAATAAAATAATTTTTAGCAAGAAAACGTTACCATTCCTTAATGATAACCTAATGCTAACGTGTTTTTCCACGGATAATAGGGTCATTTACAATTTATCTTAGCAACAGCGACAAGCTTACATCAGCCACCAGCAATACTGTAATTACGAGGTATATCAGCTTCACCACTATACAGTATTAAAGCAGTACTTTCTCCAGCAACCCCACGAATATCGGTTGCTTTAGCTCTAACCCTAACTACGCCGGTACTGTCTTTTGCAAAAACATGCCGATATTTACTCAAGAAACTCGGCAAATCACAAGCTTTGCCAACCGTAACAACATGCCGACAATTTCCCAAGAAATACCGCTGCCATCAGGTACACCAGCTGCAACAACATACCGATATCTAATATTATTAACTCAAGAGTCAGACGATCATCAGTAGCACCACCTGCAACAGTACACCGATATTTCCTCAAGAAACACACCGACCATCAGTTGCACAGCTGCACCAACACACCGACATATTCACCGGAAGCACAGCCATCATCACGCGCCCAACAATATACTTTTGTTTCCCCTAAAAACACCGAATTCATCAAGCCAGGAGCATTTAAGCCTCGCCGAGCGCAGCGCCTCCATTGCAAGATTGCAGGGCTCAAGGAGTAGCGTGCATTAAAAATGGAGAAGTCATCAGGGCGAAGGTAAGGGCGCCGTGTCCCGAGCAACATTCGCACGTAGCAATAAAGTTTACATACGGAGGATCAGGGGCAGCCAGGGCCAATGTCGCCGCTGAGAGGATTGCGCTGATTCTCCATGTCCAACTTTACGACCCTTGCCGCCGCTGCGATAAAATGTGCCGCCGCATTTAATTTAAGGCCGGCGGCGACTGGGACGGGGTGAGCATGTGGTGAATCTAGGGAAATATTCAAGGCAGGCTTGTACTTCCAGGCCAAATATTCAAGGCAGGCTTGTACTTCAAGGCCAAATATGTAAGACAAGCTTGTACCTCCAGGCGAAATATTCAAGGCAGGCTTGTACTTCGAGCCAAAATATTAAAGGCAGGCTTGAATGTACTTCGAAGCAAACTATTTAAGGCAAGCTTGATATCCGAGGCGATATATTTAAGGCAAGCCTGAACTTTCAAGACGAAATATTCAAGGCAAACTTGCACTTCACGGCAATTATCGAATCCCACGAAAAATTCGATGGAGGCTTAATTAAACCCCGTCGTACGCTCTGACTATAGGAAATTAGGACTATAATTAGGACTATAGGATTAGGACTATAGGACTATAGGAAATAGGACTATAGGAAATAAGAAAAAAATTCGATGGAGGCTTAATTAAACCCCGTCGTACGCTCTGACTATAGGAAAATATTCCAACCCTATAAAAAATTTACATATTTCTGATGTTTCCTCAAATTGATGGCAGTAACTGAAACTCTCACTGCGCGCTGTTGTAACATAGCAACATGTTTAAAGCATCAGTTATTGTCTACAATTAATTTATTTGCTCCATGAAACTTGAAGTTCAAATGGTAAATCGAGAGTTCTTTCTGCTACGTACAACAAATATAGCATGTAAACCATGTAAACATGATTTGTGCGCAGGACTACCTCGCTTTTTCACCTTAAAGGACTTCGTCAGTTCCCCGCAACCTGGGAATTCAAGGAAAAAATTAATAATGCTTTCGCCCGGAACAGAAGAATGACAATAATATTTTTCCTGCCCCTGCAGTATGTGCATAGGCATCACCTCCCTTATTTGCGAATGAGGAATTCCACGGGCTCTTCGAAATTATAAGGCTGCTATATAAAGGTCCATAAAACTGAAGACTTTGCCTCACTTACCAAATTTTCCCGAGAATTGGTTTCGTAAATAGAGACCGCTATCCGCTACACACAGCAACGCCAGATCAAAGGCCCAAAAAATTCTTCCGGCCCGTCATAGCCCCAGGAAACCTTGGTGTTCGCGAACACAAACAAAGGTTTTACTAAAGAAAAACTTTGTAGAGTCTCTTGAAAAGTCTCTTTTCAGGACCTCCACTCCAACCCTCGACCGCTTTAATTGGAAAGCAAGCCCTTAAATCCACCTCAACCTTTGCAGTTGGTCTAAAAACACGATATTTTTCAGGGCAAAGGGCAATTACGCGGAAAGATTCTTGGTAAGAAACATATTCTGACAGAACAAAGGCAGTTTAGTAAAGACATTCAGGGTTTATAAGAGACGTGTTCTGGCAGAGCACGTAACAGGCAATTAAGGAAGAATGATTAAGGCTAAGCAATATAATATTCTCACACAACACAGGCAGTTATGTAAAGGCATGCCGGATAAAAAAACGTATTCTGTCGGAACGCAGGCTACTAAGTAAGAAAATTCCGGGAAAAAGAGGATTCTGACAGAATACCGGGGTTATGTCAAAAGATTCAGGGAAAATATATTTTTAAAAAACAAAGGCAGAATATATGCAGCTATGAAAAAATCAGCGTCGAAACCGTGCATCAATAAAACACAATAATGGACGAAGACTCCAGGTAAAAAACATCGTCTGAAGGTGCACAGACATTTTTCCAAAAACGGAAGGGCAAAAACGGGTTCTCGCAAAAGACAAGCAATTGAAGAAAAATCCATGGTATTGAAGAAGTGTACTTACCGAGGACTGAATGTAGTCATGTAAATGGTTGCAGATAGTCTTATACGTACTTATGACTGTCCACTAACTAAAAGCTTTCACTTCTTGGTACTACTGGAATCTCAATAACGCACCGATATTCATTTCGATGCTGAAATAGTTTTACTTTGGACGTCAAGTAAAAAAAGAACTATATCATAAAACAGGAACATTTCAATATCACAGACACCATCATCAGGCTAGTACAATCTGAAACGTGCTGAGCGAAATTAAAGGACTTCAATAAACACAAGACTATAAGTGTGTAGAGCTATGTACAAATCTATGAATAAACTTGACAAGGAACTGTAAACGAGCACCCTATTATCACATACCTATTGCACTAGTTACAACCTGCAAGCCCGTCCCACAGTAAATAGTGGCAGCCGCCGAAACACGGTTGGCATACAGGCCTATGTTCGAACAACATTGGTACTTGCATTTTTACAAAACAGTTTAAGTGCTTCAAAATCTAAAATATTTTCGTTGAGATTTGGTTTGTCCCTATGGTTGACGATGGCTTCTACAATATTCAGATGTTTTCTATTTTTGCAGCGCTGTCAAGACTTTTGTATTGCTACGTAGATCTTCTTTACCGAGTTTACAGTCGTGCATAAGGCAATAGTGATTAAATATTGCACCTTTGTACTTGTGATGACACAACCTATTTTGCAGCGTCATCCTGGTAAGCCCGATGTAGCAGTTGTCCAGAGACATGCATTCTCCGGTGTTACATCTGAACTCGGAAACTACACCGGACTCACCAAGGTCACTAGTTGATGATTTTAACAAATTGTTACGAACACATAAGTCACTTATTTTTATATTCTTCTGATAAATACAAAGTCGGAGCCATGCATGACTGTCAACCGGGTTTACATACATGCGTACTCTGCTCTTAAGTGCCCTTTCGTCCATCTTGTCATTAGCATGATTTGATTTTCATAATAGATGTTTATTATATGATGATCGGGTTCTCGGGTAGCGTTGAGATTTCGTATGTCGTGGTTCAAGAACTGATTGATTTTATGATCTACTAGAGTTATGAAAGTGATTTTGATCAATATTTTTTTAATGCACAGAATTTCTGTATGAAGGGCTTCAAAGGAACTAAAGATTTAGAACGCTCGGTTTAGGTAGGTGCTTATGAGTCCATGCTTGTACTGCATAGAAGCATCTGAATCAAAGTGCAAGGTTTATCCGGAATTTGTAACTTTGGTATATACGGCAGTTTTGAAGCAGCCATTGGTTGACTCCATAAGTACGTCTAAAAACGGTAATTCGTTATTAACATTGAGCTCGTAAGTGGAATGCATGAAAGAAATATCTTCCATTTTAGACTTGAGCATTTCTTATTTTTCCAGACTCCCCACCTCCAGAATAACATCGTCTACATATTGAGGTCGATCTATGGGCATAAGTGAACTCAGAGCCCTCAGGGGCATATTGTGGCGGGCCCTTTCCCTGCCACAATATGTTTGGGCATCACTCACCCAAGGTTTCCGAGTGCCTTAGCCGCAGGAGATGCTGCAGCTTACCGCAGTTCCTGCTGACGAGGTTAGTATTGTAATGTTAGGTAGGTTCTCTACTTTCCTCTTTCTGCCCGTGAGGTGGGCTGTCGATCGATATAGCCGACCTGGTACGCGGGACATCTCTAGTCTCTCTCGGGTGGAAGGACACAAATGGGGCCGACCACTTGAGTGTCTTCGACTATACTTTGCGCCTTTTTTTCTTGCCAGTAGTAGCGTACTGAGCCAACCGAATTTTTCCGGCAGGAATGCCGAGATCAAATATTTCAACTGATGAAAAGCGTAATGTTATTTTCGGTTGAGCTTCACTCTTGAATCGCCTCGTTGCGTCTAGGGTGGTTAAACACTGAATCTAATAATAATAAAAAGTGAACTCAGAACCTGCTTCTCGACCTGACATATAGAACTTAGCTAGGCTCGGTCCGAGAGGCGAGCCCATGGCAACGCCGTCCACTTGCCGGTAGAGCGTGCCGTCGACGTGGTAGAAGGGCACCTCTGTTGTCGGAATGGTGAGCTGCTCCTTTAGTTTCGTGCGCCTGAAGGCAGTCGGTGGCGCTCTAGTTGGATGGTTGCAAACGTTGTCCAAGATTATTTCAATGGTTTTTGGTACAGGCACGTTGGTAGGTAAAGACTCAACATCCAGTGATGCTAAAATTCCTTTTGGTTGTTTGTTCTGAATAATAGCGATGAATTCGTCTGTTGACTTTAACATGAGTTCGTGTAGAATCTATGGCTGTATTATTTCATTCAAGGCTCGAGCGACTTGGTTACTGTAGAGACCTGTGATATTATTGGTCTCACTGGTGAATCTGTAGGATCTTGTGGACCTTTGCATTTACGTACAGATAGGCTGGTGAGTAATGATCTTGAAGTTTCTTGAATCGGCTGGAGTTGGCGACAGCGTTAACAGCAGTAATGATCTTTTTAGTTTCTTCTAAAGAAACCTTGCCCTTTGATTCAGATGCACCTATACTGTACAAGCATGGACTCAAAAGCACCTACCTAAACCGAGCGTACAAAATCTGTAGTTCCTATGAAACCCTGCATACAGAAATTCTGCGCATTAAGAAATTATTGATCAATAATCACTTTCCTAACCCTCTAGTAGATCATAAAATCAATCAGTTCTTGAACCACCGTATACAAAATCTCAACGCTACCTGAGAATCCGCTCAACATATAGTAAACATCTAATATGAAAATCAAATCATGCTAATGACAAGATGGACAAAAGGACACTTAAGAGCAGAGTACGCAGGTATGTAAAACCGGTTGACAGTCATGCATGGCTCCGACTTTGTAGTTATCACAGGAATAGAAAAATTAGTGACCTAATTGTTCGTAACAACTTATTAAAATCATCAACTAGTGACCTTGGTAAGTCCGGTGTAGTTTCCGAGTTCAAATGTAACACCGGAGAATGCACGTCTCTAGACAACCGCTACATTTTGAAGCACTTGAACTGTTTTGTAAAAATGCAAGTACCAGTGTTGTTGGAACATAGGCAGTGTCTCGGCAGTTACCGCCATTTGCTGCGAATAGTAACTAGGGTAATGTCTCAATTACCGAATGCCTTTCTATTACCGAACGCAATAAGATTCCTACCTATATTCGGTAATAGATGGGCATTCGGTAATTGAGACATTACCCTAGTGCAATACGGTTGTGACCATAGNACTAGGGTAATGTCTCAATTACCGAATGCCTTTCTATTACCGAACGCAATAAGATTCCTACCTATATTCGGTAATAGATGGGCATTCGGTAATTGAGACATTACCCTAGTGCAATACGGTTGTGACCATAGGGTGCTCCTGAACAGTTTCTAATCAAGTTCATTGATTGATTTGTATATACGTTTTCACACTGATAGTTTTTTGTTTATTGAAGTGCCTTAGTTCCGCTCAGTACATTACAGATTGTACTAACCAGATGATGGTATCTGTGATATCGAAACGTGACTGTGATATAATATGGTTCTTTTTATATTGGACGTCTAGAGTACAAGTATTTTAACATTCGAAATAAATATCGATGTGTTTTTAAGTTCCCTCTTACCCAAAGAACTTAAACAATATAGAGTAGCTGAGAAGGGTCAGAAAAAAACTACTGGAATCGATCTAGTTTCATTAAGTACTGCGGTAGAGTGCACTCCACTCTGAGAACGCATAGCTCCGCCATACAAGGCAACGGCGAAGAAAAAATTCATATTGGTTCTGAAACCACGATTTGCTTTGTATCGACACCAAAATCTAATCATTTGCGCCTTTAATCGTATTAATAATTTGTGTAATTGTCTCGAGCATCCTTCATTACTTTTTGAGTTATACTGCTAATAAACATTATGACAAACGTAAGTCAAACACACAAACGGACCAAGCCGATCATCACCAAAATTCAATAATTTATGACTTTTAACATTGCTAACAACTCTTACAAATTTCACAAAAATCCATTGATAAACTGTTTGAGTTATTAAGCTAACAAGCATAAAATCAAATACAACGACGAAGAATCGAACAAACAAACAAAACATCACCAAAATTTGGTCATTCACTCTCTGTGATATATCTAACAACTCATAAAAGTTTCATGAAAATTCGTCAATTACCTTTTGAGTTGTGGCCATAAGAAAAATAGGCAGACAAACAGATGAACGAATTTTCACCAAAAATTAATCATCTAGTACTGTTAACATGCCTAACAAACCATGTATATTTCTCAGAAATCCGTGTATAGCTTTTTGAATAATCTTGGTTACAGACAGAATAAAAGACAAATGGACAAACTCACAAACACAAAAAACAGAACCTCCTTTACGACATGTGGATATTTAAAGCAAAAGTTACTTGACAAAGTAAAAAAAAATAATACTCCAGCACAAGGAAACTTTCTAAATTAACAAAAACTCAGCAGTATTAAACTCGTATAAAATTTATGAAGATAACTACAATTACATCTTATGATATACTCGAGGAAGCATTTGAAGGCACAATTTGAGTGGTAACTACACTAGCAAAATATAAACACAACATACACAACGATAACGTTCTAGACATTGTACATAAAAATACAGTAGGTGGCCCTGCTTCTCTGGCAGGGAGCATGCGCGGCAATCGTAGGTAGGTTATATAATGGATTGTTTGTGGCAAGGGCCATTGCGGCTAACTTTTTCTAAAGAGTTGTTGAATTTTTCAGTCCTGATTTGCAAACCGAGAGAGCAATTTCTTGGCCAAACTCTGCGGTCGCCGGTAGAAAAGATGGCAATAAAATAAAAGAAACTCCGCGAGAAACCCGATTCGTTTGATTACGAAAAGTTATGCCGAATATATATATTTTTTTCGAACAGAAAACCATAACGGATTAAAATCAAAAGTCACAGCACAGGATAAAGACACAAACAGATTCGAATATTGTATACGTGGAGCTGACAGTGGTGAGGGCGACAGCTCAACTCGAACTGAAGCTTAGGCATTGCCTCTTATCTAGGAATGGGCGTCTGTTGGGTCTACTGTCTAAAATTTAAACTAATTTAATCCTACCTACAAGGACACTCTTTTTCTCTTTAACCTAGTCTGGCTGGAGAGTAGTTGGCACAATGTATGTACCGTAACAATAGATAGGCAATTCTTAGGATCCAGGAATATCACTGCTATGTATCCTTTCAATGCTAATTAAATATCTCAGGGGAAGAACTAAAGCCCATTTAGCTCCATACACCTAATTTAAGTCTACCAGATCCTCAATTTGAATATACAAGTGAAGAAACTCTGCAGTAATTTCTGTACCAATCGCTTTGGTTAGCAGAATGACCGTGAGGGCGCTAGTGTCGCTTTAAAGTTCATGTTATATGGAACAATGTAACTCAAAAGAAGTTCACATGGTTTTTACACGTTAAACGATACCATTAACTTCAAAAATCGGTTGAAACAAGATAAGCATCGAATTATTATAAAAATTTCTTTTCGAACAGTTTTTTAGAATATGAAGAACATGATCGACCTAAGGTTGACATGTTTGCTCCTGTGGTGATTGAATATTGTTGTATTGACGAAACGAGTAACCTGCGATTCACACCATTAATTTATGGGATACAGATGCCAAAAATGAGCAGTTTTCGAAATCTTTATTTATTAAGCTTAGCAATATGTCGTTGCTCAACTTCAATTATTATTTTCGAAATTATCAGTACGCTAGCGCTGTTAGTCAGCAATCGTGTAATCAAGTGATCTCGTATTATAAGAAAGATTTTTCAAATAAAGTTTTCAAGAAAACACTAAATCGTTACAGTAACGAACTCTTCTCTTTCTGGTAATGTAATATGCAATAAAGCATAAGCCTGTGCATAAAATAGAAAATCGTAAAATTGTTTGGTCAGATAAAAGAAAATGATCTGCCAAAATGTCGCTTCACCGCGCAGTGTTTGCTACGCACGTAGTGTCGTGTCCGGCGCTTTATAATCAAAACTTTCAAGAAATAAAGGTAGGAGTTCCCTACTATTCACCTATGTTGGGAACGATATATTTGACAATTAAAAACCAAAAATCAATATATTCTATATCAAATGATGCATTATTCATTGAGGATAGGAGCGTAGGCCGGTTCTGCTAACAAAATCACAGTTTAGGCTAACATTTTACACACAAAAAGCGGCGCGCAGTAGTTGACTAGTGACCACCAATGCTAATTCAATACTCAATTAAACAAATTATATTTAAAAGTAAGCGTTTTTGACGTCTCTGACTTATAAATTCATACATTCATAAATTTATTGAGCATTAAAGCATGTTGTGTTTCATTATTTTTGACGTTTACGTTCACGTCATGCGTCGCCATATTGAAACTGTTTACAAACAGATCTGTCGATACAAAATCGCCACCAGAGGGCGACGGAAATTGAGATAAAAAATTTGCATGTAAATTTTGCTCTTTGGTATTCTAAGCTCTTTGGCCGACTTCATGGAATAAAAGGAGTTTTTGGGACAATTTTTCTAGCGTTTCTACGTCTTTCGGTGATAGATTATAGACTGCAGGGCTTAGGCTGAAAACACACCTCTCCTCACTATACATTTTGATATAATAATACACATTTGTTGCTTAATTGCTTGGTTTGTTTTTCGGCCCCGTATCAGGGTTATATAGAAGAAGTTTATTTGCTCAACGGCAACAAAGAAGTCTCAAGTACCTCTTTATGATAGCATGAATAAAAAAGTACAGTAAGCGTATCATGCGCATATTAAGAATCAGATCCTTGATGGGAAAGGGAGATATTCTTCATAGCAGAACCACCAACTACAACGGTAAATTTCATTCATTCTACTCATTACTACTCACAACAACGATTTACTGAACAGCCACTAGAAAGTAAACAACTTCTTGGCTACCACATAGTCTTTATGTCGATTTTTTTAATACATTATCATGTATGAGATCTAACAGATAGTTCGGTATACCACTAGAAAGAGACGAGGATTGAAAAATGGCAACACGTTCTCTACATCACCACGCACGGATGGGAGACTGAAAATAGTCAGTTTCATTATGAGATGAAGACAGTTCACCATCCAGCAGTCATCATGCACCTTCAACTGCAAGGCATAGATTTATTTAAAATCTATAACGACTTGGTGCAAACATTTTTTTTACCATTCGTAATTGCTGATTTTCCGAGTTTAAACGTGGCAGAGACAGCCTCAGACACAAGACAAGGTCAAGGAGACCGTCCACAGTAACCACAGAAAAAACATGTATCGTGTCTTTGAAATGCGATGAGGATGGGAATCTCCCAACAACGAAATTAAAACATTTTCACCAATGAGCACAGCTTGTATACCAATACCATGCAGCTCAGTTATATTCAATTCTCGTACAGCTCACCCATGGCCAGCACACGGATTAAAGGAGATAAGCATAAGTAAAATATTCTGCTTTTACATATTCTGCTGACGAATCGTCCGTGGAAGTCGATAACATTCACTGACCCTGAAGCCAGTGTTGAGCAGTGGGTCGAGGTGTTAGCTAAATCAACAGGTATTCTGCATGGTCGAATTAATTGCCATCGGTAATCCCAGATGTGCTGATGGCACCGGGGTAAAAATTCATTTGCATCTGGCCAATTAATGAATATTTACTTATTGCATTCTCAGGGGGGAAGCTGAGAGAGTTGTTGATTGAACGGAAAAGTTCATGATTCAGCTAAACATAAAGACAGCTTAAAAAGCAATATAGCAATCTCATTCTTCGGAAGTACTTTTCTCATTGCTTTCTTCTATATTTACAAGCCTTCGCTAATCTTTGTTTCTCGTCGTCTGAAGATACTAATTAGAAGTTTTCATATTTTTAACATTTTCATTTTTCATCTGTGAATTTGATGATATCAATTAAATATTGGGACCCGAGACTACTTTGTACTATATATGTGCGATAGATTTCTCACAAAATAAAAATACAACAGAATCAGCTTTTTTTCAATAATTGATTCATGTCACCGGAAGCACTTTTTCTGTCAGCTCAAGTGATTTCTTTAAAAAAAACTTCGCGCTTTCACTTCAAAAATGCTTCAGAACGAAGCAGTTCAGAACAGCTCGCTTCACCGTATTGTGGATACGAATTTTCCCATATTTGGATCGTTGTGCAACCTCAGCAACGTGACTATTTCAAGATATGAATGAAAATCGGTACGGTATGTAGGTATGATATGTGTAAAAAGAACTTCAAGTTTTTGCTTCGAAACTGACTGAAAATTTCTTAAAATGCATGCGAAAAGAAGACGGATATTATTGAGCTTCTTCCCAGCGAAAAGCAGAACTTCTGGCAAGTTAAATTTCACCTCGAGCTAATAGTAAAAAGCGTAACGTACAGACACACGGACGGTCGTACGGATGGATGGAAACTTAAGCAGATTTAAGCAGATGTAATATATATACTGATATTTTTACATAGGACAGCTTATTCGCATTTCTGCAGTCTACAGATAGTGATCTATTAAACTGTAAATGCGTAAAGACAATTTATCTTTCAATTTTGAATTCATAAAACTAGCTTTAAAAACAATGTATTGAGCTTTTGTTTTACTAGAGCTGTTAGTTAGTACTTCGATAGCATCATTGACTACATAGAAAGCTTCTCAATTTATTTAATTTTTCAATTTTTTTATAATAGCAGTTGATCCTTCCTTCATATTTAAACAGAATCACTGCAATAGACACTAAACTGCTCACATTCAGGTAGCTGAAATATAAAATTTATGCCTGTCGATTGCCAGGTCAGTGTCAATAATACTATATTTGAATGCAATAATAAAAGACTGTAAAAACGTTTCCATTAGAAAAAGTTTTTTGTATTCTCCGGATATCTGACTGCGACAGCAGAAGATAAATTCATGGAAAAATCAATAATTCTCGTCTTAAAGTCCTCATCATCAGTGAGTTGATAATTAAATACAGAGAATTTATAGTCGCCATTCTCACGAAATGGAAAAGATGGAACTAGTGCAACTTTTCAAAAGCACAATGCACAATAGAATTTCAATTCGCTAATATCTACATGTTTAGAATCTTCAATTCTGGCCAATTTAAATCACTACTGTTTCTAAAGGGGATAACCCAATGGTTAATATCTTGGTGATCTTTAATCGAACTTAACTAACAACAGTAGGTAGTGATCTTTTAAATCGACCAAATTCGAAATTAATCAAGATGGGGTATCTTGGCGCTGCCAGGAAATTTTGCATTTGGGAGCAGAATGAAGGCTGGAGTAAAATGTGGGGATGCTTCACATTGCTATGGGATGCATGTATGTTAGTAACATGGTAACAATATTAGGTGGTGGCCAAGCCGGAGCTTGGATCATTATTGGGGGCTCAAGCCCCCAAGCCCTCTCCTTGGTGGCACCATTATTATATTAAATTCTCCGATATATTTATTAGTCCTTTGCAGTGAAGAGCGTTCCTTCTTCAAAGAACGGAGTTTAATTTCTAGTCAAGTGCTGTTGGTTTATCGATTAAATATTCGATGTTTCGATGTAGATGTTTCGACTCCTAGCTTTTTTGTGGCAAATAATGGTTAATTTTAACATCCTTAGATGCACATGTGACACGAACGTGTTTTTTGTTCACCCTGGAAAGCAGCACATTCTGTCATCTCATCAGGAAATACTTCGGTGCCAGTTGGTAGAACGGACAAGGCACACGGTGTCATCCTACGAATAATTGTTTTTGGCACTGTTGTCTTCCCTTCTTCCCTTGGTTTGAAAGATATTATTTCAGCAACATATCTGCATTGAATTATACCCCCAGTAGCTCAGTGCTAAGGTTGCTGACTGGCTCATATCGAAACTGTTGAGTTTCAAGTGACACTTGGGAAAGAAAGTCTTGACGCCATAAAATGTATAGCGTCAGCAATTCTTTCACTCGTAGTATCTAGAGGGGACATTGGTCTTGGGTCGGTGGGCACACTTAACTATCGGGTATTCTATTAATACGGTGCGATGCCATAACCCGGATAATCTCTGATGGCCTGCAGCCGTACACTGCAGCACAAACCAGTGCATGCGAGCTTCCTAGTTTGGTGCAGCTACGGCCAGCAGCATGAGACTCCTTTTACCGGCAAAGTCAAGACATGGACTAAAATTTGCCGTTTGCTGCCTCCGACCTTTACTATGCACCAAATCTTGCTAGTATATTTACAGTGCCAGGAGCCTCTCATATGAAGGCGGTAGCTCAGATAGGACCGAAACCTACGCTTCGGCTCCTGGAGAAGAGCATTTTTGACCGTCCAAAGTACAGTATCTAATCTGATTCCAGCTGCGACAATCAACAGGAGTATCCGCAGATATGCCGGACAGATCAGAAGAAAAGAAACCCATGCATCGCTACACATAGCTCCCACATGCACAGCACGAACACACATACCTACACACACTCGCACCGGCAACATTTACACTTACCCTCACGTACCTAAAACTACACCTACACCTATCCATGTTCACCTATTCACACAAACACGCACACAGCCACACGACCTCCCTAAGCACAAACAGACTCTACTCCAAAGAGCATCTCGAGGGAAATCTGGCGTTAGATCCGCAAATTCTGCACACTGCAGGGCGCCTCTGCACGCAGCGCGACCTGCATGTTGAGTTCATCTCTTGCATGCGCTGGACCTGGTCAGCAAGAAACAGTGAACGTTTGTGAACGGAATTTATGAACTACAGGAGGTAGAGTGCAGTGCACAACTGGTCGGCAACATGAATTTATTACACATCAGCAGCTGTACCTACACACTTGTGCATGACATTCCTGAACAAACGTGCAATGTAAAATTGGTCGGCAACATATTTTGCTAGGCATGGGAAAATTCTTCTTCATCAAACGATGAACATTTGTGAACGAAACGACTGAGCCTCCGTGCAACGCACAACAGTGCCACTACCAGAATTTACCGAACAGTGACCCCTCCATTCACATGAAAATAGAACATTTGTGAGTGGAATTTATTCGCCAGAGCATAAACTATAACTACGAGTATTTAGATTAGATAGGCGGCAGTAGGCGAACCAATAGGCCCATCCCCAAAGAGACACTGGAACCTATGCCCCGGGCCTCTATGAGCTATTACCATTGTGTTAGCATGATATATAGGACTGGAGAAAAGAAGATGAAAAGAGAGAGAGAAAAAAAGGGGAAGAATCTCAGCCAAAGAAACGATCATGAATTCACGCAAGCACAATCAAGAGCCGCTGATATGCGGAGCTTAGAGATGTCAGGCAGTGTAGTTGGAGCGGGAGAGTGAAGAAGACGGATTAAGGTGGCCTAGGAAGCTTTGGCCGCTAAGAGCTTGCAACTCCTGGAGGCGTTCTTAGCCGTGGAGGATGTCTCTCCCAAAGTATGTCAAGACGACTTTTAAACCCGTTGACTAACTCCGCACTAACAACTTCGGAGGGGAGTATATTCCAAATGCTTACTTACTATGAAATACGGAAAGAACTGCTGACTTAAGGTCGTTCTTCGCGCTTTATGCTTGGGTTTTTTACCGTTGTTTCGCAAGCGATCATTGAGGTGTCTTTCAAAGAGGCCCGTTGTAGGTACCTACGTCGTTGAAGCCATTCAAATACTTGAATGTCTCCTCAAAAATGAAGAAGGCTATGTTAACTACTGAGGTGAAATGAAGAGCGTTTTACCAGTTGTGTTTGCGTTACCCTCGAGTTTATTAATTTCTCTGCTCATTTTGTTTCAGTATTTGTTAAATAAAAGCGTTTGAAACAGCAGAAACCGTAATTGTTTCAGCTTTGCATAATCAAGTCGGATACCTAAAAACACAGATATTTCTAATTTTCTTAAAAGCAGGATTGTTGGAGTGAATATTGCTACGTATATCACTTAATAGCAAGGAGAGAACCTTGCTAAAACTAATTGAAAAACATAATTTTTATAGCAAAAATACGATATGCATAATCAAGCCGGACCCACTGTATAATTGAGACTATATAAAGTATACTACGAATAATCAAACCATAACTACAAGTGTATAAACTATACTACGATTTTATAAACTATAACTACGCTTATATAAACTATGACTACGACTATACAAACTATAACTACGAGTATATAAACTACAACTACGAGATTAAGAACTATAACTACTAGTATATAAACTATACCTACAATCAAATAAACTATATTTACGAGTATACAAGCTATAACTACGAGTATATAAACTAGAATTGCGATTACATAATCCATAACTACGAGTATACAAACTATAACTATGAGTATATAAACTAGAAGTACGAGTATATAATCTGGAAACACGAGTATATAACCTAAAACTATGAGTATTTAAACTATGACGTTCTTCCAAAGTCTGATACTGTTTCAAAGAAAAATGCGGTTTCATATATCGATGCAGGATGCAATCACTTCTGACAGTGCATAAAACCTAAGCTAACGGAGTGACTGGGTAAGTATGCGAATATTTAGTACTGTCAAGACCTGGGCTTCCTAGTATGTACTCACTTTACATGAGAAGCGCTGGGAGAAGCTGATCGGATACAGAAAACATGTCATGCCTGTGAAACATACACTGCTAACTCACTTTTTTATTTTCATCGACTCAGCAAAAACATTTTACAAAAGACCAACAAAATTTCTTACACTATTTCATTGTAATAGAATTGCTTTTATTCATTGATATATACGACATCAAAGAAAACATGAGTGTAGTTGCGTAAATGTAACTGGCTTGCAAAAGATATTTGCATATGTTACGCAGCTGTAATTCCATTCGTATACATATTTGTTATGACACGACAGTGTAAAATAAATTAAATGATTACATCACTGAAGAAACTCCTGGAAATCCTTCGTTAGTGTATAAAAATACAATATTTTTATGCTGTTCCTTTACTGGAAAACGTACATCAGGAAAATCAGGAGGGCGGTGAAGAAAATACGATCAACTTGTGTTAACAAATATGAAAAGCCAAGACAAACATGTCAACAACATGTTATTCACATTCAAAGGAGAGGCAAGCCAGTAGCATGGAAGTAGAATCTCATAATCGTTCCCATGACTTCAGCGTCATGGAAAAATCCTGGGACTTTGCTATTAGTCAATTAACAAGAATTTGATGCGGACATACTGTCATGACTCCCGTCTCATAATATTCATATTGGAACATACAGCGGTCAACCAGTAGGTATTTGGTGTTTACAAACTTTGTGACATATAACTGGAAAAAAAAACATGTCAGCAACACAGAACAAAAGCATCGAACGCTGTAGAATATTAGTA
Source organism: Parhyale hawaiensis (assembly GCA_001587735.2). Lineage (NCBI taxonomy): Eukaryota > Metazoa > Arthropoda > Malacostraca > Amphipoda > Hyalidae > Parhyale > Parhyale hawaiensis. The sequence goes on from LQNS02276498.1 coordinate 15,889,425, forward strand.
ACATTCGTGACTGCTTCACAAAGCATGTCAGCCTCTCAGAACAAGAGCCTCGAGTGTTATTCTTCCAGGACGAGACACGGAACAAGTTTTACAGTCGTGACTGCTACCTCCACAGCGCCTGTCAGCCAAGCAGCACCAGAGCCTGGAGCGCTGCAGTCCCGTAACGGTATTTTTGACTTGCCAGGCTCGCAGTTTGCCGAATGTTTGCCGTTAATTAACGACCTGCAGTAATGACCCACAAACAGCACTCGACTACTCTGAGAGGCTGATTAGCAGGGGAGGAGGATGCTGCTTTTTGCTCGGCCAGTTTTTGCTCAGTTTTTGTGTTCTGATTAACGCTGCCGCCGATGTAAGGCAATTTATTAGCATTTTCTGATTAGCAGTGAAGGGAATGCGCGAGATGTTGTTTTCGATGCATGACTAACGAACGGTGCTGGCGTCATTGTACCGTTTTTTCTTTTAGAAATCAATTCTTGCTAAATACGGTGCGATTGTACTCAACTGTTCTTTATCTACTACACAGGAGACAAAACCTACATACATTAAGTTACATCCTTTTAAAGATAGTTCCTGCTCGTAATGCCCTAACAAAATTCTTACCAGCCACTTAAATTCAATTCGAAAAACTGCTTTGGAGCGGCCAAAGCTTCTGTTGGAGTAGGTACTGACTTGATTACGGACGTTGCATTGTACTTGCCTGTTTAAAGTTCAAATCAACTTTTCGAAGAGCTGAGAGCAGTTTGAAGGCGGCAAAGCGTTACCATCTTACTTCTTGAGTGGCCAAAAAGTAAAAATATGGTTTTAATAAATGCAATAGAAAAAGGCTCCTTGGAATAAATAAACCCTATCAACTGTTGACGTACCGTAATAGGTTGTGTTCAGTTTTCCTCTCTTTTCGTTAATGATCGCTAAAGCGAGGCCAGAAACTGAGTCGCGCGAGTTCTGAATAAATCTTTTTTTTAGCGACCCATGAGAAGACAAAACGCATATTTTAAGTAGCAGTTACGATAACAAGGAGCACCAACGTCGCCACATATACTGTAAAAATATTTTTTTCGGAAATCTAAAAATCCAAAATTAGAATGCTTGTTTTATGGCTGTTAGTGAATTGAAAAAGTTTCTTTTTTCCTGAAAATTAAAAGTAAAGTGGGTCGATTTGTATCGGGAACTGTTCATGGCGTATTTGAAGTACCGCTCTCTAGAAAGGACCAATTCGCTATCATCAAAGAAAGATTGATGACAGGACTAGAGGATCGTCAATAATTTTCGTTACAAAACCCTTTGAAACGGTTTTCACGCCGCAGCTTCGTCATAGGGAATGTGCATCGCGGATGTCACATTGCGTGACCTCATGATTTTCCAGAAATAACTCGCTCATCCCCAAAAAAATATCAAAAAGATAGTCTAACTTCAAACCAGGCCTTTGTTTTCTTTTCCGCGAATGAGAAAGGACACTAATTCTCAAACTATCACTCCATACGGAAACTGAACTCGCTTTAGAGAAACAAGTAGCTCTATTACAGTTTCTTAGACGCACTCATCACAGAAAAAAACTCTCTACGAATAATACAAATTCAAACGAGATCTGCTGACAGCTTTACCTGCAATAAAGTTAAAAATAAAGTCGCCTTGACCACACCTCAACAAAGAAACCAACCTTCACTGTCTCCATCTGCAGAAAATATCCAACTAGAGTTACGAGGAGTGCACGGCCGCAGTCGACCACGAACTGAGGTACGGCATTATACGGACGGGAGGCTCGATCGACCGCTGTGATCCACCACCTCTAATTAAGGCCAGTTCCTCCTCAGTGATAATGAATGACAAAAATGCTGACGCTACATTCCCGAACATTAAGACTTGTGTCATAGTATTAAGAATGCTGCTACTTTCAAGAACAACAGTACTACAAAGTAAACACCTGTACTGTGCGGAAAAGACATGAATCTATCACTCTGGTAGTCCTCCTCAGGAACTACTTGCTGAGTGATAGGTGTAGGGTTAGGATTGTTAGGGTCACCCACCCTAACATGACTTCATAGGTTAGTAACATTAGGCTTCTAGGATATCTTTTGTCTGATCCTCTGCTGCAATTAATGTTTTACTTTTGTAAACATTCACGACTTGCTCACCCCATGCTGTGGAGTTTCTCCTTCCTTAGAGTTCCTGTTTTTCAAGATACGTTAGGCTATGTCTCTTCCCTTCATAAATTCAATATGCGCCTTGCCTTACCAAACACGATATTTTTGTTCCCTTTCTGATACTGGAATGCATATCCCCTTTCTAAACACGATATTTATATCTCTCCGCTCTTTCTAGATGCGGCATGTCTCTTCCCTTTTCCGATGCGATGGGTCTCATTCCTTACCTCTCTAGAAATGTTGCAGCAGTAGCAAGGAAGCTTATATATATATACACTAGCAACTCTAACGTACTGCATGACGTATCGCTGGAGCAGTTAATAACATACGGCAGAAACTCACAATTCGCGCCGTCACAAAATCAAGCTATAATTCTTCCGGCTCTAATCATTCTTAATTAGCGCTATGTCGGGATAGGGTTGCAATCGTGCAATATGGGAACTTCTATTGAACGGTATACGCTACTGGTGGTAGAGTGCAATGAGCGGTCCATGACATACGGTATATTATCCCATCGAAAAATCAAAAACACATCCCTTGAAGTCACGTAGTTAACTAGATATGTATATACGTTCTGTTTGTTTAGGCTCTACATGCCAATTACCCTACTGTCTCTCAATTAATACTATCAAATAAGCTTTATTATTAGCATTATTATTCTGTTCGCATAAAATTCCTTAATAATTCAGCTAAAAGTACGCAGAAAGTAAAATGTATCGGCACAAAATAGCTCTGTCTTTGCTGGTGCGGGTATTGGCAGTTTTAAACGATCGGTACACAGATCAAGCTATTCTGTGATCTCGGTTCTTCTCTTTCTTTTTTTTTTTTTCGCTCGCTGGGCTGGTTGCGTGGGGGTTTGTGAACCTCATGGAATTTGTCCGTTTCCACGCCGACAGTGTAGTGTAATTTAATAATAATAATAATAATAACAACAAAAGATAAAGAGCAAGTTTAATGAAAAATATACATTTTTATACACCCAAGTTTGCTAAAATGATAGGTATTGAGACAAACGAGCATTTTATAACACGGGAAAACTGTTCAACATTGCAAGAAATAGATAATTCACGATAGCATTGATTAGCTTGTATATTGTGCATTAAAGTAAACCATTTTATTTATTTTCCATTGTTACCTCCGCCAAGGAGGTTATGTTTTCGTCGGGTATGTCTGTCTGACTGTTTGACTGTCACCAATATATTTGAAAAAGTTACGGACATATTTTAACGAAATTTACAGGGATTGTTAGGTATGTTACGAGGAATATATGAATAACTTTTGGTGAAGATCCGTCTATCCGTTTGTTTGTTTGTCTGCCTCATTTTTCTCAATGCCATAGCTGAAAAAGATTTGGACAAATTTTTATGAAAGTTACATGAATGTTAGGTATATAATAAAAAGTAAATGGCCAAATTTTTTGATGATCTGTTTGTTCGTTTGTACATTTGTTGCTCTGTTTGATTTTATGTTTGTTAGTGCAATATATCAAAAAGCTTTGAGTGAATCTTTATAAAACTTGCAGGAATTGTTAGTAATGTTAAAAGGCATAAATGATTAAATTTTGATGCAAATCGGCTGATTCGTTTCTATGTTTGAGTTGTGTTTGTCATAATGTTTGTTACGCAATAACTCAAAACCTTTTGAATCTATATTTATGAATTTTACAGGAGTTGTTAGTAATGTTAAAAGATATAAATGATTAAATTTTGGGCAGATCGGTTGGTTCGTTTGTATGTTTGACTTATGTTTGTCGTAATGTTTGTTCGCAGCATAACTCAAACAGTAATGAAAGTATCTTCAAAAACATAGCAGAAACTGTTATTACTGTTAAAAAAACAAGTGATAAGATTTTGGAGTTGATAAAAAAAATCAAGGTTTCAGAGCCAATTTGAATTTTTCGTTACCGTTGCCTTACTTGGCGTAGGTGTGTGCTCTCAGAGTGCTGTAGTTTATTCAATAATCTCCTTATCTTATTACATCTCATTTTTGCCGTGTGGGCAGCAGGCCCAGTAATATCGTCCAATTAAGCTGCTTGTCGAAGCCAGCTAAGCTCGGCTTCAGATGCTCCGATACTCTTATTTACACGAAAGTGTTTATAGAGCCTACAGATACAATTAATCGATAGATGATAGTATACCATCTATAATTATAAAAACTGGTAAGGAATATGTCAGACAACGTAAAGTTATTAAGTGCAATAGCTGCAGTAGAGCTTTCAAAATATGGAAATTGGTAAATGGCAGTGCACCATTGATTAAGATTACTCGCTGTCGATCGCAGAAAAGAGAGCTGCTAGGCAAAACCAGGAGATTGATTGAATATAAATGTTTATCTCGAATTTACAAAGTAAGGAAACTGGAGCATTGGTCATTTACAATTGATTGTGTAAACACTTATTTTTTCGACTTCAGATATTGGCAGAGCAATAGATTAACTATGTTACTAAGTATTTGTACCGCTGAAACAAACGCATCAAAGAAATACGGCGTTAGAAACGTCATGTATCTAACGTCTAATGATACGAAACGTCATGTTTCATAGCATTAGAGCTAAGCCTTTGGGTGGCAGTGACGCAATTATATCTTGCTTAACCGCTTTAAGGCATTCTCTTATTCTCATACATAATATATTATTTAATTCGTATGTTAAATTAAGCGCCTAACGAATACAATTTTGACCTTCCATAGATAATCAATTAATTATCCAAGTGAGTTTCTACTCAGAAAATACGGAAATCAAAGTGCCTTTTGTACTATCGATTATAGAAAAAGGTTCTTGACACTTGTTTAGAAACTTTGGACTCAGCGACCTTGGACTTTTCTGTGTAGTAGAAGTGATGGTGCAGGACTCCAAAACCTTTTCTTGATATGATTCCGATTTTACCCTTCGTCTCAGCCTTTACCTAGCTATACTTAATAAATTTACGAGTTAAACAACAAAAATAACTTCCAGGATTACAGGCCAAATTATTTTTTTTTAAATAAACAGTGTTATCTGCATGTGAATGAAATGAACTTTACACATCAGCTGGGTGCTGTCGATCAGCTTAACCACTGTTCCAATAGTCTTTTCAAACTTACAAAACATGGAAATCAATGTCATTGTGTTTGAAGCACCAGACACGAGATGTTGCTACAGATTCCAGTCTAAAGGGGTTGTTAATTAACCAAATCCTTGAATATATAGTTATATACCTCATTGGCCTGATAGAGGTACACTCCAACAATGAAGTCATCGGTTGGGCCGAGAACCTTGTAGGTTAGGAAGCAAGGACTGGTTCTGAAAATATCCTAGGTATATATACGGGTTTAGTATGTAATAAACGTCATTAGGACACTAGCAAAACCAGTCCTTGCCTCCTAACCTACAAGGTTCTCAGCCTAACCGATGGCTTCGAGTGTTGACGAGCTTCCACGTACTAGGGTGGTGGTGGTGGGTGTCACCATCAAAAAATTTTGGACGTTCATCTGTCGAAAAGTGGGCGTTAAGTTCGAACGCAGATTCATTTTCCTTCAAAATGAAACCAAACGTGAGATAATCCACGGTGTTTTTAATACTTTTTTTGCTATTTGAAGCTAACAGGCCGTTAGACGTACTAAAATTGTGGTACCTCTATCGAGAAGCCGGCTATATATCAGGCCGTATAGAAAGATTGTTGGCCATCTAATAGCCCCTATCGAAATATATATATATATGCATACAGAAATTTATGACAAATACTTCCCTGATATGGAAATGGTGACGTATTTTTCTTCTTATTATTTTGAAATACCGAATAAACGTGATATCTTGTCGATTTCTATGAAAAAGTCAATAAAATATGAAGAAAGAATTCAAGTATGAGCGGCTGATGTGAGTATGAAAGAGAAGGGCGGAGAGAGTGAGACGGGTAGAGAAGGGCGGAGAGGTAGTGAGACGGGTAGAGAAGGGCGGTTAGGAAATGAAAGGAGAGGAAAAGGAAGACGGTGCGGAGGTAAAAGAACGGAGAGGAAAAGACGGTAATGAGAGGTAAGCAAAGGAAGACGGTGAAGAGCTAGAAAGGAAGGACAAGAAGGACATTGAGAGGTGGCAAGGAAGGCGGAAGAGGGCCATGACCCCGGGAGGAGGAGGAAAAGAGAAAGGACAGCGATGGGCTGGGGGGAAAGGGAAGAAATACGAGGACGGAGAGAGATTGGGAGGCTGGAAAGAGGAGGACGGTGAGGAGGTGCGAGGGTCGGATTAGATGCTTGTCAGGTGCAGCTGGTGCGGATTAGCGCAACCACCTGNCTTGGAAACCTCTGAATTCGACGTAGCACAATGATTTTCTCTCACCTAATAACACTGTCTCTTACAAGAATTACTCCCGAGTCTGGAAGAAGGAACCACAATCTGAAATGCTAGAATCGTATGTAGCTCAATATATATATATATATATTTTTTTTTTTTTGCAGTCGAGCATCCCTAATACTCTTACAGTATTAATTGATGTGGATTCTAGCAGAAGGAATCACTGACAGAAATGCTTAAATCCGACATTATGCAATTTTCTCAAAGTAATTTCATTACTACCATATTACTCACTTATCGTCTTCACGTTCTGTAGTTATACATCCAATCCGACCCCCACTCACTAAATGGTTTTAAATTTTAATTCTAACCATTACCGTGATTTTTCACCGCGTGGAGATTTTGCACTCTGCTCTTGTACGGGTAAATGCAGCCCATCATCAGATAAAAAGACGTATTATGATTTGTTTCCGAGTTAAATTACACGGTTTTAAATGATGCCGTGCATACGATCAACCTCCTTGATTTGCTTATAAGCTGAAGTCAAGAACTATTCTCTTAAGTTGAAAATCACGCAGTGCGGTACCAGCCAATACCAAGTCAGTCACGATGAAGACTGATTAAAATTTCAAGTTGCAATTATGTTACATTGGTAGTTTTTGGGTGAAAATTTAATTCAGTGTTCAACTCAATACAGATCTTTCAATATCGAAATTACCTAGTCGTGTGAAGTCAAATATAACGCACATCCTAGAATCATGTAGCAGCAATTTGTGAGATATTTAATTGACCTATATAGAGGCTGCATTGACAGCGAACTCCAATTTACCGTAATGAATCAAAACCAGAGCTCCATTAAAGTATTTACCTTCATAAAAAGATTGATTAATTGGAAGCTGCGATGATGATGATAATAAGTGTAAACGATAGTTTAAAGGTACAGAGGTATCATCCTAATAACAAAATGAAAAAAAAAAATTCTTTACATTTCTTGGTAGATAATAAAGAAATTACTTCCTTTAATATTAGTACAATTATCCCTTCATAATTGGCAAATAAGTTCGAATTATTGCTAGACTGTATGGAAATAATCCATAATCCATAATGAAGCTGCGTGTACTTATAATCCCTGATGCAAAAAAATATTGTTAATGTAATAAAAATAACTATTTTTTATGACACAGTAACCGGAGTTTTCCAGCTGGCAAAAAAAATTATATGGCAAAATTTCAACAACATGAAAAATTGTCAATAATTTTTGTTGTTTTATTGTTACATTTTACATATCTATTTATTGTCAGCACGGAAAAGAGTTAATGCGATATCCAAGCGGTAATCGTCACACTTATTTCTCCTGAAATCGGGATTCGAATATCAAGCGGGCACGTAGCATATATTTTCCTACAGAAAAACGATTACGTGTACAGAAGCTAAAACGAATTGTTACAATTATTTTGGAATAACTTTTTGGTTGCAATTTTTGAAAACCGAGTTCAGTATTACTTCTCTAATGAATACCGTCGTGTTCGATATTGGCTTCCTGTATATGGACTGTATATTCACCGGAAACTATTAAGCATTATAGGAAGAGGAATAATATAAAGGATAACAGGCAGTTGTGCGTGCGTGTATATATCCAGAGATTGGGTGATACTGATCTCTATATATTAATACATTAATACCTAACAATCTTCCTACCTACTTGTGCCGCATGTTACGCTTGCATGCATAAGAAATAAAATAGCAATGATATGGACCTGGGCACAAGATTAGACGGGTTTGAGATGTACTCAAATGATGAAAAGCAGGTCAGGAACTACTATAGGATTACAATATCTCATATCGAGTGTCAGTAGTGTACATTTATTACAGTAATTACCGGCAGTAAATACAGTAATTCCGCGTTAGTCACCAGCACTAAGTATAGTACTTCTGGGTAAAAAAGAAAGTTTTACAAGTCTAGTTGCTTAACAATAAAAGCACGAAGAGATCATTTTGTTCAATATGAGTCATCTAGAAAATTACACATGCACGAAAAAACGATTTAAACTCTTACTGGTATCCTCAATAGAGGCTTAATTACCTCACCTGTCACAAAATTTACCGTAATTTTAGATAACCGCATACTGTAACTAAGCACGTACAGTGATAATCATCAGATACTTTATTGTTTCCATTACTAATGCCAACGCTGTCATAAAGTAACTGTAAAAATATAATTCAATCATACCCTACCTGATTTGCTGTCCTTCGTGGTTCTGTTCTCAAGAACATCTTTACTGTTTGCTATGTTGATCTCCAACTCGATCTGCTAGTTTAATCATGAGGTCGGTGCCAGTATAAAGCTTAGCTGTGAGAATGTAAATAAATTCAGTATTCATGCCACCGAAAAGAGGTACTTCAGACCGTGTTCAATGAAAAGGTTTGAAATCTTATAAAGCACTTAATAATGCTCCGAAGTACTTCGAAAAATGCTGAAGAATATTCAGCTGAAAAGTCGCCGTGTATCTATCTATTCTATATGGTCTCTTAGATACCAAATAGATAGGGGACGGAAGGAGGAACCAAGCAAGCGACCAACCAACAAACTCTATAGTCCCAATTAGTTACAATTGTGTCGGAAAGAAGCAACGCAAACTGCGGTATTCCATTGCAATTCGCCAATTCTCATTCGAATAAGCATAACATAGTTTGACATAACGTTATGTGCCGTGTCCATAATGAAAAGCAATACTAAATTTATGATGATTTCAAATATTGTATCTATATTATACAGGCAATAATACGATTCGACACAGAGCACACGCTACTTAAAATTGACTGCCCACTCAAATTTGAAACTGAGGCTGATAGCAAATTAATTAAGCTTTGGTAAAATCTTTTGCAGTCAACAGAGCGACCTCAAACAAAAAGTAAACTTTTCTCCGTGATACAAGACATGTGTTTATCAGCAAGAAACACTAAGTCGTCACTAGAGGTCAACTGTGGATGACGATAATGGAATCATTGAACACCGAAATGGCCTAAAACTGGGTAAAAAATTTTACAATTTACCAATGGCCAGTGCTCATCTATGCGTGCTTGTTTCAAATAGATGCATTCCTTGCACCTCCAAGAACTGTTTATTTTTGTATCAGGTCACTATGTTGACTGGACGAGGTTTTATCAATGTACCATCAGCCCCACTTGCGAGGAGTGATCGAAGGGTCAAGTATCTTGTGGTCTATGCATTCGTGAATCAATTTCAATATTTACATATCTAAATTTATCATCATCCCAGTCGGAAATTATGGTTGTGATTATAGTAGAACAACTATGATTATGGTCGAGACTTTGGTTGTTTATTATCGATATATCCTCCATATTCAACCATTTATGGGGTGCAGTATG
>LQNS02276498.1:15941466-15953162 GCA_001587735.2 Parhyale hawaiensis
TTTGATATTTGATTCGTTGTAGTGTATAAAAATTCTCGTTTATTGTTTTACAGAATTTGCTGAAGATGGACTGTTTGTCCGAAACGTTCAATTTTATCAAAGGATGAATTCAAGTATCTTAATAAAATGACTTTACGATTAGCGATATTCGCCTTGCTCTTTATTTTAAAAAAGTGAGTTAGCAGTATATGTTTCACAGGCATGACATGTTTTATGTATCCGATCAGCTTCTTCCAGCGCTTCTCATGTAAAGTGAGAACCTACATACTAGGAAGTCGAGGTCTTGACAGTACTAAATATTCGTTTACTTACCCAGTCACTCCGTTAGCTTAGGTTTTATGCACTGTCAGAAGCGATTGCATCCTACAATATATGAAACCGCATTTTACTTTGAAACAGTATCAGGCTTTGGAAGAACGTCATAGTTTAAATACTCGTAGTTTTAGCTTATATACTAGTGTTTCCAGATTATATTCTCGTACTTCTAGTTTATATACTCATAGTTATAGTTTGTATACTCGTAGTTATGGGTTATGTAATCGCAGTTCTAGTTTATATACTCGTAGTTATAGCTTCTATACTCCTAAATATAGTTTATTTGATTGTAGGTATAGTTTATATACGAGTAGTTGTAGTTCTTAATCTCGTAGTTGTGGTTTATATACTCGTAGTTATAGTTCGTATAGTCGTAGTCATAGTTTATATAAGCGTAGTTATAGTTTATAAAATCGTAGTATAGTTTATATACTTGTAATTATGGTTTGGTTATTCGTAGTTATACTTTATATAATCTCACTTATACAGTGGGTCCGGCTTGATTATGCAAATCGTATTTTTGCAATAAAAATTATGTTTTTCAATTAGTTTTAGCAAGGTTCTCTCCTTGCTATTAAGTGATATACGTAGCAATATTCACTCCAACAATCCTGCTTTTAGAAATAGAAATATCTGTGTTTTTAGGCGTCCGACTTGATTATGCAAAGCTGAAAAAATTACGGTTTCTGCTGTTTCAAACGCTTTTATTTAACAAATACTGAAACAAAATGAACAGAGAAATTAATAAACTCGAGGGTAACGCAAACACAACTGGTAAAACGCTCTTCATTTCACCTCAGTAGTTATATATAGCCTGCTTCATTTTTGAGGAGACATTCAAGTATTTGAATGGCTTCAACTACGTACCTACAACGGGCCTCTTTGAAAGAGACCTCAATAATCGCTTGCGAAACAACGGTCAAAAACTCAAGCATAAAGCGCGAAGAACGACCTTAAGTCAGCAGTTCTTTCCGTATTTCATAGTAAGCATTTGGAATAGACTCCCCTCCGAAGTTGTTAGTGCGGAGTAAGTCAACGGGTTTAAAAATCGTCTTGACATACTTTGGGAGAGACATCCTCCATGCACGGCTAAGAACGCCTCCAGGAGTTGCAAGCTCCTAGCGGCCAAAGCTTCCTAGGCCACCTTAATCCGTCTTCTACACTCTCCCGTTCCAACTACAGTGTCTGACATCTCTAAGCTCCGCATATCAGCGGCTCTTGATTGTGCTTGCGTGAATTCATGATCGTCTCTTTGGCTGAAATTCTTCCCCTTTTTTTTCTCTCTCTCTCTTTTCATCTTCTTTTCTCCAGTCCTATATATCATGCTGACATAATGGTAATAGCTCATAGAGGGCCGGGGCGTAGGTTCCAGTGTCTCTTTGGGAATGGTCCTATTGGTTCGTCTACTGCCGCCTATCTAATCTAAATACTCGTAGTTATAGTTTATGCTCTGGTAAATAAATTCCATTCACAAATGTTCTATTTTCATGTGAATGGAGGGGTCACTGTTCGGTAAATTCTGAAAGTGACACTGTTGCGCGTTGCACGGAGGCTCAGTCGCTTCGTTCACAAATGTTCATCGTTTGATGAAGAAGAATTTTCCCATGCCTAGCAAAATATGTTGCCGACCAATTTTACATTACTCGTTTGTTCAGAAATGCTATTCACAAGTGTGTAGATACAGCTGCTGATGTGTAATAAATTCATGTTGCCGAACAGTTGTGCACTGCACTCTACCTACTGTAGTTCACAAATTCCGTTCACAAACGGAGCAGCTGACCAGGTCCAGCGCATGCAAGAGATGAACTCAGCATGCAGGTCGCGCTGCGTGCAGAGGCGCCCTGCAGTGTGCAGAATTTGCGGATCTAACGCCAGATTTCCCTCGAGATGCTCTTTGGAGTAGAGTCTGTTTGTGCTGAGGGAGGTCGTGTAACAGTGTGCGTGTTTGTGTGAGTAGGTGAACATGGATAGGTGTAGGTGTAGTTTTTAGGTACGTGAGGGTAAGTGTATATGTTGCCGGTGCGAGTGTGTGTAGTTATGTGTGTACGTATTGTGTATGTGGGAGCTATGTGTAGCGATGCATGGGTTTCCTTTCTTCTGATCTGTCCGGCATATCTGCGGATACTCCTGTAGATTGTCGCAGCTGGAATCAGATTAGATATTGTATATTGGACGGTCAAAAATGATCTTTTCCAGGAGCCGAAACGCAGGTTTCGGTCCCATCTGAGCTACTGCCTTCATACGAGAGGCTCATGGCACTGTGAATGTACTAGCAAGATTTGGTGCATAGTAAAGGTCGGAGGCAGCAAACGCTAAGTTTTAGTCCATGTCTTGACTTTGCCGGTAAAAGGAGTCTCATGCATTGCATAAAAACGTGAAGCATCCCCACATATTACTCCAGCCCTCATTCTGCTCCCAAATACAAAATTTCCTGGCAGCGCCAAGATACCCCATCTTGAATAATTTCAAATTTGGTCGATTTAAAAAATCCCTACCTACTGTTGTTAATTAAGTTCGATTAAAAATCACTAAGATATTAACCCTTGGGTTATCGCCTTTAGAAACAGTAGTGATTTAAATTGGCCAGAATTGAAGATTCTTAACATGTGGATATTAGCGAATTGAAATTCTATAGTGCATTGTGCATTTGAAAAGTTGCAATAGTTCCATCTTTTCCATTTCGCGAGAATGGCGACTATAACTTCTCTGTGTTTAATTATCAACTAATTGATGTTTAGGACTTTAAAACGAGAATTATTGATTTTTCCATGAATTTATCTTCTTCTGTCGCAGTCAGATATTCGGAGAATACAAAAAAAATTTTCTAATGGAAACGTTATTACCGTCTTTTATTATTGCATTTAAATATAGTATTATTTACACTGACCTGGCAATCGACAGGCATAAATTTTGTATTTCAGCTACCTGAATGTGAGCAGTTTAGTGTCTATTGCAGTGATTCTGTTTAAATATGAAGGAAGGATCAACTACTATTATAAAAAAAATTAAAAATTCAATAAATTGAGAAGCTTTGTATGTAGTCAATCGAAGTACTAACTAACAGCTCTGGTAAAACAAAAGGTTAATACATTGTTTTTAAAGCTAGTTTTATGAATTCAAAATTGAAAGATAAATTGTCTATACGCATTTACAGTTTAATAGATCACTATCCTGCAGAAATGCGACGAAGCTGTCCTATGTAAAAATATCAGTATCTATATTATATCTGCTTAAGTTTCCATCCGTCCGTACGACCGTCCGTGTGTCTCTGTACGTGACGCTTTTTACTATTAGCTCCGGGGGGAAATTTAACTTGCCAGAAGTTCTGCTTTTCTCTGGGAAGAAGCTCAATAATATTCGTCTTCTTTTCGCATGCATCTAAAGAAATTTTCAGTCAGTTTCGAAGCAAAGACTTGAAGTTCTTTTTACACATATCGTACCTACATACCGTACCGATTTTCATTCATATCTTGAAATAGTCACGTTGCTAAGGTCGCACAACGATCCAAATATGGGAAAATTCGTATCCATAATACGGTGAAGCGAGCTGTTCTGAACTGCTTCGTTCTAAAGCATTTTTGAAATGAATGCGCGAAGTTTTTTAATGAAATCACTTGAGCTGACAGAAAAAGTGCTTCCGACGATATGAATCAATAACTGAAAAAAGGCTGATTCTGTTGTATTTTTATTTTGTGAGAAATCTATCGCACATGTAAAGTACAAAGTAGTCACGGGTCCCGATATTTAATTGATATCATCAAATTTACAGATGAAAAATGGAAATGTTATAAATATGAAAGCTTCAAATTAATATCTTCAGACGATGAGAAACAAAGATTAGCGAGGGCGTGTAAATATAGAAGAAAGCAATGAGAAAAGTACTTCCGAAGAATGAGATTGCTATATTGCTTTTTATGCTGTCTTTATGTTTAGCTGAATCATGAACTTTTCCGTTCAATCAACAACTCTGTCAGCTTCCCCCCTGAGAATGCAATAAGTAAATATTCATTAATTGGCCAGATGCAAATGAATTTTTACCCTGGTGCTATCAGCACATCTGGGATTACCGATGGCAATTAATTTGACCATTCACAGTACCTGTTGATTTAGCTAACACCTCGACTCACTGCTCAACCCTGGCTTCTGGGTCAGTGAATGTTATCGACTTCCACGGACGATTCGTCAAAAGAATATGTAAAAGCAGAATATTTTACTTATGCTTATCTCCTTTAATCCGTGTGCTGGCCATGGGTGAGCTGTACGAGAATTGAATATAACTGAGCTGTATGGTATTGGTATACAAGCTGTGCTCATTGGTGAGAATGTTTTTATTTCGTTGTTGGGAGATTCCCGTCCTCATCGCATTTCAAAGACACGATACATGTTTTTTCTGTGGTTGCTGTGGACGGTCTCCTTGACCTTGTCATGTGTCTGAGGCTGTCTCTGCCACAGTTAAACTCGGAAAATCAACAATTACGAGTGGTAAAAAAAAATTTTTGCACCAAGTCGTTATAGATTTTAGATAGAGCTATGCCTTGCAGTTGAAGGTGCATGATGACTGCTGGATGGTGAACTTTCTTCATCTCATAATGAAACTGACTATTTTCAGTCTCCCATCCGTGCGTGGTGATGTAGAGAACGTGTTGCCATTTTTCAATCCTCGTCTCTTTCTGGTGATATATCGAACTATCTGTTAGATCTCATACCTGATAACGTATTAAAAAATCGACATAAAGACTAGGTGGTAGCCCAGAAGTTGTTTACTTTCTAGTGGCTGTTCAGTAAATCGTTGTGAGTAGTAATGAGTAGAATGAATGAAATTTACCGTTGTAGTTGGTGGTTCTGCTGTGAAGAATATCTCCCTTTCCCATCAAGGATCTGATTCTTAATATGCGCATGATGCGCTTACTGTACAAGTGAACTTCTTTATTCAAGCTATCATTAAGAGGTACCTACTTGAGACTTCTTTGTTTCCGTTGAGTAAATAAACTTCTTCTATATAACACTGATACGGAGCCGAAAAACAAATCAAGCAATTAAGCAACCAATGTGTATTATTATATCAATATGTATAGTGGGGAGAGGTGTGTTTTCAGCCTAAGCCCTGAATTCTATAATCTATCACCGAAAGACGTAGAAACGCTAGAAATATTGTCCCCGAAACTCCTTTTATTCCATCAAGCCGGTCAAAGAGCTTAGAATACAAAAGGGCAAAATGTACATGCAAATTTTTGTCTCAATTTCCGCCGTCCCCTGGTGGCGATTTTGTATCGACAGATCTGCTTGTAAACCAACAGTTTCAAGATGGCGATGCATGACGTGAACGTAAACGTCAAAAATAATGAAACACATGTTTTAATGCTCAAGAAATTCATGAATGTATGAATTTATAAGTCAAAGACGTCAAAAACGCTTACTTTTAAATATATTTTGTTTAATTGAGTATTGAATCAGTATGGGTGCTCACTAGTCAACGGCTGGGCGCTGGTTTTTGTGAGTAAAATGTTAGCCTAAGCTGTGGTTTTGTTAGCAGAATCGGCCCTTCCCTCCTATCCTCAATGAATAATACAACATTGGATATAAAATATATTGATTCATGGTTTTTAATCGTCAAATATATCGTTCCCAACATAGGTGAATCGTAGGGAACTCCTACCGTTATTTCTTGAAAGTTGTGATAACAAACCGTCGGGCACGACACTACGTGCGTAGCAAACATTACGCGGTGAAGCGACATTTTGGCTGACATTTTCCTTTCATCTGACCAAGCAATTTTACGATTTTCTATTTTATGCACAGACTTTTGCTTTATTGCATATTACATAACCAAAAAGAGAAGAGTTCGTTACTGTAACGATTTGGTGTTTTCTATGCAAATTTTATTTGAAAAATCTTTCATAATACGAGATCACTTCATGGCACGATTGCTGGCTAACAGCGCTAGCGTACTGGTAATTTCGAAAATAGTAATTGAAATTGAGCACCGACATATTGCTAAGCTTAATAAATAAAGATTTCGAAAACTACTCATTTTTGGCATCTGTAACCCATAAATTATTGGTGTGAATCGCAGGTTACCCGTATCGTCAATACGACAATATTCAATCACCACAGGAGCAAACATGTCAACCTTAGGTCGATCATGTTCTTCATGTTCTAAAAAACTGTTCAAAAAGTAATTTCTGTAATAATTCGATGCTTATCTTGTTTCAACCGATTTTTGAAGTTAATGGTATCGTTTAACGTGTAAAAACAATGTGAATTCCTTTTAAGTTACATTGCTGCATTTTACATGAACTTTAAAGCGACACTAGCGCCATCACGGTCATTCTGCTAACCAAAGCGATTGGTACAGAAATTACTGCAGAGTTTCTTCTCTTGTATATTCAGTTTGAGGATCTGGTAGACTTAAATTAGGTGCATGGAGCTAATGGGCTTTATAGTTCTTTCCCCTGGCACATTTAATTAACATCGAAAGGATACAAAGCAGTAATATTCCTGTAACCTAAGAATTGCCTATCAATAATATTATTATTGTTGCGGTACATACATTATGCCAACTACTCTCCAGCCTGACTAGGTTAAAGAAAATAAGCGTGTCCTTGTAGGTACGATTAAACTAGTTTAAATTTTTTGTCAATTGACCCAACAGACGCCCATTCCTAGATAGTAGGCAATGCCTAAGCTTCGGTTCGAGCTGAGCTGTCACTGTCACCACTGTCAGCTCCACGTATACAATATTCGTATCTGTTTGTGTCTTTATCCTGTGCTGTGACTTTTGATTTTAATCCGTTATGGTTTTCTGTTCGAAAAAAATATATATTCGGCATAACTTTTCTTAATCACACAAATCGGGTTTCTCGCGGAGTTTCGTTTATTTTTATTACCTTCTTTTCTACCGGCGTCCCCAGAGTTTCGCCAAGAAATTTCACTCTCTGTTTGCAAAATCAGGACTGAAAAATTCAACAACTCTTTAGAAAAAGTTAGCCGTAATGGCCCTTGCCACAAACAATCCATTATATAACCTACCTACGATTGCCGCTCATACTCCCTGTCAGAGAAGCAGGGCCACCTACTGTGTTTTTATGTACAGTGTCTAGAACGTTTTCGGTGTGTATGTTGTGTTTATATATTCCTAGCGTAGTTACCACTCAAATTGTGCCTTCAAATGCTTCCTCGAGGATATCATAACATGTAATTCTAGTTATCCCATAAATTTTATACGAGTTTAATACTGCTGAGTTTTTGTTAAATTAGAAAGTTGCATTGTGCTGGAGCATTTTTTTGCACTTTGTCAAGTAACTTTTGCTTTAAATATCCACATGTCTTATAGGAGGTTATGTTTTTGTCGTGTTTGTCTGACTGTCCGTTTGTCTGTTATTCTGTTTGTCTGGAACCAAAATTTTTCAAAAAGCTATTCACGGATCTTTACAAAATTTACATGGTTTGTTAAGCACGTTAACAGTTATAGATGATTAATTTTTGGTGAAAATTCGTTCATTTGTTTGTCTGCCTGTTTTTTCTTAAGGCTACTACTCAAAAAGATATGGACGGATTTTCATGAAATTTTTATGAGTTGTTAAGTATATCACGGAGAGTGAATGACCAAATTTTGGAAATGTTCTGTTAGTTCGTTCGATTGTTTGTCGTTGTGTTTGATTTTATGCTTGTTAGCTCAATAACTAAAAGAATTATCAATGGATTTTTGTGAAATTTGGATGAGTTGTTAGTAATGTTAAAAGTCATAAATTATTAAATTATGGTGATGAGCGGTTCGTCCGTTGGTGTGTTTGACTTATATTTGTCATAATATTTATTATCACTATAACTCAAAAAGTTATGAAGGATGTTGAAGACAATTACAGAAATTGTTAATACTATTAAAAGGCACAAATGATTTGATTTTGATGTTGATACAAAAAACATGCTCTCAGAACCAATTTGAATTTTTCTTCGCCGTTGCCTTGTCTGGCGGAGCTATGCGTTCTAAGAGTGCTCTCTACCGCAGTTCATAATGAAACTTGATAAAATCCAGTAGTTTTTTCTGATGCTTCTCAGCTACTCTACATTGTTCAAGTTCATTGCGTGAGAGGGAACTTAAAAACACATCGATATTTATTTCAAATGTTAAAATACTTGTACTCTAGGCGTCAAGTATAAAAAGAACCATATTATATCACAGTAATGTTTCGATATCACAGATACCATCATCTGGTTAGTACAATCTGTAATGTACTGAGCGGAATTAAAGCACTTAAATAAACAAAAGACCATCAGTGTGAAAACGTATATACAAATCTATCAATGAACTTGACTAGAAACTGTTCAGGAGCACCCTATGGTCACAACCGTATTGCACCACTCGCAGCAAATGGCGGTAACCGCCGAGACACGGCCTATATTCCAATAACACTGGTACTTGCATTTTTATAAAGCAGTTCAAGTGCTTCAAAATGTAGCGGTTGTCCAGAGACATGCATTCTCCGGTGTTACATTTGAACTCGGAAACTACACCGGACTTACCAAGGTCACTAGTTGATGATTTTAACAAGTTGTTACGAACAATTAAGTCACTAATTTTTCTATTCTTGTGATAAATACAAAGTCGGACCCGTGCATGACTGTCAACCGGTTTTACATTCGTGCGTACTATGCTCTTAAGTGTCCTTTCGTCTATCTTGTCATTGTCATGATTTGATTTTCATATTAGATGCTTACTATATGTTGAGCGGATTCTCGGGTAGCGTTGGGATTTTGTATACGGTAGTTCAAGAACTGATTGATTTTATGATCTACTAGAGGGTTAGGAAAGTGATTATTGATCAATAATTTCCTAAGTTCAGAATTTCGGAGTGCAGGGCTTCATAGGAACTCCAGATTTTGTACGCTCGGCTTAGGGAGGTGCTTATGAGTCCATGCTTGTACTGCATAGTTGCATCTGAATCAAAGTGCAAGGTTCCTCTAGAATAAACTAAAAAGATCATTACTGCTATTAACGCTGTAGCTAACTCCAGCCGATTCAAGAAACTTCAAGGGCATTACTCACCAGCCTATCTGTACGAAACTGCAAAGGTCCACAAGATCCTACAGATCCACCACTGAGACCAATAATATCACAGGTCTCTGCAGTAACTAAGTTGCTCGAGCCTTGAATGAAATAATACAGCCATAGATTCGACACGAATTCATGTTAAAGTCAACAGACGAATTCATCACTATTATTCAGAACAAACAACCAGAAGGAATTTTTGCATCACTGGATGTTGAGTCTTCATTTACCAACGTGCCTGTACCAAAAACCTTTGAAATAATCTTGGACAACGTTTACAACCATCCAACTAGAGCGCCGCCGACTGCCCTCAACCGCACGAACCTAAAGGAGCTGCGCACCATTCCGACAACAGAGGCGCCCTTCTACCACGTCGACGGCACGCTCTACCGGCAAGTGGGAGGCGTTGCCATGGGCTCACCTCTCGGACCGAGCCTAGCTAACTTCTATGGGTCACGTCGAGAAGCAGGTTCTGAGTTCACTTCTACCCATAGATCGACCTCAATATGTAGACGACATTTTCCTGGAGGTTAGGAGTCTGGAAAAATATGAAATGCTTAAGTCTAAAATGGAAGATACTTCGGTCATGCATTTCACTTACGAGTTCAACGTTAATAACAAATTATTGTTTTTAGACGTACTTATGAAGTCGTCCAATGACTGCTTTAAAACTGCCGTATATACCAAATCTACCAATTCCGGATAAACCTTGCACTTTGATTCAGATGCACCTATGCAGCACAAGCATGGACTCACAAGCACCTATACCTAAACCGAGCTTACAAAATTTCTAGTTCCTATGAAGCCCTACATACAGAAATTTCTGCGCAATAAAAAATTATTGATCAATAATCACTTTCATAACTCTAGTAGATCATAAAATCAATCAGTTCTTGAACCACGACCTACGAAATCTCAACGCTACCCGTGAACCCGATCAACATATAGTAAACATCTATAATGAAAATCACATCATGCTGATTACAAGATGGACGAAAGGGTACTTAAGAGCATAGTACACACGTACATTAGCGGGCAAAATAAGAGAACAATAAGAGAGAGTAAATGTTAACCATGTAGAGTAGGTTAATGAATCTTTTGATGGGGCCCTAAGGAATGTATTTAACATATTTCTACAAAATATCAGGACAAACATAACTATACTTAATACATTAGAGCAATCTAACAAACAATAACAAAAATTGAACAGTGCAAATTAAGAGAACGATCGTCTCTAAATACAATTTTTCATACAAATAACATAGAACAATGGTCAATTTTAGGTTTAGAACAATTATTATGGAGTACTAAAACTTTAATTTCAATAACTTTAGCACAGTGACGATACACGACATGACAAGTTTTTTTACAAAACTCTGGAGTTATTTTTTCCGTTCCTCTTCAATTTTAGTCCACAGATCCTTTACTGTTGATGGTAGTCGTTCTCTTACATTGTCACCTATTATTTTCCGTAAATTTTCAATAGGATTAAGGACCGGGCTTTGGGCAGGCCGTTTCATGACTTCGATATTCTCTTCCGAAAAATATTCCCTCACTTTCTTTGCAGTATGGCACGGGACATTATCCTGCATAAAAATTGCTGGCAGGTTTGGTGATGATCGTAGAGATGGGATAACATATTACTGCACTAGATTGAGATACACATTAGCATTGACAGTTTCTTTAATGGCCACCAACGGTCCAACTCTTTCAGATGAAAACATGCCCACATTTTTTGCGCTACCTCCCCCATGCTTTACAGATGTTTTGACACATTTCGGGTTCAGCCTGTCACCTGTTGCACGTCTAACGTACTGTCTGCCATCAGATAAAAAAAAAAATAAATTTACTTTCGTCCCTGAAATGCACTCTTTCTCAATCTTCATCTCTCCAAACGATGTGATTTTCCGCATATTCAAGTTTTGCTTTCTTATTCTTCTTACTGATAAGTGGTTTAGTGGCAGGACTGCGTGCCTTTAACCCACATGCATTGAGGCGACGGGAAACTGTATAGCGAGACACTTCCATGTTGTTATTGACTTTCAGCTTTCTGGAAATTCCCGCTGCAGTTTCGAAAGGATCCTTCTGGCATAGCGTTTCATAATCCTATCAACTCGTACGGTGGTTTTTCGAGGGCGACCTGCAGATACCTGTGATTCCAGCTGTTTCTTTTTATCATAGAGCTTCAAAGCACGATTAACAACGCTCTTGGATAGGTTTACCTCTCTTGATATGGCCGAAAGAGTCATTCCTGAGGACCTGAGCTTAACAATTTCTTCCCGCAGCTCAGGAGTAACTTTCACGTGAGGTGCCATGTTTCTAGAATGGTGTA
>LQNS02276498.1:15956514-15967627 GCA_001587735.2 Parhyale hawaiensis
GATCGAGGGGTTATGATTTCGTAGCCTCACATATCTATATAGGCCTGCACATAAAAAGTACAAATTGCGAAATGTAAACAGTATTCAAAATAATGAACACAATATCAATATATATGTGTGTATTACAAAAAAAGTGAAAGCTACGGAGCAAGTAGAATACTAATTCAATAGTTTGCACATATTTTTATTTTAACAGGGATTTAAAAATGTGGATCTTCTCTCGCTGCCAGCATCGGCTCTGCTTAGCGCGCTGCCGCTGTACAGGCAAAATTCTGCAGTTTCCCACGGTAGATTTGGCACACAAGGGTGAACGTTGACCAGTTCGGAACTCATTACCATATTCTGTAAATAGCAGACGCTGTAACATTATCGACATTAGCGGCGAAAAATTATTGTAGATGTATATTATGTAACATTCAGAAAGCGAAGTAAATGGATACTTTTAAAAGAACCAAAGTGATAAGATACCTTAGGACATTTGGCAGAAGCAAGGGGACAACCTTGCAAAGAGGAGTGTCTTCATCGAGAGAGTTTTTTGACTATTAAAGTACGAAGGAGGGCCGCGCACTTTTAAATAGCAAGACTCTCATTGGCCGAACATTATTTAACTTGTCCGGTTTTTTTTTTTTTGCTGGAGATGAGATGTGAGTGGGGGTAATTTTTCCCGCCGAGAAAGTTAGAAGGCCTCATTAGTCGAAAATGAAAGCAACCATGTAGTTTGAGAGTCCAGTTCTGCGACACGTGAATTGATAATATTACTTTCGTAAAGCTGGCTGTTTAAAATGAGGCATGAGTGGCTGTACTTCGTGCGAAATTATTGATGGCAAGATCTTTTGTGAACACTCTGGAACAAAGTGCTCGAATCGTAGCTATATATATACGGGTCCCCAAAAAACCGTCGGGCGGCCTTGCTCCAACTGTCCCACGTGACGGAAACGATGGCCACACTTTCCTGCCTTGACGAGCCGAATTTGAAGTCGTGTTCCACTTTTCTGAACCCCTGTGTTGGCTTTGAATTTCTTTCCACCGATTGTGTTGCCAATGAATTTATGGCTCAAGTTGCAAATGGAGCTTTGCTATTAAAGGCAAGAACTAATTATTATTCACAAAGTGCATGTTAAAGCGATACTGTCCTGGCACTCTTCTTCAATTACAATTACAGCTTCAGGGGACAATGTGTTTTGAGAGCACCTGTTATATTTGTGAGATTTCTCCCAGAGAATATGCACCAAAGTTCCGGACGCAGCTGCCAGCGTCCCCAAGTTCAAGTGTCCCCAGTGAAGATGCTAGTTTTGCCAACAGCTTTAACGTCCCGTATCCGTGTCCCCGATTGTGAGCACAAGAGGCTGTATCATCGTGGAGACGTGCTACCAAAGTCTCCAAATTGATGTATCCGTACTGAAGATGTTTGACTTGATAAAAGAAAAGCATTCTTCGCCCCAGCAAGTTACGTGACCCCCATTAAAGTGCATCAAACCATGTGTCCATGTGCTACTGTACGTCCCAAATTTTCTACGTCCCTGATTTTAATCGTTTAGAATGATTGCATTTCGGGTGACGCCTCCATTTTGCTAGGTTTACTAAATACAATGTTGGAAATTAGTGTAAATAAGATAATGGCCGCGGGGAACACTCCATCTTATCTCAGTCATGGAATCGTGGTCCCATTAAGACGCCCTAAAGAGATGGCGCAGCGATCAAGAGGGCCCCAATGATTAATTGTTAAAATATTGCAGTGTAATAACGTTCATCAAAGGCCCAGTGATCCGGCTTGTGTAGGAATAAGTTGGAAGTCTCAGCGTGCTAGGAACGCAGAAAAAGTGGAAAAGATGTGCGTGTGGTTTTATCTTAGGCCTATCACTGAGAGAAGCCAGGTTAGCAGGAAACGCACGTGAATGCGTGCCGAAAGCTTGTCCCAAAACCAGCACACATACGCGTGCACAAATTGCACATGTAGGCGTGCTCTAGGCCCTCAGGTCGGACGCGTGCTATGGGCAGTGAGTGATCGCGATCTCTGGATGCGCATACGTGCCAAAGCAGGTTGAAAAAAAAAATACAGGTTGATGCCCTTGAGAGCTACACCTACTTGAGAGGTGGGGTGTCCGAACTCTCACGGCATGTTTACGCCAATGGGAGACAATTTCAGGCTAAAGAAAGCTTGTGGCACACCATAAATGAATGCTGGGGCGCTATCCCTGAAGAAATGCTCGCTAATTTAATTAATTCTATGAATAACCGATGTGCACAGGTGTTGCAATCAAAAGGCAACGCTTGTAAATATTAAGAATTATGTTTTTTTGCTTCCATTGTTTTCTAAACTACAATTTTTTCCATATGTGCCATCTTTATTTCCACCCGATTTGCACCCACAAACTATTATTTTCGTGGTAAAATTTTGAAAAGACAACAAATACAATAATGATTATAAGGAATCGGTAACTAGTTAAAGTAACATTATTCAGTTAAAATTTCAACTACATCGATGCAGTATTTTTAAACTTATTACAAAATTCCAAAATGTGCTATCCTTATTGCCACAGCTTTCTACACATTTTCTCCGACGCTTGCACGCGTAGGGGCGTGGAACACGCCTCTCGCTTTGGCGTGCAGCGGGAAATATAACATTAAGTGGCGTGCATAACCCCACCTTGACCTCGTCTGAAGTATCATCAAGGTAAGGTAAGCTGAACGCGAGAAAACGTATGCGCACATTTTCTATGGCGCTAGGGTGGAAATTTTCGTCAAAGACTCTGTAACCCAATATTCATGACACATATGTGTGCATATCCATACACGTACCTTCTACTTTCGGTGGCGAATTACCGTTTTTACAAATTTTGATGTTTTTTGGATTATCAAACTAATAGAGATTTATCTGGTGTCCAGTCTGAGAACCTGTTACAAAGTGCTGTGTGGGTGCCATGTATTTTATGGTCATAACAGCCAAGCTGGGCTCGGTATCCAACTATCTTTCAAGTTTTGTTCATTGGTAAATGCAGTAGTTCCCTTTTCCATACTATCGTAGAGATTTAAAAATTTACTGCAAACCGCTGTGCTGCACGTTATCACGTTTTGTTAATTTCAATTATTGGTATTTGAGGGCGATACATATTTGACTGTTAAAATTTGTCATTTGAAATCTCATATCTTTTCCAATAGATGCATATTGTCTCAGGTGAATGCGTGTATTTATCGCCGCTTCGTATGTGGGGTCGCTCCAACTTGAGTTACGTACGTGGTTGGAGGGATGGAGGAGTAGCTCGCTTCCATGGGCACATGCAATAAACTGTAATTGTTACCTATGCTAAGGAGGTTTCGTTTGGTCCGAATTTATGTCTGTCAGTTTATCGGTCACGAAGATAACTAAAAAAGTTTTAGGCGGATCTTCATGAAATTTACAAGGAATGTAAGGTATGTTAGTAGGAAAAGAAGATTTACCTATAGCACTGTAAAGATCCGTCCAACCGTCTGTTAATTTGCCTAGATTTTTGTTCTTGGTAACATAACTGGAACAGTGATGACAGGATTTTCATGAAATTTGCAGGAATTGTTGCGAATGTTATACAGGCTAAATGACCCAATTTATATGATAATCTGTTCATCCGATTGTTTGTCTGTCTCTATGTTTGTTTTCCTGTCTGCCAATAACAGAATCCAAAAAGCTATGAAGGATCATCGTGGCATATGCAGCAACTGTTAAGGTTTTTAAGAACTATATATAACCAAATGTTAGGTGATGATTTGCTCACCCGCTTGTGTTTGGCTCTTTGTTTGTCAGAACATAATTCAAAAAGTTATGGATGAATATTCAAGCAACTTACAGGAACTACCAAAAGTGTTATGCGGAACAAATTATCAACGTTTGATGAAAATCAAATAAAAATCTTAGATTCAGGACCAATTTGAATTTTCTTAACACTGTATAGCTTGGCGGAAGTAGGCGCTCTCAGAGCGCTTTTCTAGTTATTTCTATTTTCCATCATTCTAATCCAACAATGTCCATCTACCCCAACACATATCGTCTAAGCTGACGCCAGTAGTGAATCCCAATACTCGACACCGTCTCTATCTTGAAGCATGTCGTTCAACCCAACGCTCCTCATACGATTCTCATTTGCCCTGGTGCGACCCATCTAACGTAACGTACCATATCTAGCCTGACACGTCTCTTAAACCTAATACTTCTGATATAACCTAATAAACTCGTCTAACTTACAGCGCTTCTCATTTTTTCTAACGTACTTCTTTTAACCTAACGCTTCTCATCTATCCTACGGCACATTCTCTAAAATAACTCTTCCCATCTAAACTAACTCACGTGTGCTGCACTCCATCGAACCTAAAGCACCTCATCTAACCCAACGCTCATCCCCTAGCCTAACGCTCGTTGTCAAACACTCCTCAGTGAAATCTAACGCTCAACATTTACCATAATGCACATCATCTAAAGTAAGAAACACTCCTAATCTATCGTTTCGCATGTAACCTAACGCACCTTATCCTAACACTCGTCATTTAACACTGCTCTTCACCCAACCTATCACTCTTCATCTAACCTAACGCTCTTCACCCAACTTAACGCTCTCATTTACCCTAACGCTCCTCGTCTTACCTAACGCTCCTAATGTAACCCTCTGTTCTTCAACCATTCTAATGTTGATCATCCAACCCAAAGCTCCTCATCTAACCTAACTTTCCTCATACATCATAACGATCCTCATCTAACCTAATATTCCTTATTCTATCCAATGCTCTTCATCCAACCTAACACTCTTCATATAACCTCGCGCTCATCTATTTAAAAGCCTGTTAGTGTTTTAAACGCGCCCACTCATCCACTTGACTGAATACTTTGTAGTGTCATTATCATCACAACTTTGTGTACGCCACAAAAAGTTATTGTAAATGTTACCCACCAAATAAGTTTCCTTGGTAAGTGCTACAAGGCAAGTTACGAGTATTTCTCCATTTATTGAGTGAAATGAACTCAGAAATAGAGCACCTTTCTGCTGTGCCTGCGGCACAATACCCCATTCGTTGAGTGGTTGAGTGAACATACTGAAAAGATTAAAGTGTTGATCGGCCACGACAGCTGCATCTAACATAAAGCTCCTTACCTAACCTAACGCTGATCACCTAAGCTTACGTTCTTCATCTAACAGTATGGTCTTCAGAACGCTTTCCAACTAGCCAAACGTACTTTCCATTCATATTTTTTTTTTTTTCAACGTAGTAGCTCAGTTTCCATAACTGCTCTTCTCCAATCTGCATTAAATCTGCTTTTCTCGTATGTAGCTACCATTTTCCCGCTTAGCTTTCTTTAACATTGGTGTCTCATATCCTAATTCCTCAATCCCTTAATAATGAAAGAGAATACAAAGGCATTCTATCAGTATTTTCACAAGAAACCTTGCGGCATACTCAGCATGGTATTATTTAGTAGGCCTATATGCGTTCGTAGACAGGATACTGGTTTTTAAAGACAGCTGCGGCCGCATCAAACTTCGATGTTCTCGTACGATGAAGTCTAAAAATCATAAGAAAGCTGCAAGTACTTGGAACATGTGGAGAGTCCCCAGAACATAAGCAGCTCTCTTCAATGATATCTCAGACCCAAATCATGAAGAACTAGCATTACTATATGGCAAGCATTATATAAAGCATTACGCAACTGAGCATCTAGGATCACTGTAAAGTAAACATAATGCGTGTCATTTTGCAATTGAAAATCTAGGATCAGTTCAAAACAACACAATGCATACAGAAGCACTGCTCAATTCATCACGAGCATGCATAAATTCATAAATTGAGCTTAATGCACATTACTACTCTATTTTTCTGCTGCTGTTATGCATACTAAATGTCACTAATCTAATTCCAGTGGAGTAAAGTTGCAAAAAAAAAAATAAAACTAAGTTTCTTATTTCGTAGCATAGAAATCAAGACGATTATTTTTCTGCAGTAAAAATAAGCCTCACGATTTTTTTATTTGACTTGCCTCGAAGCGGGAAAAACAATCGCATTTGTCGGAGAAAGAGAAATGTATATATATGTATACGGTCCCACGTGGCGCAGCAAGAGCGTGGTTGTATAGGGAACAGTGTGTCTCTACTGGTGCGTCCGCGCCCGGCGAGCAATATCTGTTCGAGATACAGAAGCTTAGTACCTCCTGCACTGCTGTCACACGAAGTGGTAACAAGCGAGAGTCTTCATTCGCGAGAGTCTTCATTTTTATGCAGTGGCAATGAAAAAAAAAAAAAATTTCCCTTTTTCTTTCACAGTACAAAAGATTATAGCATCACTATAAGTAATTTAATATCTTCAGGCGTTTTGACGAAAGTAACCGTTTTCTTGCAAGGGGCATAGAAAACAAAAATGATATTGGATTTAGCACTACCCTAAGTTAATGAATACATTTTATGTTTGCGTTTCACATGAAGTGTGCGCGCTTGGCAAGTTGGAAAACATTTCGCTATTTATTATTCAAAATATAATACATTCTAATGCAAAAAGCAAAACTGCATGTCTCTTGATAGTGAGACAAATAAAACGGGAAATTACTCACTCAGGTCAGCAGTGCGAAACGAACTGCTTTATGAATTATTCTGCAAAGTGGGAAAGAACATTACTGTATTGAAGCAAAAGCGAGGTTATATAGGCTACAGTGTGGGTCCCTACTTGTGCGTCCGAGCAACCCGACCAATGTCTGTACAGAGCTCACACATTCAGTGTGCAGCATAGAACTGGACTATGAAGTGTCCTCCACTCTGGGGAAACAAGCCTTTCAGTGAAATGTTTGTCGTAATATGAAGGGACTAATCTAAGAACTTATTCCATGATGTTAAACGAAAACTTCTTCAAGACAAAGATTTTTAATGTGCCCAAGCTTTCGGTGTGAATTTGTTTCAGCCGTCATCAGGGGAAAAAATGCAGATTGGTTTGGAACTATATACAATGACAGGTATCCATGCTACTCATTAGAATGATGGAAAAATGAAAGAAGAAATTAAGAACTGTTCTCCAAAGAGGGAAACGAACATTTGGACGCTCAGCGCATTCTTTTTAAATGTCGTTATAAATACAACTGCGACAGTTTTTCCTGGTATCTTTTCGAAAATTCAGTAATTATATTAGCCAATGAGTCAGGTAGCGTAGCAATTGTCACTAGTAGAGTTATGGATATTTCTCTAGATTTGGAGCGAACCAGGACTGAAGAAGCTGTGCGCTTTACTGCCGTTAAGACGAACACAGCAACGCATTAGGACACTGAGCTGGGTGGAGGGGGCTTTGGTTAGTTTTATTTCAAGTCTCCAATTATGCAAAATAAGGAATAACAAGGGACACTCAGTATATCAAGCAGATCGGGAAACCCACACACGGAGGACGCACAATGAACTAGAAAAGACGAAGAAGAAAGGAAGACGAGGATGAGAAGAAAAAGAGACTTTGAGCACGAACGGTAAAAACTTAGTGCACGTAATGAAAGATGCAGCGAAAGCGTAACCAGATTTCAGGGAACTTATGGGTTCTCTGGGTACGTAACTCCCCGTATCATAGGACGGATGAAGCTAGAGAATGTATCTCTGCTGAAACGGAAAGTCTTAGGCGGAGTTTCGACACCATCCGATGCGATCACTAGAGGCTACTCATAAGAGGCGACAATTTTCTAATAGGGTATAGCCTATGGAGCATCCTACTTTACTGGGAGGAGGTTAATCTAATAGTTTTTTTTATAGATTTTTCTATTTTCTGCCCTTTGCTGGTTAGTAAACTGCTAAATTGGAGTTGATTTGCATCCATAACCTAAAGTCTGCAGAGCGACGGTTTCGATTTATTCGTAAACATCAGCCCTCGGCCGAATGAATACGATAATGCTCATGAGTTGAAATCATAAATATAAGATTGTATTTCGAGGATGTAAAGAAATTTTTTACCGATGTTTTGAGGCAAAGAATTTTAATATAGTAGAAAATCTAAAATCATATACATTTACGAAATTTTTCCATCACAGAGTATTTTATCAGTAAATAATAACGAGTTCTACCAATTTTGTACAATATTTTGTAGAGCCTTAAAAGAAAATTGTAATTAATTTAGAAAGTTGTACTATTGAGTGTTTCAGCAAGACTAAATGCAACTTCATGAATAATCGTAAGAATTGTAGAGTACTTGTGAAGGAAGCGGCGTATTTTCATACTCGTCCATAACGCACATATAACCTCTAAAAGAAAATGAACGCAACCTAACTAACCTCGGCATACTGGGACCGACATTTTACGTTTTCTGTTACGTCGGCCGTGTCACGTCTGCCGGTCTTGGCGATACGTCAACCTTGAGCTCAGCGTCATTTTTGGGCCCGCGGCAAGGTGATGCGGCTGAAGGAAATGCGGCGGCTGAGGGAAATGTTGCGGCTGAGGGAAATGTTGCGGCTGAGGGAAATGCGGTGGCTGAGGGAAATGTTGCGGCTGAGGGAAATGCGGTGGCTGAGGGAAATGTTGCAGCTGAGGGAAATGAGGGCCAGAGGAAGAAATACAGTGGAGGTGAGGGTAGCAAATGAGGGAAGAAGTGATATGAAGGTGAAAGAATGAGGGACATTAGAAGAAGCACTGCGATGGTGAGAATAGAAAGACAGGAAATGATAATGAGCGCAAGAGATGGGTTACAGTGTCAGAGATGAGCATGAAACATGAAAGTAGTAAACCATGAGCGTAGAGAATGAGGAACAGTAGAAGATGCCGTATGGCAGTGAAAACTATAGCAAGCATAACTAGAGAAGCACTCTGAGAGCGCATCCTTCTGCCAAGCAGTGCAACCTTAATGAAAAATTCAAATTAGGCCTAAATCCACGATTTCTTTTCGAACATGGCTAATATTTAGTCAACTTTTCGTCGTAACTTCCTCAAGCAATTCCTGTAAATTTCATGAAGATCGGTTGATAAGTTTTCGAATTGTGTTCTGACAAACAAAAAGACAAACAGGGAGACAAACAACCAGATAAATAAATCCCTGAAATTTGATAATTTGTGCCTCTTAGAGATTCTATTAGTCCTTACGATTTTTAAAAGTTCCTTTGATTAATTTTGGAGCATGCACTCACATGCAGAAAAGCAAACAGGGAAACACACAATCAAAGGCCCAACAGATCGTCATAAAAATTGAGCTATCTCGTTCTCGTAAAATGTATAATAGTTCCTGCAAATTTCATCAACATGCGTTTGTACGTTTTTGAGCAATGGGGGAAAGAAAAAACAGATGGACAAACAATCAAACGGTTGAGCAGTTTATCACAAAAAGTTAAACAATTGTTTCTCTTAACATACCTAACAATCCCCGAAAATTTCAAGTAGATCCCTCAATAACTTTTAGAGTTATCTTCGTGACAGACAGACAAACAATCTACAAATAGAGAGACAAAATCAAAAAAATCTTCTTGGCGGAGGCAATATGTAATTATTGCTGAGGGTAAATACAATGAAAGAAATAAAACGATAGCGAAAATTAAGTATCTGCTGACTTCTTTAATGGGGCACACATATACAAACAAACATCATATATATTCTCCTATGGCTGCAGTGGCCAACAAATCAGGGCGCAGCACCCTGAGGTAGCCATTCTTATAAGTAACATTTTTTACAGCTAACATACGTGGGACAATATTTACCATTGATTTGTAGATTAACACTAGTGGGCAGTGTTAACCCGTTAGAAACTAAAGAAGTAGCACAATTCTTTTGGATAGACATTCTTGTTCAACATTTTTTATTCCATATATGATCAAAATAAATAAAATTATACCATACTACAGTTTCCATTACGGTGTGCGTTTTATGTGTTGTAGCGTTTTTTATCCTATATGAGATAAAAAATAGAAAAAAATAGAAATAAAATAGACATAACTTATCGTTAGAAATAAGCTGCACGTCACAAATTTCATCCGCTCTATAACTGCAACTCTGCTACATCAGACGGACAACAATAATCTGTAAATAATGGTCTATAATCTGTAAATAATGGTCTTTTGCAGGCATCATAGAAGAAAGTTAAAAGAGCAATTTAGAAGATATGTACCAGCTGAAATTTCTGCGCCTTCACCGAGAAAGTTTAACATAATCATTGGATTCACTCAAAGTGCGACAACACTACACTGGTGAACTGGTTATATTCAGTTGCATCTTGTATGGATTAGGAAGATCATGCAAAAGACTAGCTCCAGAAATAGTAATCGCTTGTCGACCAGTCCTGGTGTGGGTGGTACATAACACACTTGGTGATGCTCTCGCCGAAGAGACTGTCCACTGATTTCACTGCTGGGAGTAAACTGCACTACCTATACCTGGGTGACACCTTCATAAACGGAAATACTCTCTCTCTAAATAACACCCCCAATCCAGGATATATACAGCCAATGGCAACACCCACACCCAAGACACACTTCGCTGCTAACAACAGCAACACCCGTGACACACCCCGCTACTATAGCAACACCCACACCCAGGACACAACCCGCTACTAGCAAAACTCAAACCTAGGACACACCCCGCTACTAGCAGCACCCACGCCCAGGACAGACTTCGCTGCTAGCAACAGCCACACCCAGGACACACCCCGCTTCTAGCAACACCCACGCCCAGGACACACTCTGCTGCTAGCAACACCCACACCCAGGACACACCCCGCTTCTAGCAACACCCACGCCCAGGACACACTCTGCTGCTAGCAGCACCCACACCCAGGACACACCCCGCTTCTAGCAACACCCACGCCCAGGACACACTCTGCTGCTAGCAACACCCACACCCAGGACACACCCCGCTACTAGCAACACCCACACCCAGGACACACCCGACAAGACCATTACCCAGCAGTAACCTCCTCTCCAGTCTTCTCTCCAGAGCACCGCGGGGTAAAGATCACCCGTGCCTCGTAAAAGAAGCAAATTATTGCCGAGGAAAAGTTACTGCAAGAATTTCGAGGCTCAGAACTTCTTGTTACCAGCCACTACTGAATAATATAGCATGGGAATTTTCAGCAGCTTCCCCGCGTACTCATCTCAAGAGGCTCATTTCTCTTGGCTTTGGCTGTGATTATTTTTGCATAACTTGCGAGATTTTGG
>LQNS02276498.1:15989165-16016614 GCA_001587735.2 Parhyale hawaiensis
TAATGCTTCTCCTCCTAAAATTGCGCCATCAACATTAATTTCTCTCACAGTAGTGGAAGCACTGCGACGAAGAAGATCATTAACAATTTTCCATGTTTTTGTGGAGTCTCGTGATGCAGTCCGTATTTCAGAACAATCAAACGGTTGAGCAGTTTATCACAAAAAGTTAAACAAGTGTTTCTCTTAACATATCTAACAGTCCCTGCAAATTTCAAGAAGATCCCTCAATTATTTTTAAAGTTATCTTCGTGACAGATAGACAAACAATCTACAAAGAGACAGACAAACACAAAAAAAAATTTCTTGGCGGAGGCAATATGTAATTATTGCTGAGGGTAAATACAATGAAAGAAATAAAACGATAGCGGAAATTAAGCATCTGCTGCACTTCTTTAATGAGGCACACATATACAAACAAACATCATGTATTTTCTAACATGGCTGAGGTGGCCAACAAATCAGGGCGCAGCACCCTGAGGTAGCCATTTTGATAAGTAACATTTTTAAAGCTAACAAACGTGGGACAATATTTACCATTGATTTGTAGATTAGCACTAGAGAGCAGTGTTACCCCGTTAGAAACTTAAGAAATGGCCCAATATTTTGGGATAGACATTCTTCTTCAACATTTTTCATTTCATATATGATCAAAAATAACTAAAATTAGACCTAAAAATAGACATACTACAGTTTGAATTACGGTGTGCTTTTTTTTTGTGTTGTAACGTCTTTTATCCTATATATGATACAAAATATAAAAATTTCTAAATAAAAATGGACATAACTTATTATAGTTTGAAATAGGCTGCACGTTACTAATTTAATTCACTCTTTGACTGCAACTATGCCTCATGAGATGGACAACAATAATCTGTAAATAATGGTCTTTTGGGGGCATCAGAGAAGAAAGTTAAAAAAGCAATTTTTGGAGACATGAAATAACTGAAATTTCTGCGCCCTTATCTAGAAAATTTTAACATAATTATTGGGAACTCTCAAAGTGCGACAACACTATCCTGATCAACTGATTATATTCAGTTGCAACATGCATTGGACCGGGAAAATCATTCCAAAGATTAGCGCCAGAAATAGAAAGCGCTTGTCGACCAGTCCTGGCGTGGGTGTACTTAACACACTTGGTGATGCTCTCGCTGAAGATATTGTCCACTGATTCCACTGCTGGGAGTAAGCTGCACTACCTATATACAGTGGGTGACAGCTTCACAAAAGGAAATACTCTCTCTAAATAACACCCACAATCCAGGATATATACAGCCAATGGCAACACCCACACCCCAAGACACATTCCGCTACTAGCAACACCGAGGACACTCTCTGCTACTAGCAACACCGAGGACACTCTCTGCTACTAGCAACACCGAGGACACACTGCGCTACTAGACACACCGAGGACACTCTCTGCTACTAGCAACACCAGCACACAGGACACACCCCGCTACGAGCAACACCCACAACCAGGACACACCCCGCTACGAGCAACAGCCAGAATCCAGGATATATACAGCCAATGGCAACACCCACACCCCAAGACACATTCCGCTACTAGCAACACCGAGGACACTCTCTGCTACTAGCAACACCGAGGACACACTGCGCTACTAGCAACACCGAGGACACTCTCTGCTACTAGCAACACCAGCACACAGGACACACCCCGCTACTGGCAACACCGAGGACACTCTCTGCTACTAGCAACACCAGCACACAGGACACACCCCGCTACGAGCAACACCCACAACCAGGACACACCCCGCTACTAGCAACACCCACACCCAGGACACACCCGACAAGACCATTACCCAGCTGTAACCTCCTCTCCAGTCTTCTCTCCAGAGCACCGCGGGGTAAAGATCACCCGTGCCTCGTAAAAGAAGCAAATTATTGCCGAGGAAAAGTTACTGCAAGAATTTTGAGGCTCAGAACTTCTTGTTACCAGCCACTACTGAATAATATAGCATGGGAATTTTCAGCAGCTTCCCCGCGTACTCATCTCAAGAGGCTCATTTCTCTTGGCTTTGGCTGTGATTATTTTTGCATAACTTGGGAGATTTTGGAAGGAGGAAGCTCATACGGTAAGTCATAGTGATGCTGTCAGCAGGAATAAATTGAATACAGTTAGAAAAATAATATTTTCGCATTATATTCAGCAGAAAAATTTAATGTAGCTCAGAAAATAAGATTTTTGGATTATTTTCAAGGTTTGAAAGAGAGAGGTTCATAGAGTGAGTGACAGCACGTTGAGTTGGCAGAAAAAATATCAAGTTCAGAATATGCTTTTGCATAATTTTGAAAATTGTAATGGTGAAGACTTGAATGTGCCACGGAGTTGGGATAACAGCAGTGAAATTTAATAAATAAGCTCAGAAAAAATTTTTACCAAACTTAGAAAACTTCGAAGGAGCAGCTTCAATCAGTAAGTAAAGTTGAGTTAAAGTGAAGCTGGGACAGGGATAAATAAATCATATACAAGGGTTCAAAAATGCGTACAGCACAGAAATCTATTTCCTTAATGTCATATTTAATAAAGGAAAATTCACGAGCACGGTGTATAACCATCAAGAAATCGATGCATATCGACTCTAATATAATACATTCACAGCTTATATCGAATGTAATTTAATATATTCACAGCTTATATCGAATGTAATTTAATATATTCACAGCTTGTTTATTGGACCAGAAATGAGGTTTTCAGTTTGTCAAAGCAAACCTAACAGCAAAGGAATTGAATACTTACGAAAATAAACAGTAGTGTGCTAATATCAGTACAACTTCGAAATATTATGCAGCAGACGAGTCAAGACTACAGTAGCGTTGGATAAGATATTAGTGCTAAATTTCTTCAGTAAATGAGTATGCACTAAAGTTATGCGTTGGAGGCAAAAATTCAATAAGACAAACACACCTGTATAACTACATACGAGATACGTAAATGCACGTGTAAATATATAAGAAATAAATGTATAAATCTTTAGGAAGCACATAACTACATAAGAGATGCATATACACGTTGCTCTGCTATTATCACTGTTATTTATGCACAGCTGCTCCAACCCTTTAACGGACGCCATTTTTTGTCAAAAACATATTAATTTGAAAGTATTTTTTAAAACACTAGATATCCGCTGCACCGTTACACTCGTTCATTCAGGGTTAAATGTTACTTGTACTTCTCTATTCTAATAAAGTGTTGTCGAGTGACGTTGTTCAATGCTGTGGGTTTCCATGATGACTCTAATTTTCCTATTTTAAAATTATGAAAAATGGGAAAATTCCTACTACAAATGTGAACAAGTTAACATAATAAAAAATAGAAATTAAAGCAACACACCTTAACCAATAACTCACAGTATTACAGCGGTTACTGATAATAGTGTTGAAGTTTGTGAAAAAAAAAACGCAAAAAACGCACGGTGTGCGTTCTGACGTTGGAAACACTTCTCGACAGCTCTCTAGTATTGAGGAGCAATGATGCTGAAATAAATGTCTAAAATCCGGTAATTCTGTGCAGCGTATCATTTTGCTATAGTAAGATGTTGTAATTGTGTTATTGATAAAACTGAAGTACGCCAGGGCATGCCTCAGTTATAGGCAGAAAGTTTAAACGTCCGTTTCTGAGCGGAACGCATCACAGAGGAAAGAACAAGGGACACATAGTATGTCGATAGAAATGGGGAACCCATGCACGAAGGTGTTCCCACACAGGATCAACGCGCATGGGAACAGCAAGTCGCGAAAGAAGATGAAGAACAGGATAAAGCATGAGCAAGTAGGCGTATGAAATCAGGAAGGAAGCAAAGTGGGCACGAAAGACAGACGTCCCGAAGGCCTAGCTAATGGCTGAGGTAACCTACACGAGCCCCCTGGGATTGCCGGGCCCCATAACATAGGATGGACGAACCTAACTAACCTAACCCTATGGCCCATCCTACGCCCCCTGAGGGGTGAGGGCACGCATCATAACAAGCTCTTCGCTCGCTACTAATGTATTAACATGGATGGGATGATGCGGACACACAGACGCATTCAACAAATACCACATAGTTCCCAATACATTCCCGTATCCACTATGCTCCGGCAGGCAGTAGTGAGACTTAAAGATATACATTTTGAAAAACACGAAATATATGAAATATATATAATGCAATTTGCACTCAGAGAAATCTGTAGTTAATGCAACAAAATGTTCTATCCGTTCATTTTTTGTCGCGATGACAGAGGAAGATATATTATTCTACGCACATAATGTAGCACTTATAGCGAACTCTTGAGGTAATGTATCAAACAACTGAACCAGACGCAATCAAACATCCAAAGATAAAATATCAACTTTTGTGCATTACTTTTGTTGGAAGAACTATCTTACTTGGTCCCCAATACCAATTATGTTTGGCTGAAGAATATATTACCTTAACCAGATATTACGGTGTGTCTATCACTAAAGAAAAAACGCTTAATTCTGGGTTTTGAGCGCCACAGCGCAGCTTTAAAGACCACATTCCACAGCATTTCTAAACTTTCATTACGTCGCAGAAGAAATAGGGTTCGAGTCTGTATTCTGAACACCCCGGTCTATAGCCTTAAATACAACAACATTTTACAGTAGCTCAAACTGTCGTTGTGTCACAAAAAAAACGGCATTTGGGTCTGTAAGTTTTGAAGAGCACAGTATGGTCTTCAAGAGACGCACTTTGGTCTGCAGAGCGACAGACAATAAATGTCTCGTGGAGCAGACTTAACATGGAGCTAATTTGTCTGGAGCGAGGCGAGCGCTCGAGTTCTAAGACGAGCTTCTGACGAACTCATTACTCGCCTTGCTGCTGACTCAGCTCAATTGCAGTCAATTACGTCGGAGTGACGGAATCATGATAGCGATATGAGCTGCCGCGCTGGCGGGAGGGATTGTGACGGTATGATGAGGAGTGATGAGCGAGATGAACTGCAGTGTATGATATGAGAGGAGCGAGACACTGTAACACGGTGATGAGGAGTGATGAATGAAATGAACTGCTGTGTATGATACGAGAAGAGCGAGACACTGTAACACTGTGATGAGGAGGGATGAATGAAATGAACTGCTGTGTATGATATGAGAGGAGCTAGACACTGTAACGGTGTGATGAGGAGGGATGAATGAAATGAACTGCAGTGCATGATAAGAGAGGAGCGAGACACTGTAACAGTATGCTTCCACTCACCGAGTCAGTATGAATATATTATCCCCTCTAGGTACTTGAAAATAACAAAGCCAAAAATGTTCTTCTTCTGAACACTATAAAATCCTGAAACAAAGCATTTTCCTATTACGAAGCAAAATTCTTCTTGTATTTTCAAAACCAACTGCAGAATTAGACTAAGTGAAGGTTGTGCGCACACACTCGCAATACTAAACTAAGGGAAATATTGAATACAAGGACATCTTAAAACCAAGAACAACTAGAGCACTCAGAGAGAGCATGCCTCCGCCAAGCGAGGCATCGGTAGCAAATAATTCAAATTGGCTCTGAAACCATAATTTTCTCTAAATAAACTCCAAAATCTAGTGATTTGTTCCTTCAGATAGCAATAACAGCTTATGCAATTTTTTTGAAGATCGATCCGTTGATAACTTTTTGGGTCATACTGCTAAGAAACGTTATGACAAACATGAGTCAAACATACAAACGAACATACCGATCTGCACCAAAATTTAATCATTTATATCTTTTAACATTACTAACAACCCCTATAAATTTCATAAAGATCTATTCTTTATTTTCTGAGTTATTGTGCTAACAATCATAAAAAAAAAGTGACAAACGAACGAACTAACGGATCATTACCAAAATTAAGGTCATTTACTCTTTGTGATATACCTAACAACTCATGTTAATTTCATAAAACTCCATCCATAACTCTTTGAGTTATGGCATTGAGAAAAATAAAGCAGACAAACAAACGGATAGACATATCTTCACCAAAAGTTAATCATCTGTTCCTCCTAACATATCTAACAATCCCTGTAAATTTCGTCTAAATCGGTTCATAACTTTTTTTAGTTATCTTGGTGACAGACAGACAAACACACAAAAAGACAGACAAACACGACGAAAACATAACCTCCTTTGCGGAGGTAATGAAATCGTCCATTTTATTGTAAAGGGTGGCGCATTATACCTATGCCACACGCTAGCCAAAAGATCGAGTATCGTCATCTTTTCATCCGAATGTATAAATATGTGCTCATTCAAATAGCACATACTTGCAAAGAATTTTGATTTATAAATCCCTCAAGGTGTAATGATATGACCGAAAGTTAACTATCGGCCCCTGCGGAGTGAAGTAAACTGACGGTAAAAATTTTTACACCATTTCTTGGCAATCTCAAAGCTATGTTTACAAGAGTTCAACATAGGGTTCGGACGAAAAGATGACGATGCTCGTTCATTTGACTAGCGTGTGTCATCGCCATAAGTTACATCCCTTTTACAAAGCTATTTGGTAGAACAGATACAGTATATACATAAACTTGAAGATTCTCTTTATATTGAACGATAGAGAAAACCTTACAAAGTTTATCCAAATATTGTATCTATTATACCAAATAGCTTTCTAGAAGGGGTGTAACTAATGCGCCACCCACCGGTACATTGCTAATCGTACATTTCTAACTATCCCGTACCACGACTTCTAACTGGTTTGATACATCACTGTTGGTAACATTGTACATTCGAGTGCAATAATAGATTTCCCGCGGAAGCCTACAGCCCGTAATCCAGCAACTTCCATGGCAAGCGTCTGACAACACCGAACACTGAATACCGAACAGACATTGCTCGAGGGCGCAGACACACAACTAGCGTCCCAAACTGTTGCCCATGCAGCAGATAAATAATACAATCATTTAGGGAGATAATTTACATATTCTAACATTTAAACAATCAAAATATGGTAATATAATCATACAGGATAATAATACCTATTGTCTAACATTATCTGTACTGCAAAAAGTAACAGAATTATCTATAGGCCAAAATCTTTGTCCTACAGTAATAGAAACATATCAAGAAAGTAATGCCACCATATAGGCATCAGTACCTATACTTACGATTAGGAACACAATAGTAATATAGAAAAACAATGCTTCTCTATTAACATCAAAAACATCTCAGTTAAGTAACACACTCATATTCGACTGTAATATCTATCCTCCAACAAAACTCCCACGGCAGAAAAGTAACACCGTCATACTAGACAGCAATACCTATCCTCGACCATCAGACACACCGCAGTAAAGTAACACAGCCATATTAAAAAACAATATCTATCCAATAATAGCAGAAACACCGTAATATAGTCATGCGTGTAGAACAACAGTGCCTATCCTCTGAGATCAAACACAACGCAGTAAAGTAACACTATCATGCAGGATAATGCCTATCCAGTAATATAAAAAATACCGCAGTAAAGTATCACAATTATGAAGGACAATACCTATCCAGTGATATCAGAAACACCGCAGCAAAGTAACACAATCATGCTAGATAGCAACACCTATCCACTAATATAAATAATACCGCAGTAAAGTTTCACAATCATGCACGACAACACCTATCCACAAATATCAGAAACACCACAGTAAAGTAACACAATCACGCAGGACAACAACACCTATCCACAAATATCAGAAGCACAGCAATACAGCAACACAATCATCTAAAGCAAACAACACCCACCCACCAACATTAGAACTATAGCAATAGACCGCGTGTCTCGGCCGCCCCTACACAACTCTCCCTCTCGCTACACTAATACGCTACAATAACGCACGTATTAGGCCTCTATTTCATACAAGTTTAGGAAGCCTTTGCCCAACATGGCGCCGGTCGCTGTTTATGGCCGTGTTTATTCTGCACAGTTGACCATAAAAATAAGGAATGTTTGCAGCAGCGCCAGAGCGACCGCGGGACACTCCAGGAACTGGTCCAAGTTTTCGTCTTTTCTTTCACATTACAACTATTTCCCATGATTGTCTATTTCCCGCTCCTATGTGTGCACTGCTTCGATGCATTTTATTTTCTGTATGTATTTTTTCTTTGCAGTCATTTAGCATGATTGTTGACTTTCGGCTTCTATTTTTTTCTATGTATTGCCAGGTGGTTTTGTTTACTTATTCTTTTGTGACTAGTTCACCACGTCAGTTCGCCAGCAATGATGTTCTAATTTATATCACTCATGCAATTAATTTTAAAGCATTCCAAGTTCTCCCTTTTGTGTCGATACATTTGTTTTCACTTTGCATAGTATTACTAACGCACTGGTCGTTATATCGCTGACACAATTGGCATTAAATCATTTTCTGCTTCGTTGTTCTGTTTTTTCAAGACATTTCATAAGACAGTTCAGTTTTACTGGCATTTTTGTAGTGTTACAATACATTTTTTTTACATTGCATGACTAGATGGTTCAAAAAGTATGATGTTCCGTAGTTCTTTTCTTAAAAGCGTTTAACATAACCTTATTTATAATTTCACCTAGAATAATTTATTCTATACTCTTAGATTTCTAAATGGGTTGCTTGCATTTCTCAACTTGATTCTAATTTTGGGCTTCAATATTTTCTAGATGATATCTATATTATAGCTATGCCTTTACGAAATTTCCATACACTTCCTTTATTTTCAAGTTTCCAATCGATTTCGAGGTATTTTTCTACTTACACCGTTACTTCATCCTCTTCTAATTTATTGTGGAATTTATATTTGTATTTATCTTCACAAATACTTAAGCTTCTTTGCTTTCAATCGATTTTTGGTATGGTTTTTTTTATGTATTTTGCATTTTTATTATCTAATTTTTTATGCTTTGCTACAAGTCTCATTTTCATCCATTTTAATAAAATAACAAACTACATTTTAGACGATATTATGCAAAAAAATTAAATAATCGTTTAATTTTTTTGCGTAACGGAATCACTCACTGGACGTAATACTCTTCGGAAGAATTCAGCATTTTCGAAATATTTGCTATAAACTATTGGAAAATTCAAGAAATATTTTCTTTGCATGTTTTTACCGTTTATCGTAATTCTATTTATCGTTTTTTTTTCCATCAGCAGCGAGTGCAGCGGGAGTTTTTCGTAGTACTACAGCATCTACGTCGCCCTACATGCACTAGTGCATCTTCAATGCACTGCAGTGGGACTGATCGACGGTGTACTGTGCGCCACCCCCGCTACCATGCACTGCACCACCACACACTACCGTGCCCTGCACCACCTCACACCACGCTGCCCTACCGTGCACTGCACCACCTCACACTACCGTGCCCTGCACCACCTCACAAAACC
Organism: Parhyale hawaiensis; assembly: GCA_001587735.2. NCBI lineage: Eukaryota > Metazoa > Arthropoda > Malacostraca > Amphipoda > Hyalidae > Parhyale > Parhyale hawaiensis. The sequence continues at coordinate 15,998,515 of LQNS02276498.1, forward strand.
GTGCCCTGCACCACCTCACACTACCGTGCCCTGCACTACCTCACACTACCGTGCACTGCACCACCTCACACTACCGTGCCCTGCACCACCTCACAAAACCGTGCCCTGCACCACCTCACATTACCGTGCCCTGCGCCACCTCACACCACCGTGCTCTGCACCACTTCACACTACCGTGCCCTGCACCACCTCACACTACCGTGCCCTGCACCACCTCACACTACCGTGCCCTGCACCACCTCACACTACCGTGCCCTGCACCACAAAGCTACACCGCCAACCAAAACCACAGCTGGAGACAATAAAAGAGCAATATTTATCATCAATATTGCGGCGACAGTCCGTCGGCAACAAGCAGCATTGCCTGTACATTAGCTGTGCAGTATTGCCCCTCCACGCACAGCTGAGCGGCATCCAGAGCAATTCTGGCGCAATTCTAGATTAGTTATTAGCATAATAATCATAAATATGGGCTCCTTATTCTGTTGTCCAAGACCTAATCTAGTCTACAGTACTCCTGAACATGATGTATAATAGAAACTATGCCTCACCGTCTATAACTAGAGCATTCTGAGAGAACATACCTCCGCCAAGCAAGGCAATGCTAATAAAAAATTCAGATTGATAGTGAAACTATTTCTTTTTCATCAGCACCAAAATTATATCACTTGCACCTTTTAACAGTAATAGTAACTTCTATCTTTTTCTTGAAGATCCGTCTGTAACTTTTTGAGTAGTATTCGGACAAGCATTTTCACAAACTTTGCTCAAACACACAAACGAACAAACCGATCATCACCAAAATTTGATCATTTGTGTGTCTTTCAACATTTTCAACAATCCTAAAAATTTCATGACAATCCATTCACAACTTTTTGAGTCAATTGGCTAACATACATTCTGATAAACATTAGTCAAACACATAAACAGTCACCAAAATTTAACCATTATATCTCTTAACATTTCTAACAACTCCAGCAAATTTCAAAATGATTCGTTTTTAACTTTTTCAGTTATTTTCCTAGCAAACAAGATATCAAACATAGAGACAACTAGAACGCCTTGTGGCGTTACACCATCACCCGCAGTGGGAGAAAATTTCATCACCGTCCTTTCCGCTGGCCAGTTAATCCTAGTTTTTTGGTGTGGATCACATCGACGACCGCCCACCAGACTCCATGCAAAAATTCACGAACATAGCTTTTTTGGGTGGAAAGCAAACTTATTTTATCACCGTCATTTATTTTTTGGCCAGCTAGTTCTAATTTTTTGTCATGGGTCACATCGAGGGCAACTCACTAGACTCCCTGCCAAAAATTATTAAAATTATTCAACTCCTTTGCCCACTTACTGGATAGACAAACAAACAAACAAACAAATATACAAACTTAAATCTTCAGCGAAAACATTATTAGCGCTCTTCGCTTCGCCCGCGGGTGATAAACATCCAAACAAATATACAGATCATAAATATTTACTACTTGTTATTTACTCAACAACTCAAGTAAATTTCATAAAAATCCATCCATAACTTTTTGAGTTATGATGCTAAGAAAATGTAGGGCACACAAATAAACAAACAAACTGACGGACGGATCTTCAACAAAAATTGATCATCTGTTCCTCCTAACATACCTAACAGATCCTATAAATTTCGTAAAAAATCCGTTCATAACTTTTTGAGTTAGCCTGCTAATAGACAAACAAACTCGACAAAAATATAACCTCCTTGGCGGAGGCAAATATGCTCCACTGCGGAAAACTATGCTGTATTACTAAAAAATGTATATTGTCTCATAAATTAAAATGCTACACAACTGAAAAATATGCATTGCGCATCAAAAATATGCTGTGCGACTGAAAATACGCCTTCTTTCAGATAAATATATTGTACTACAGTAGATGTGCTCTACAAGTCATTAACATACCTACTGCAAAATTGAAAATATATTCATTATTTAGAAATATGTTGTACCACACCTAAATAAGTTGCACTACTCATAAAGACACTGCACTACTCGTATGTCTGCTGTACTACTCATACATCTGCTGTACTACTCACAGGCATAGCTGTATGCATACAACACATGGGCATGCTATATATATAAATATATGCCGTTCTACTCAGAAATATGCTGTGCTACTCAAAACATACAGTACTGCTACGATTACTACTTTTATATTCATCAAAGTATAAATGTGAAAACAAGAAAAGAAAAACGTGGTTTGCTGCAAGTAATTATTTTCAGCCGCCATTTTCATGATGGTCGGTGCGGAAATGTGAATAAATATATGTCAGGATGCGTACTAAAATACGGTCCTTGCCAACTGAATGAATAATCATATTCCTGGAATACTTCATGCATAAGAAGGTGATTCCTTAACGACGTGGTGGAATTCTTTGCACTTACGCTTATAATGTAGAATAAACATGTAGGTACCATAGAGTATACGATCATTAACGTTATTTCTAACCAGACGGTGCTATTTCACTGCACGGGTTTTATGTTTTACTGTATTCCAACACGGGAAATGCTTCATTACAAGTTGTCATAATCTGGCTGTGTGGGTTAAACTTGGTGTTCTTATAACTTTGGTACAGTAACTATATCATCCATAATAACATTGCAATCAAGAGAACTAATAAACAGAAGGGGTTACGACAGAAGTTGGTTGCCAAAACTTTTGAGGGCCGTGTAAACTTATAATGACATAAATGTATGAAAAATGCAATGGTGTTTACAGTTTTTGACGTAGAGTAGGTTAATAAGCATACAGACGTGAAAATGTGAGCAAAAAAAAAAATAGTGGTGCCCTCTAAAAATTTATTTTGGCTTAAATAAATGCATAGTTACAAAAATAAAGAAGCCGACATAAGTAAGCAACACATGCAGTGTTTCAACATGAATCTAGTCAATAGATGTGCAGATTAAGAAATACACACATATACTGTACTTGTTCATAACGAATGTTAAGATACTAGCCGTAGGTTCATAACATACCTATTTAAAGGTAATTGTATAGTCTACTGATGTCCATCTGTTAGTTAATTTATATCGTTTGGTAATTATACCGTCATGCACACTGTACATATTGGACATTGCTGAAGTAATTCATTGCAGGAATTGCGTCGTACGGTCATTATTTCCCCAGGTCAGGGCAATATCGACCTGAGAAGCAATGCCCCACTGTCGCAATAAGCTGCTTTTGGCAATAAAGACTGACAAAATTGCCTGCAAGAAATAAATGGGGTAGCAAATTGCAATACGAGCTACACGCACACATTTCATCTCTAGAAATAATGGTAGCTTAGAACCCGGTGGGCGGTGATAGGCACTGAAAATTGGTTTTGGGCACCGAATAGATCTACAGTATTTATTCTGTATATTAAGCTCCTGTCCTGAGAAAACGAATGCATTTTTCCAGAGCTAACGCACTGATATGATTACATTTCAACAAACAAAACATAGACGCGACCTCCATTACCAGGAGTATGATAATATGATAACACGAAATACCTTGTGGAGAATCCATAGCTTCCAAAAACATACTAAGGAATAGAGATGACAGTTAACACGCCGGGGTTCCAGTGTGGTGTTTCAATAGATAAAAAGCCAGTGAAAGTGACCTAATTTTAAATTCAATTTCTATCTTATGCTTAGCCAACAAACAACGTGTATTTATATAATAGTTTTGGCTATATATTTTAACATGTAACTTATTCAGAAACTTCCTTCAAAACATGAATGACTTAACTCGCCCTATCGCTTTCGCTACCATGGCATGCTCGGCCCTTGCGCAACATGCTCCTTTTTTTGTAAATTGCACTGAATTTTAGGTCTATTTCCGTGCTCACGAAACCATTATCTTGCACACTGCTCGACAGATTTAAGGCTAGTAAGTGAGTCTTAAAGGTTGTGTCACCATTTAGAGTTGTAGTTTTCAAACATGAAGTTTCGGTTGCAATGACTGCCTTTTGGTGAATTTGTTCGTAACGATAGCTCAAGTTCCTGACAGGTCCATGAGCTACAACAAGCGATTACTTTGAGGTGAAACTGGGGCTAACTCAAAGAGTAAACTTTCGACATGTAACTACGGGCTACATGCATTACATATTTTACCCTGCTTTGGGGTGCATGAAGGTTGAAAACGGAGATCTTTCACCTAAAGCTCAACGTCGACAGTATTCTCGAGTTACAATTTGCATTGCTTAGAAGGGAATTGAAAAAAAAAACTTCAGTCCCATAGGTTAAGTTAAATAGCTTAACCTTCAGGTTGAACTGGAGTATAACACGGGGTTATAACAAGTTACAAACAAGACACCGCCTGGACAGGCGTAGCAAGTTGATACAGTTTATGAGCGCTGTAAACATAACTTTGCTAGGTTATTATCCGCTTGCAAAGTCATGAACGTGTCCGCCTAATGATCTGTTTCATATTATCGATATCTATATTTAGGTACGTACTTTGTTGAACTTTCACAAGATATTGTATGTTTTAAAAGTTTCCTTTCTGGTCTCCGAATTATTCTTGTAATTGGTAGTTTGAAAATCTATTATGCACCGTGTTGGAAACTGTATCAATCCCCTCTGGAGTATGTAGCGAGATTTATTAACTGATATACTACAGCTGCCATAAACTATTTCAAAGCTTCGAAAACCTGTATTTGCATGAACTTTTTCGTCTGGTTATAAACCTAAGGAATCAGCCCTCAACTCAGTTAAAAATTTTCGTATCTTTTCACAGGTGACCTTGAGTACTACTCTGCCTCTCGTATGTTTTCTCTGAACTTTCAATCCATTTACGGAATGAAATATTGGTTGCGCTGGCCTGTGTTTTTTAAAGATTTCTGGGAGAAATATTTCGGGTGCATTCAAAAGTTTTCAGCGATTTAATTTGGTCTAATTATTTTATAGTCCGATGATCAACAGCAAACATTATCAGCTGAACTTCAAGCGAATTGATTAATGCAGCCATGGTTTTATGCAGTACATAATTTTTTTTTTACAATTTTGTTCATTTAAAAGCATTTTTCAATTCATTAGTTTCAAACAATGTAACATATCGTGTCCGAAATTTTCGCCGCAAGAAAATTGGCCGCAGGAAATTCGCCGTAGGAAAATTGGCCGCACGGAATTTTCGCCGCAACTTGGTACAAACTGCATTCGTGTACATTCTGTATCAGGTCACGTTGCCATATCAGGCATCATCTGAACCTTTACTGAAGTTACTTTTACCATTTTCACTTCTACAGTTTCTTTTAGACAATATTGGCATGCCTTTTTTGAAAATTGAGTCGACTGTATAATTGCTGGTATATATAATGTTTTGTCCATCACCTAGTTGGGTGTTGTTTCGTATAAATTAGAATTAGAAGTGTGTTAAATGTGGAGTGATGAATGACACTTTTTATTCACCTAATTTTTTTTGTGTTTCCACAACTTTGAATTCGAGTTAACTTGCTGCTATTTGAATTTTTTTTAGCAGTGTTGATTTAATTTATTGGCAGACGTTACCCATACAACGGTTTATACTGTGAAAAGGAGTAGAGGTGGAGCAAAACTTGTGGATGATGACAATTATACATATATACAGAATAGATAAAAAATATGGGGAAAACCTGTTGGAAGTGTGAACTAAAGCAGTGCAAAGCAAGAATGCATACCACTCATGAAGATGATACCCTGCCAATATGCGCAGCATTCGGTGATCATTGTCATTCTTCAAATCCCATAAAGCCAATTACAAATATCGACAATAATGCCTTATCTTGTACGCCGTCTATATCAAGCATGTCCCGCAATATTAGAAACTTTATACAATTAAATAGTCAACCACCTAAAATTCCAGCTGGATGCAGTGGTTACATAATTGCAGAGGAATATCAGGTCATTGAAAATGGCGAGTAATTTCTACCATATGACAGTGGTGTAAATGTTCCAGATAGAATTTTAATTACTGTTTGCAACACAATCAGGATTTGAAGATCTCAAGCATATTGAAAATTGGCCTTGCGATGGAACTTCTTAATACTTACCGGGAATGTATTATCAGTTAGTCACTGTGCATACTGTCAGTAGGAATATAAGCATTCCACGCATTTTACTTTGCTCCCCGCTAAATCCTCATACACATTACAACACTTTCTTTGGGACTCGACACTCTCAGGGCTCCAAAGTTTACTCTTTGCTTCTTTAATTTGAGTTTGTTCTGCTAGAGACGCAAATTGCAGTTTGTACCCAAAAGATTTAGTCAGTCATAAGTTCATAACCCCGTAAATGGACTTTGTTTCCGTTGTGCACGGCGAAAATTCCATGTGGTGAAAATTCCGTGCGGCCGATTTTCCTACGCTGAATTTTCTTGCGGCAAAAATTCGTAGAACCGTAACATATCATGTGCTGCTTGTATTTTCAACGGGTATTAAATTTTTCATCTAAAGATGGAGTTAAGATAAAGATAATAGTAAAACCCAGAGAATTTTTCAACTGTCATGTTATTAGATGTTGACTGCGACACCCGCTGATCGTCGTACGATAACTAAGGTTACAAAATTCTGTTTTTATATTCTACCGAGTTATAAATAACTCACAGAGTTATAAATAACTCAAATAGCAAGATTGTACTCTTGTATTAAAAAGTTTTTGTAAAGCTGCAACTAATGAACTCTTAGTCATGAAGCCAATAAAAATGTTGACAGATTCGACGAATCTAATGTTGATCGTAATATATATCTATCGAATATTTACTGCCTGATAAAATTAATGAAATATTGGTTGCGAACCCCGTAGAGTTGTTGTGAATTAATAAGCAAAACACTGGTTGTAGTTCCCGTAGAGTTGAGTGCTTCTTATCACGCGTCTAGTTCGGTTGGCCGCAGTGAGGAAAGCGCTGTAGCAGCACACAGAAATAGCCATATAACGGTGCTTCTTTCGACTTATTATGAGAATTAAGTAGCAGAGAGAAGGCATTTTTGTCCTTCTTCTTCCATGGGAAAACAGGAAAGAAGGGACCAAATCTGGAGGAAAATGAGACTTTGGTCTTCTGATTTCATCAGCTTAATAAAGGAATGACGTGGGTAAATTTACAATAAAGAAGTATTTGGCCGATTTAGTTTGTCTGTAAAACGAAGGAATGCCAAAAGCTGAGAACAAAAAGGCTTACACACCCATTTTCATTCGAGGAAAAAATAGTAAAAAAATTCTCATGACTTCCCCTCCCCACTTCCAATTGAAGTGATTAAATGAGTAAAATTGAAATTTTACACAAACAACGAGAGAAAACTGAACCAACTGATATTGATTTGTACCAACTGTCATAGTATTCTACCGACTATTTATGGGCTGCGAGACGCGTTTTTTAGTATGTTTAGATGTTATAAAAAGTTGACTTAAAAAATTCCTCCTCGTTTAGAACTGAAGAACTTTTCATGCACGATTATAGTTAGAAACGCACAATGTGCAAATACTAAATCAGTAACATGAATGAAAAAGACCATGAAATACATAGCTATAAGCATAGACCGCAACAGTACATGACTTTAAAGTCCAAAGTGGCCTCTGACGCTGGCGGCCAAAATGGGAAAAATGGGATTTTCTCAGGAGCTATTATGAACATGTCCTGACACGGTCATGCAGGCCAAGCGCCCAAGTGTGTCCCCGTCGTATCCAAGATACATTCTCTGCAAGAAAAATGTTAGGTACCTTGGAATTTTTTCTTCAGTATTAGATAGGGGGAAAGAATAGCTCTTGAGGAAACCCCATTTTTCCGTTGCCGACTTCTGGTCGCCAGCGTCAGACCTGAGAGTCAAGTACTGTTGCGGTCTATGCTATAAGAGTTAATATAAACACGCAAACCCAACTGTTATTATAAGGAATGAAGTTTTTCCTATTAACATTGCAATCAAATCCACAAAATCCTTGCCAGTGACAAAAAAAGTAATATCAATTTCGCGGCTTACGATCTTTTAGTGTCCCGTTCCTTTCAAATTCAAGAAACTACTGATACTAATAACCTCACATCAATTATATAAACAGTAATCCATTCTTGCAGTCGCAAAAAATTATGCTCTCTAATGCTTGCTACACACTAGGCATTTACACAGACAACTTGATGCAAGGATGCGAGACTCAGATGTCATTTATGCCACAGTATCTATGCTACCGATCGTAAGTACCGCACGTGTTGAAACGGCGCGTTTTTAAATCTCTAGTAATATATACATCAATGACATAACGGAAGTATTGTTTTTAGTACCGTCGTAACGGTTAAGATCAATACAAAAATTTTTTCAATATTAACTGATCTACTCATATTGCTTCAGTTTACATGAGTGTCATCATCAACAACAACAACGTAGCTATTCATTTTAGAAATGAATGTTTGGGTACTAAAGAGATCTCTTATAGTCTCTAGATCGGTAAATCATAATAATAAGGCGAGTAAAACTAATTCTATCGACATCAATGTCACAAGCAACAGCCCTTTTCTTTTACACATAAAAGTTACTGCAGCTATCTACTTATGCTAGCAAAAATCCCTATGTAACAAGGGTCTTTGACAAAAACAATGGAAGACAGCGCCCCCGCCACCAGAGGGCGCACTGAAGTGTGCGTCGGTATGTACATTGAGATCAGGGGCCGCTCACTGTCCTGAATAATAAAGAAATTGGCCGGACGAAGAGGCAGGCCGGCATACCAATGACGGAGTTACATCAGATGTTGTAGCATGAGTTGCATTGGATGCTCAGATGCACTTTTACCCCTAAGGGACACTTAGTTTCTGAAGCTTGGGACATCAATACTTATCAGCTCATAGCCTTCGTAACATTAAGGGTTTGGGCAAGTCGGCAGCAACGGGCAGTAATGATCTGCTATAATGGTTATTGTTGTACATTTTTTTTTTCTTGAATTGGGCAGCTGAATCTCGATCACATACATATTCATTTGTACATTGCTTGGAAGCTACAGAAACTCTTGATAAGACTCTTATTGGGACAATAATAACACCTTTGTTACGGCTGGGGAGGATTAAATTAACTTACAAACTATTAACAATTTAACAATAACTATAGCGAGGTGATGAACTCTTACCGATGACGCGTATACATCTAACGGACCTAAACAAGACACCTTGTTGGATCCAAAATTGTTACTCGAACGCGAGTGCATTGCTTGGTACGAAGCGCTCCAGAATACAGCTAACTGAATATTTTTCAAATATTGATACGCGTTAGTACCTTAATTTTCTACATCTTCCACATACGGACCTGTACATTTCCTAGAAATTTCTATGTATTTAGATATGTAGAAGCGCGTTTAGAAGCGTATTTAGATACATTCTGCGCTTCTAACTTCTGTTTTGGATTTAGATCTAGATAGCGCTATTCCTAGAAATTTCTACTTTTTTTCAGATATGGTAATGCACAGTTCATAGAAGTTTCTATGTTTTGCTGAAATCGATATAGAATGTTTCTAGATCTATAGATATTGAGAACTAAAGATATTGCTCAAAGATGGTGGTAAAGTATTTTTTGTAGCAGCTCAGCCGTGAAACGCAACGTGATGCAGATATTACCGTAACATAGAACACTTGAGAAAATGAGATATACCTTTGCGTCTAAACAGCTCTTACGTTTCTGTATCTTCAGATGAGTATAAGAGTAATACAAAACTATGTGCAGGTTTATTGAAGCAAAGTTAAACTTCCACCTGAAACGTGATTAGATTTTTTTCAAAAATGACGCAAAACGAAATGATTAAAGTCATTAGCTGCCGCAGCGATGATGATTTCGGCGACTGAAAATCATTTTTGCGCCTAAAAATCTCATATCATAAATACATATTTTAACGGCAATATTAGAGAGATTATAATTATTTCCGTAATTATAGTCTTAGAATAGGCCACACTACCACAGTAGTATCTCGATATCAATAGAGGAAGAGAAAAGCGACATGTAGTATGTGGATAGAAGCAGAGCCCATGAACAATGGATTTCCTACACAGGATCACCTCGCATGGGCACAGCAAGTTGGGAGGGAATAAAAAACATAGGAAGAATAAAATAAAACATCAGTAATACGAGTATGTAGATGGGAAAAAACAAGTGGAGTCGAAGCAAATAATTAGGTCCCATTAGCCTAACTGGGGCTGAGTTTAATTAATTTAGGAACCCCTTACAAGAATATCTAGAGATTTTATTTCCCCTCATATAAAAAAGCTCTTTGCAAAGAGAACAGCTTTTAGGCTAATTGAAACACACTAAGAAATGCTTGATCTCATAACAGTTGTTTCTCCATTTTTCAAACAACCGAAAAAAATGGCATACACAGAGAGAAACCTTTGTAGCGGTTCAATCATATTTTTTCATAGTAAGCCTCTCAAAAAGTCAATTTAATCATATTATTGTTCAGCTTTACCTCTTTAAATGTAAATACTAGCATGGCGTTATATTTCTGAATTTTTCTCCGCATAGATTTTTATATGATCACGTCCTCACCATCGCATTTCAACTGGAAACTGGAATTTCTTTTCCAGTAAGGCGACTCTAACCATTTGCTCCGCCACTACAGTTACCTTAAAATCATTGTGCTGTTGCACCAAGGAATGTAATTACCGTTAGCGAGCTCTAAATACCGCCTGGAGTCGCTACTCTGCCATATTACTCTCGAATTATTGCAGAATTTTGCGGTTTAACGCAGACAGTAATAAGAAAAAGAATCGCGGCTAGATTAAAATTTTCCTATATTTTGTTATTGCAGCTATTCAAATGCCCGACACTTTGACACAGCTCCATGTTGTTGTAATGTTATTATTTCTTTCTAGAAAGCACAGTGCAGTTTGGAAGCCATTTTAGATTAATTCAAAAATAAATATCAAATTTTTAAAAATGAAAAGCTCCAAAGAACATACTTCAAGAACAATGCTTACTGTGAGTACCGAAAAATGTACATTCATCTCTACTTACAATAATTTACTAATTAGGTATACTCTAATAATCTTGTTTGCCGGTTTGCTTGGTTGGTTGCCGCCGTGCACATTATCTTCGCTATCATCCATAGGGAATAAGCGGAAAGGGGTTCGGACATTTCAGATTTCTATTGCTTCAATTGATTGTTTTGATTCAGCATTAATATCGAAAAACTTAGGGTAGGTTTCAGGATAACAATTTGAGATATATAAGTTTTAGGATAGGATAAATTTAAAATAGGATATGTTTTTGGTGACCCAACGGGTCGCGGGCAGTCTAGTATCTATGTAAATCTCACTACAGCTTTTTCAAGAGCCAATAAATTTCCCAGTTCAGCAGCCTGCACATTTCCAGCCCAATAATTATGTTTCAAAACATCAGTAAAAGAGCTTGGTATCGCCAGGCTATAAAATGACCAGTCCAGCCTGTTCATTCGAAGCCAAACCCATTGATTTAGCTCAACTGCTCAGCACGAGTCTGTCAACAACTGCAAACGAGCCATATGTCACTATTAATTTCATCCAGCACATAATTCTTGCACAACAGTAACCGAAAGGTAGACTAGAACCCCTTCCTGCCCAGCGGAACCGCTCTCGACCACAGGAATAGAACTTTTCTTGGGAAAATATATACCGATTCAGGCATTAAAGAGTTAAAGTGATCGTGTGCCTGAAGTCCCTGCTAAGCAGGGTTTACGCGTGAGCCTGATGCTGCAGGGAAGTGGGGTTCACACGTCAAGTGAATTGGTTGAAGAACGGAGCTACATTGCTGGGACTTCATTGCCAGGATCTGTATCCGGCCGTTTAGGGCACCCGGCGTTCAAGTCAGTCGTAATTTATTGCCATGGAAATTTCTCAGACGAGTTTTCTGTATCTTCAGTTGCTTAATGCTTCATTTGGGATTGTATTACCACTCCTCTGAATCCACGGCATCGAAATTTAATAGCAATACTAATAACCCTTTGAATAGTGTGAGAATATCCTCAAGCTACCGTCAGAAAAGGCTCACGTGTATACTTGGCTTAACAATGGAAGCTCTCATTTTGACTCATGATCTTCGGTGCCCTGTGGAAGTAAACAGCAGCCGCTGTTACAGTATCGTCACACATCAGTCTGATGTCACAATGGTAGGTATCTCATGTTGTGACTTACCATCGCCAGTGTACTGTGGTAATAAATATAAGGACAACGTACTAGGAGCGCAGTATCTTGAAACTTCCTCTTCGCCTCCTAAACAGAATTTGCATTCACGTCAATGAGAAATCACAATCCAGACTCGAGCAATTTAGTCTTCTTCTGTTTTTGAATCGACAAAAGTTCCGTCTCCTGCTCTTTCCTTTGGACCTGCCGAAAGCAATTTTTTCTCATCACAGAAAACTTTCACGAAGTTCTCGAAAACTTTTCTGACACTGACACATAAAAACAATGGAATTTTATTGTCAGCTTAGAAAACATGCAAACACAAGTCAGGATCAGTGGGACCAGACTTTGCAATGGAACGATACAAAGCAAATATTTTGTCTGCTATTTCAAAGGCAGTTATGGCACAAACGTTTCTTTCTTGTGCTTTTATTATGCATATAAAAACCAAATAAAACTGCGAGTTATGATAAGTGGATGCATTGTAAAAATGCCTGCCACGAAACATGTTTAATCATATTATGAAGCGTGCTAAGCAAGAGGAAACTTTAAATGAGATTAAAATTATCTGGGTAAATTTGTTAACTCATTCTACCTAGGCTGCGCATGTCAATACCTATAGGGACACAAAGTAAAAAGTAACATACTTCCTCAAGTTGACTAAACCGACTGCATTGCCATAAAAATATTGTAATATTTTTACCCACTTGCAAAATATTTCCAAACTCCAACACGTTTAATTCAGCACCATAATAAAAGCAAGATACTTTTACTCACTGACTAACCTAAGCCACGTTGGCATGCGGCCACTCTAATATTTAGATAAGACCGAAATAGGATGAAAATGCCCAAACATGCGATCTCCAAAGAGAGCAGTTTTGGTCCCGACCAAAAGGCGGAAAATTTTTAGATTCCCTCACAAAGCCTCGAAGTTTTGAGCTCGGCTCGAGAGGTATTCCAGGCAGCAGTGGCCACAACAGCCAATGGAATGCGTTGCCGGCCTCCTTGCTTGGCTGTGCTTGATAACGAAACTGCGGAGGCGGCCTACGTGCAGAGATCGAAGTGAGCTGGTCATTGTGCGGAGGTCCAAACGGGACTGGTCAACGTCAGGTAGCCTACGTGCAGAGATCGAAGTGAGCTGGTCATTGTGCGGAGGTCCAAACGGAACTGGTCAACGTCAGGTGGCCTACGTGCGGAAGTCAGTGGATGCTATCGACGTGCGGAGGTCCAAACGGGACTAGTCAGCGTTGGATGGCCTACGCGCGGAAGTCAGTGGATGCTATCGACGTGCGGAGGTCAACAGGCAGAAGTCGACGAGGGCTGGTAAACGTGAAGAGGTCGACGCGGGCTACTCAGTGCGCGGAGGTCGACGTGCGGAGGCTAACCCGAGGAAGTTAACGAGGGCTGGTGAACGTGCGGAGGTCGACGCGGCTAATCAATATGTGGAGGTCGACGTGCGGTGGTCAACGTGCGGAAGTCGAGGTGGGCTGGTCAAAGTGCCGAAGTGGACACGGGCTGGTCAACGAGCAGAGGTAGACGCATGGTGATCAACGCGCAGAAGTCAACGTGGGTTGTTCAACGTGTGGAGGTCGACGCGGACTACTCAATGTGTGAAGTCGATGATGGCTGATCAACGTGCAGCGGTCTACGTGGGCTGGTCATAGCTCAGCATGGGTCCAAAATGCCCATGTCTTTTAGGCAAGTGAAGATTTTGGGGATGCGTGTGTGATGTGGTTAACGTGATAAAGCTAGTGCGTGTACACAACTCAAATAGGCCTACCTGGAAAGACTAACAACAGTCAAAGCCGGTATACTGCATCTATTCATATTGATGTGGTTAAAAAGAAAGTAACTTCAGTTTCAAACCTATATGATCCAAAGCACTGAATAGAAGATGGCGTCAAAACAGACACATCCCTTCTCTCATAAATAAAGGAACTACTGGAGATACATAACAGTAGCCACAATCTTTGGGCAACGAAAATACAGGATGTTTTCAATACCAAAAATGAGTTTGAATTTATAGGTTTACGTAGCATTGGTGCGGGCTTTGTGCGGGAGGTTGCGGGATGTATGAATAAAGTGTAACTGGAGATACCGTCTGTGCAGTGAAACGGTAAAACTGCTAATAGAGTATATGCACACCTTCTCTTTAGTGAAAAGGTAAAACTGTTGATAGTTTCTGGAAATACCGCCCTTGTAGCGAAAGATAAAACTGCTTATGGTATCTGGGGACAGCGGTAGTGTACTGAAAGAACAGTTAATGGTATCTGGAGATAAGTATCATCCGTATACCGAAAGACGAAACAGCTAGCACTATCTGGATATGTCGTCACGATAGCAAAGGACAGCAACTAATGGTGCCTGGAGATAGCGCCAGTACAGCGCCCGAATTCAACTCTTACCAGCAAATACCATCAATTCGGGATCCAATGATCCGGCGCACTGGGCAGCAAATCTTGCTTACACTCACGGCGGCTTCGCCTCCATACGAACTTTCTCTCTCAGCCTCACGCAACGATCTCTTAACCAAAATTAAATTCGAAGCCAGAAAGAAGCAAATGTTTTTTTGCCGACAACTTAAACAAGAGAAAGTCTCTTTTTATTTCAAGTCCAAGTCGAGCTTGGAGGGGTCGCTGCCGCCGTTCCTGCATTGCCATATTGCAGCAAGTCGGGGCTAGAATCAAATAAGGGAGTTTGCTTCTAAACAAACCGACACACGAGACGTGGAAATGTAAGCTACACAAAAAGAAACATCAAAGTTTGCCTCCAAGTATCGGCAAAGTTGGAGAAGCATAGTGCACTCGCGTGGAATTTGTAATGTGAAACGTTTTATATAGGCGGGTGGCCGAAGAGTTCATTGAAGGGCTGCCACGGTTTACTCGTATGAACGACTGCTGAAAAATATCATGGGCGGTTTCTGTACAAGTATCAGTAAAAAATCTTAAAGGTTAACCTAAGCGCTTTGTACCTACATAAGGATGGTGGAAAATTTCATAGGTAGACTTCTGTAGAAGGTCTAACATGAAGGCTTGGTCGGCGCTACGTGCAGGAAGCAGACTGTATGTGATGGCTAAAAGCTTCCTAGACACTAGGTACGTCAACATGGCTGAAAACGTCACAATTTAGCTGAAGCTGCAGAGATATGTCAGCTGGCACATTTTATTGCTTCTTTAGAGACATTTTAAAAGCCTTAAGATTTCCTAAGTTCTAATTTACTGCCAATATGACGAGAAATGTGAAACTTTATTCCAGTAGTGACACTTGTGAAGAAAACTGAGTTGACGGTAAACATTTTATCGACGTTTTGTGGACGCACAGTTGTGTTTAAGCAACGAAATAAACCGTTCGAACACTTTGCACTACGTACTGGGAAGAGAAAATTGTCGCGTAACCCCACCTTAAATATTAATTTACTTGACAATCCTTTTTGGAGTCCTTCTCCAAACCAGTCGTTTGAATGCATTGCCATGCCCTCGATAACGCTACCAAGCTCATTTCGCATAACCTGTTTTGCTGGAGAACGCATGCAAGTAGTATCTGCAATTGTAATGATTGCTTGTTCACATAGTTGTGTCGATACTAGAAGCATAATAAGTTATTAATAATGACAATAACAACATCTTTTTGGATCATAGAGCGTGCGCAACGAAGTTCTGCTGAACGTCTGCGCCTAATAACTTGTCAAGCGTCTCCACAATGCGACAGTGTGGCCGCTTCTGCAAGATGTTCGCTGCGTTCTGAGAAATCGCACAGGCGTTTTTCGCACATACGAACGGTAGTCTGGACGGGGCTTTACCGGTTAACAGTTTTAGCAACTTTTTCGGTAGACGTAAACACTTGTGTTTTAAAAAGTCAGAGACGCAACGAAGAGTCTATTGTACATGTAAGACGAATATTAGACTGTAGTGGCAAGAAAGCGGTTCCTAGAGGAGTTTGATGTTCAAAAAAAATATCATTGAGGTAACTTAGGGGACAGTGGCAAAATAAGTTACAGCTTATACCGTAATTATTATTCTTCTAGCTGTCACAAGCAAATCGAGCGTGCTCAAGAACATCCTTTTTTGTTTTGTTTATAGCGTATCCTTCTCATTTATGAGAGAGGTTTCTTTCAGCTGTTTAATGTATTGCAATAGCTAACATAGAGTGCTAATAAGATATCTGCTGCCTTAGCTAGTGAATATGTGAATTTGAACGTCTTCCTGGACGAAATGAGGTATTTCGAGAGAGGAAAGGAAAAGTGATATCTGCACAGTAAAGTTAAAATTACTCAAACAAAGACTTTCAAAAAAGAAAAAGTTCCTGAAACTGATAAAAACTCTTGTAACTGAGACTGCATTCAGCGACATCTGTCGCCAAATGTAGCAATGGCAGAAGACATATTGTCTGACCAGCAAAAATATACAGAAAAATTCAGTTGGTAGTATATTCAGCTACGTAAATTCACGATTCCATGTGACGTCAGCCAAATGAAATGTTCTACAAATGCAGGCGAATCAAGCGTACTGTAGAGTTGGCCACCTCCGGAAACTGAGATCATACGCCTGTCTACCTTTTAGGAGTTCCACTGTAGTATGTAAAGAAGAATAAGGAATTAGAAGTACGGTGCACCGTGTAAGAGAACACAGATAGTTGGGATAGAAGAAGAAAAGCAGAACAAAGGCAAGAGGTAAACAAGGGCCAAAAAGAAAGATGTCCCCAAGGCCCAGCTAAGGCAAGGGTAACCTATGAGGTGCTGCTGGGGGCGGGCCCACGCAAAACATACGCTGGACAACAATGGCCCTCTATGGCCCATCCTCTGCCTCTAATTATAGTACTTCTTTAATTCTATCTCACCAAGGCTATGTAACTCTGTTAGGCAATGGTACTTTGTGCTATTGTGCTATTATGTTCCTATAGCAGAAACAGCCCTTGTAGAAAGTCAAAGAGTCCGAGAAGATTAGATTAGATAGGCGGCAGTAGACGAACCAAAAGGCCCATTCCCAAAAAGACCCCGGGACTTACACCCCGATCCTCTATGAGCTATTGCCATTATGTTAGTAGAATGTAGAGGAATGGAGAAACGAGAAGAGAAAAAATGGAAGACGAAAGAGAAAAAAGAAATGAGAAAAAATAGAAAAAAAAGGGAGAAGAGTCGACGCCAAAGCGATGGTCATTAATAGTGTTAATAATGCACGTAATAACATACTAGCTGGCATCTGTAGAAATTCCACAAAACAAATGCATTATTTTTCAACGATATCTCAGACCTGTGCCATGCTCACAAAAGTTGACAATACTGCATGTACCAAGTCAGACAGCAAAATCTACCTATTGACCAGAAAGCAGTAGCAGCTTAAATATAAACTTGACCCCACAAATTGTTCTATCCAGAGATCGTATCAAGAATACCCTAATTTTTCCCTAATACTGAAAACGTAACAGTCGTATAGGGGTAAACAAGCAGAATTTTTTATATAGCTTATTCTTTCGCACAGCTTGCATCACAACTGAACAATATCTTCATGAATTACCAAAATTAGGACAATAAAGGTTCAGAATTAGACCAAAAACTTACTTGAAGATGCAATCCTCCTTTGAGTTTCCTGGGCACATATTCCTTGACTGAAGAGATGTAGCAGCAGAAGCAGCACAAAAGCTTGTAAACAAGAACACACGTTACGACTGCGTTGTATCATGGCGCAATCGATCTTTGGAACCACTTTAAGCATGTTAGTGACATGTCCTGGGCACAACCAAAGCGATAAAATGCAGCCACCTGAAGTCAGCCTACACAAGCCCTATACTGGTAAAGATCATACTCGAACAATCTGTTGATGAAACATGGAAGACATTAATAACTATTATTATGTTAACTAGCTGGACCCGTGAAACTTTCACGGCTTTGTAAGGCCTTTCAGACAGACCCGTAAAACTTTCAACACTGGGACTTGATGTGTGATATATTAAGTCTATTCTCTTGGTTGATAATATCCCCACTTCCCTGCAATGGAAT
>LQNS02276498.1:16039057-16061332 GCA_001587735.2 Parhyale hawaiensis
ACTCTTTTCATTTTTATGGCAGATTTCTGGCCCTGAAATGCAATTTGAAAAGCAAGTTACCATTCTTCCATTTTTTGCGAAGGCTGTAAAAGTCCACGGAGATCTAACGCCGCTCCTCACCAGCGCCTGCAGCTCATAATGGCGCCAGCGTTTGACAAAGAATTTCAATCCTGAATTTAGGAGCAGATCCTCTGAATTAAAGGATCATTTTCTGCTATGTGTGTGATCATAATCTTCATTTTGGAGATTCACGAATGAATTCCGATTGCCAACATCATGTATATTTTTTCTCATTATTTAAGCTATTTTCCTGGATTTAGAAGCCGATCTCACTAAATTTAGAAGGTCATTTTCTTTTATGCTGTGATCGTAATCTTCAGCTTGGAGATTCACGAATGAACTTCGATTGCCAAAATCAACTATTTTTCCTGCTAATTAAGCTTATTTTTTTAGATTAGGAGCAGATCTTTTGAATTTTGAGGGTCATTTTCTTCTATAGTGATGAACAAAATCTTCATTTTAAGGATTTACTTTTCTTGTTAACCTCTTCTGTCATGAATTCTCGAAGACATAGCACCATTTGAAAGGTCATGAATAAACTACTCCATGAAAGAGAGGTTAAGCTCTTGATCCTGGATTTAGGGATCAGATATTCTGAATTAAAACTTCAGCTTCTGTCATCATTATTGTATATTATAATCAAAATTTTGGCTGTTCACGAATGAATTGTTTGCTAATATGATGCATTTTTTAGTTAAACGCATTATCATGGATCTGAAAGAAGATACTGTATTCGGAATTTGACAAACATTTTCTTCAATATTTACGTTTAATCGTCATCGTCGGCTGAAGGATTTTTGAATGAATTTCCGTTGCTAAGATCATTATCCTGGATTTATAAGTAAGATCTTTTCTTTGAAGGTTAGTTTCTGTCAAGTTGTGATCATGATCTACATGCAGAAGAATTACAAATGAATTCCAGTTTCTACGTGCAAGTACCCATTAGCGCTCCTTCCAGTAGCGCTTGTAGAGTTAGCGCATATTCCTACGCCCCTACTTTACTCTAGTCAAGATTATGATCATGGAGTTTAAAACACTTAGGAATTTCCTTGCGTAGTTATCATAATCCCAGATGTACAATTAGAATTCCGAATTTGAAGGTTATTATTGGCAATTTTGATCGTGATCCTAGATAAGTAAATAGAGTTCTAGATATCCCTATCATTTTCTTTTACATTATAAGGATAACTTAGTGTTAAGACCATAATTCTTGGTTCTAAAGTAAGTTTCTGCCTTATTATAGCCGTGATCCTTATATCTGATTGATTCAATATGAATTCCGATGGCTAGGTCATATTATTGCCAGCTACAGCCATAAATAAAGATTTAAGATAAGAATTAACGAAATTCTAAATTTAAAATCTATATTTCGTTTGCATGATCATAATTTTGTAGTTAGGAGCAGAATTATGAAGTTGAGGATTATTTTCTTTTATAGTCATAACTGTATTAGGTAATTAGGAAATTTCTACATGCTAGCATCAATTCCTCAAGTACTGAAGTGTGGAGTTAAGCACCGATTCTTTTTGTTACCTTGAGTTACCTTGAGAGTCTTCGGAAGAAGTCCAGGTGACGTTGCTCACATCACCTCTCGTGTGTGGAGTCACTCTGCTGGGTGTCTTCTGTGGTGCCGCAGTTTGCAACCAAAGAGAGAGAGCCAGCTGCGAATTATCTCCACAGTGCACGTAACCGCTGACCGCTGGTCTATCTGGTATTCTTCTTAAATGCGAATCCAGCAAATTTTTCAACTCTACAGTTTTGATATCAGTGGCGTTTCGAATATGCCGAGGCATTTTGTTAAGCAATCTTGCTCCTCGTACAGCAAAGCTATTAGAATATTGTAGTTATGATCATAACACAATATTTAAGGGACTTGGCTGGAATGTGCAGAATGCTGGGATAATCATCATCCTACACGCATAGAATCAGAATTTTAATTTTGTGGAGCATTTTATATTACGCTGATGATTATATTCCTAGCTTTGAGATACTTTGGAACAAAAATTCTAATTTACCATCATTTCTCATAGCTTTTAATAGTTTAAGATGGCTATCCTGGACTTAGAAACACAATCCTGAAATTTTTGTTATCTTGTTCTTCTATAATATTGCCATATTTTTTGTGGGCTTACGAGTACACTTCTGAATTTGTTCATTTCCTTCATGACAGATATTATTAGTTTCCTGGATAGGAGTGATTTAAGAGCGGTATATCGAATTTTAAGGTAATATTCTACTGTAATGCGTTCATATTATAAAATTATCCCTCATCATGAAAATATTGTTACGTCTCAGAAAAACATTGCGTACTTTATGTTATTTTGTAGTTCGTAAAATTTCAGTTTAAAGATTATCGGCGATTATTGGGTATTATCGTAATCCGCCACATTATAAATGGACACTTGCATATGAATTTCCGATAGGGATCTATATGTTTGTAGTTCAATCATTGTTCTTGCATTGACACAGAATGTGGTTCTCGTTCGTATACTTGGGTAGGAGAACAATGTTATGTTTCTGGCTGTTGAACATGTAAGTTTTTCGTCCAAAATTTTCTACGTGTACACAAACATTTTTTGTTTGTGAGTACAGTCTTTTCAACTTCTGTGCACAGCGTTTTATGTTCGCACGTACAACCTTTTCTATTCTTGTACATAGCATTTTCTATTCGTCTGTAGAGCAGTTTCTGTTTTTGCATACAGCTTTTCTTTTATTATGTGCACAGTATTTTCTTCTTGTTAGCACACTGTTTTCTTTGCCTATTTTAGCAAATTCTGCTTTCCAATGAGTGTGTGTGCATAAGTATCAGTCTTATTCCATACATAGTACATGCATTTTTCCATTGTTTGTGTGTGTGTTTCCATGAGACATATCACTTGAATGTATAGAACATTTTCTGGGGATGCATTAAGCATATTTGGAGTATGTACTCAATATTCCCTGGGTGTACACACAACACTTTTGTATGCTCGTGCGGGATTTACTGGGTGTGCATTCAGCATTTTATAGAAGCACATACAGTATATTCTCGATGGTCATACATTTTTTTACAGGCATAGTGAACTTTCTGTATGTCCTTACGCCATTTTCTGAATGAGCTCACAATACACAGTGTGCATATAACGTTTGCTAATTTTAAATTCACCATTTACTAAGTGCGCATGCATTTTTTGTGTGTGCATGCAACATTTCTTATAACTTCATATACCATTTTGTTGCTGAACATTCCCCGTTTTTCGAGTGCGTTTTGATCATCTTCCGCATGTTCACACAGCAGATCCTGCGTGCACAACCCATTAGATGCATTACAGAAACTGCCTCTATCTTGATCTCTCGTCGCATCTCCTAACACGCCGCAATTACTGCAAAAAGAAGCAGCCTATTCAAGTCACTTCCCAAATTTGCTGCCAGATTACCAGCGAAGCCATTCATCCCGATTCCCATTTGCTGCAAATTCCCATACAGCCATGAATCTGCTTCTTCGTTCCCACGCCATGAATTATTTCCTTGAGCTCCAGCAATGAGAACCTTGGCAATTTACCGCCGAGTTTGCTTTCTTGATTGGCCGAGACAGATGAATACCAGCGAACAGTCGAGTGAACAGTGCAGGGAACAGCGTAAGTAAGCGCTGTGTGTTCGGCTTGTGTAACAGTGCAGGGAACAGCGTAAGTAAGCGCTGTGTGTTCGGCTTGTGTAACAGTGCAGGGAACANATACCAGCGAACAGTCGAGTGAACAGTGCAGGGAACAGCGTAAGTAAGCGCTGTGTGTTCGGCTTGTGTAACAGTGCAGGGAACAGCGTAAGTAAGCGCTGTGTGTTCGGCTTGTGTAACAGTGCAGGGAACAGTGTGTGCTCGGCTTTTGCAACCTGGAACAGTGTTAGTAAACGCTGTGTTGAGCCTGTATAACATTGAACTGCATTAGTTAACGTATACATTTCAGCCTTTATAACATGGAACAGTGTAAACAAATGCTATGTGTTAGGCCAGCGCATGCAACAGTACAAACGACAGCGTTGGCGTATACCGAGAGCTCGGCTTATGTAACAGGGTAAAGGAACACGATTGGTAAACGCTGCGCACGGGTTCTGCCTGCGAACATCACAATGAACAGTGTTAGTTTTGTGTTCGTTCAGTTGACATGTTGGATTTAAGAGGAGATGGGAAAAGTGCTGCCCTCAGGTTGTGGAATTGTGCAGGAATAACATTTGTTCGTCGTAAATAACAGCATTAAAGAGTGTAAATTTGAAAACAAGGTCGTGGTACGTTAAGTGATTTATGGTGAAAAATATGGGCGTAAACCTTGCACTCATGAAGAAAAATGCAATAGATGAGGAAAATGCACAATAAACTAAGTTAAAATAAAAATACAAAAATCAAAGTGTGTGGCGTTCTAGTATGAGCAATGAAGCATGTAAAAGACTAAAGTAATTACGTACAGCTAGGGCTGCTCTCCGCCAGCGCAGTCCTCCGCCAAGTAACGCAACGCTAAAAGAATGAAAATCAAACAAAGAGGCCGAAGGATCATGTCACTGAAATTTGGTCATCTATTCCTAGTGGCATGCCTAACACTACCTTTGAAGTTGATGAAGATTCGTCCATAACGTTTTAAGTCACGCTGTAAGGTCGGCGCCATGCAGTTATTTAGAGTCTCATACCAATATTTCATCTAATAGATGCAAATGCAACACATAGGAGGTATTGAGGATACTCTCTCGCCAGTCTGAATTACTTAAATTAATTTTCTCTCGCTTTTTACACGGCACAGGAAGTAGGATGGTAATGTTTCGCCAAAATGAAACTAAGGCGTGCTGTAATTACTATTTCGGGGGTTACCGGTACTACACCGGCGACCTCGCCAGTCGTAGATCGTGTTACAATCATAACCCAAAAAGCGGTTACGCTCACAAATATCTATTTCAAGTAAAAGGAACCCAGAGCTTATGCAAATGTTCAATGAACAAACTCTGTAGCCTAGAATCAGGACATTAGGTAACTTACTTCGAGCTAAAATTGGCAAAATTTCTCTCAACATCGAATTTCAAGGGAGTTTTTAAGCTTACACCGCTCATCAATAGATGGCGCTCTCGTGACCACTTTTCGAGTTACGATAACTTTTTTCAGGTTGCGGTAACCCGCCTAAGTCGTGATTACAACACACCTCTGGTCTCACATTTTTTAATCGTTCAATTCGAACAGAAACCACAGCCTCCAAGGTATCCTTCATAGAAAAGCCAAGGCCACAAGCAAATAGGCAATGAAGGTACCTACTTCAGTCCAAATTCGCTGCAACCATTTTTGACAGCCGTAGGTATACTCTAGAACTTCGACATTGGGAACATCGCTGCACTATGTAAAGGTAAAGTCAACTTTGACCGCACCCTCAATTGGGAAATCCACACGCATTGGTTTGTGCTGCGGATATAGGCCCACTGGCCCCAGAGGAGTAAGTGCGGCTGCAGTCAACCACGGGTCATCAAGAACTAGGCGCCGATATGACGGAAGGTGTAAATGAGCTTTGAAGAGCTTTGAACGTAAGTATGCTGCTACCGTGGAGAGCCCGCAGTAGAGGCTAGAGATGCTAATGTCATTGGCACTAAAAGTCGCCGGTTTGCGTCCACCAGCCAGGCCAGTGAGCTCCTTTGGCGCTTGACGGGCTTAGTCAGTATTTGATGTCCACTCAATGTTGTGGGGGTACTGACCCTCTCCAGAAATGGCGAAGGTCGGGGAAGAAAGCCTTTGCACAAGAACCTGCTGTCGATAGTACTATAAGTCATGAAAGTACGTGGTCGATTGCAGCCGTGCGCTCTTCTGGGGAGAGTATGAGTTTCCAAGTGGGAGTTGAGCCGGCAGCTTGATTTTACCTTTTAAACGCCCTCTCTACAGCTCAGAAAACCTCTGCATTTAGAGTTTTATAATTGTCAAGTTATCTCGAGAACACTCTCAGATAATCGCAACAATATCTACATACATAGAACCATCCTCTTGTAGTTTTAATGCCTTCATAATACCATAAACTTATCTTCATAATATTACCTAATGATCTCAAGTTATTTGGTTAACACTGAATCAAACCCTTGAAATTATACCAATATACTTTCATTGCGTATAATGTCTTTAAATTATTGTCATAGCACTTCAATAAAACTCCTTAAATTATCACCTCACAACTTATGGTGACGAACTTCCATAATGCATAATACCCTCACAATTATTAGGTATTATAATTATTATTATGTATTGAAACTTCACAATCGAACCACCACGGACATGTAGTTCACCCCAAATGAAGCATAACTCAACAGCGGCACGGTTGAAATTCTGCCAGACACCATTTATCAGAAGCCAATAACAGCTGACGTACGCCAACACGAAAAAACCATAAGTCCTCACCATATCTATATAACACCCTCATACTAACCCCATAATACCCTCACAATAGCAAAAGTGCAATACATACAGCAGCAGCATAATACCCTCACAATAGCCGCATAAAATGCCCTTATAACAGCAGCATTATGCCCTCACCATAGTTGAATAATAATACCCTTACAGCAGCAGCAAAATACCCTTATGTTAGCCGCATGTAGTACTCCTACAGCAGCAAATTACTATCGCAATAGCCGCATTTAATACCCGCAATAGCCGCACGATACCACTACAATGATCTCATAATAAACATATTACACTCTTATACCCTCACGCCTCATCCTCCACCTCGACTACCCCACCATCGTCACCACCAGCCTATAAGGACGTAATTCCTCCCATAGCGTCCCAGGGAGCCAGTTCGCCTCTAAATTAAACAGAGCTTCAGTTACATAGCAATTTATTGTTGGCTAGAAAGCCCTTAGCTGGGGATGAGCTCAACGAATAGGCCGCACCTTCATTACGGGGTGACAGCGCCCCTCAACTTTTTCATCATTACTGCTACCCTAAAGTTTACGCTGCTCGAAATTAAAAATATTGGTATTGCAGGTGAGAGTAGGTAGGTAAGGCAAAGGAATGATGCAGATTGAGCTTCATTTTATCGCTACCTTAGGTTTTAATCAGTAAAAATGAAATAAATACGCACACTAAAGGTGGGCTTCTAGACGCATGAACATACGAAACGTAAAGCGATTCATTTTTACAGTGTGGAAATTTATAGGTGCCTTTGGCTTTTCGAGAGTCAGTGTTTAAAGAAAAGTGTTAATTTCCTTTCGTAAGACTAACTTGAGGCTATAGACTAACTGTAGCATCTGCAGTATAAAATCCGCTGCAGACGATAGTCCATTCGGTAGGACGTCCTGAAAACTCTGGGCATAAGACTACGACCTTGAAAACAACGGCCACGAGATGCAGCATGTTGTAGTTTTGTCGTGGAAAAGTAGGACTATTTGCGGATCACATCTAACGTATTTCCGCTATCATTAAAAGTTCATCGCACGCAATCGCTTAGAAGTGTAATCAAAGATAATATCTGCGGTGGCAACTGTACTCTAATTGATATTCAATCCTTTCTCACTTAGTACTGCCTTACTATTGTGTGACAGTATACTTGGCAGCGCCTAAATTGCTTTCTGCTCCCCCAGCTTGCATTTTCTCTTCTTTGTTACTACCATCTATTCTTTTGTAACAACTGCATTACTCTTGATGTATTGTAAAAATTAAATTTTGAATGGTTCATTTGTCAACAAACTTCACGTAAAGCCGACGCTTTCCTTTCTGCCGAGTGCATACTCAAGTCTCGGATAGCGGAGACAAGACGAAAACCAATAATTTAAAGGACAGAACGTCTAGCAAGAGTCTGGAGCGGGCCTTACAGAGAACTAAAACTCTGCTGGAGTGAAAACAGTAAAACATATTTTACTTCAGTGTTGACAAAATAAAACTATACAATAATAGCTATGGACCTTGTTTCTGTAACGGACCTTGTTTTTATAACAGACAGCGATTTAATAAAGTAAAACATATGATTGGAAATTGCATAGCTGTTATCACGGCATCTTGAGAATTATCACCAGTTTTTGATTTGCTTGACATAATATGCCTTTCAGTATTCAGCGAACTTTTCTACACATTTATCTGATCATTAAATTTCTGTTTATGGGCACTAATTTCTTAACCTCTATTTAATACCAAAAACATGACCGTAGTCGTTGCCAATCACTGAATATCTACTGATTGGGCCACTTCTGAATAAACGCTGATTAAGGTGCGATTCCAAGGAGCCATTTCTAAACTTACCTATGCTAGAGAAATCCTGTTCGCCTTGATACAATCGTAATGCGTAGAAAATATATGAAAAAGAGTCTGTTTCTCGAAGTCCGATACTAGATTGGTGTTAATGTAAATTTTCGAAATTTTTGAATTGAAATATGATATTTCGTACCCCAAAAACTTTGATTTCATCATTTCTAACATGCTTTTTGTTGCATCAGAAGCAAATTATTTATGAAAAAATATAAGTTTATTTTTGAAAAAATATAAGTTTATTTTGAAAAAATGTAAGTTTATTTTTTAAAAAAATATAAGTTTATTTTTGAAAAAATATAAATTTGCAGTAGAGTGCTGAAGATGGTCATCGATTAGGAGAGTTCATAGAGATGAGCAATTCGCATCAGCTTTAACTTGTCAGGATCTTTATTCATGAGCGCTTGCTTCGTTCTTCCGGGCTCGTTTCGGTCGTTGATTGCATATAAGAAGAGATCAAAGTCAGTCATGCGGCTTCTGCTAGAATAGGATTAAGTTTTAAAGCAATATGAAGCGTATCAGCATCTGCTGATTAACATCTGAAATTCAATTCAAAGTTGTGAAACCAACTCAAGGGACTGACGTTCATTATGATGTAAAGCTAGTGAGATTAGCTTATCTTGATATAACTAAGTCAACCGATGACACCAACAGTGCTATGAAACAAATTTTTGTGCTCTCCAAAAGAAATTTCGTCATGCTGCAGGAAAATCCCCACAGAAAATGGCAAAACCACAGTTTTGGGTAAAGGGAATATCGATGCATACAATTATAACACATTACAAGATGAGCAGCTTATTTTTGTGAAACTCATCCAGTCAGTGACACTTTACAATCCTTCTCGGCGGGTGTTTGCAACTGTAATACATACTTATATAATATAAAAGAATTTGAATGACAAATTAAAAAAGAAAGAAATAACTACCTTAGAGTCACTCGACTCTGTTAGTCATATCTGTTTTTGAGATCAAGAAAGCGTTATAAATAGTTCTAGTCACGTTTTCAACTTTCTGAAATAATACATGTAGGTCACTATTCAATATATGTACACATACATCGCCTTTGCTATGCATCATTGCAGACATTCCATTCAGTCAAGGTACTTTTTAAGTCTCTGATAAATTAATTCCTAAGCTTGGATTAGTTTCCCGTATGATTTTCAGATACTTTAGAATTTTTAAATACCGATACCCAGATAAATCTATCCATCTAACAAATGCCAGTATCTAAAGAAATGAGCTACATTCATATATATCAGTCTCCGGAGATATGAACAATGCCAAAAAAACTAGATTTAGCTTGCCATAAAAAATGACGGCGTTGAATTTTGTAGTCTGTCCATCCAAAATGGAGGAGAGGCAGTGGAGTCATAAAAAATTTTTCCCACGATATCAGGTGGGTTGACTGACATGAGAAAAATATCAAAAATCTAGAATTAGCTGGCCATCAGAAACACGTCGGCGTTGAATTTGTCCCCCACCGCTGGTGATGGACTTACGCTATGAGGCGTTCCATAATATTATGCGAGTAATCGCTCACAAGCCAAATAATTTCCACCGTATAAACTAAGAAGAAGAGGGGATGATGTATGTATATCCACCAAATTTAAATAAATTAATCGATGATTCAGCAACCATCTTCATCTATAATGTACAGCGCTGATAATCATGGCCTAAGATAAGTCAAATTTTCATCACGTAGTATTTGTTGCCGATGAATCTTTTCACTATCGAGACTTGACGTTTGCAGGGCATGACTTTTGTGCTCTCATAGAATATCCTTAT
This sequence comes from Parhyale hawaiensis, assembly GCA_001587735.2. NCBI lineage: Eukaryota > Metazoa > Arthropoda > Malacostraca > Amphipoda > Hyalidae > Parhyale > Parhyale hawaiensis. The sequence goes on from LQNS02276498.1 coordinate 16,049,135, forward strand.
TAATACATGCCGTAAAAATTCGCATATTTAATGATGTTACCTCTCTTAGCCTTGTTCCTCGCTTTCAAATGCTTACTTACTGTGCGCATGTGACAGTGTGAAAGTATTCTAAACTGGAGACCTTTGCGAGAGCATGCCTCCGTCCAGTAAAGAACTGAAACAAAAAATTAACATTAATTTAAAACCATGATTTCCTTCTATCAATGCCAAAATCTAATCATTTCTGCCTTTTAACCCTACTAAAAGTTTCTGTAATTTTCATGAAGATTTCTTCATAACTTTTTGAGTCACGTTGCTAACAAACATTATGTGAACACTCAAACGGACCAACCGATCATCACGAAAATTTAATGAATTATGTCTGTTACCAATACTAACAATTCCTGTAAATTTCATAGAGATCCATTCCTAACTTTTTGAGTTATTGTGCTAACAAGGATATAATGAAACACAGTAGCAAACAAACAAATGAACCGACAGGTCATTTCCAAAATTTTGCCATTTACTCTTCCTGATAAACCTGAAAACTCATGAAAATTTCATAAAAATCCTTAAATAACTTTTGGAGATTATGGCAATAGGAAAAATGAGGCAGACGAACAAACGGAAGGACATATATCTTCACCAAAAAGTAATCATCTGTTGGTCGTAACAATCCCTGTAAATTTTGTTGAACTCCGTCCATAACTTTTTGAGTTATTTTGGTGACAGACAAACAAAATAAGAAACAGACAAACTGAACGAAAACATAACGTCCTTGGCGGAGGTCATATAATACATATGTATCAACGATACGTCCCTGAAAATAGCGTTTTACAGGCATTCCTTTATTTTTTTTTTTTCTTTTCTTATGCTTACCGTGTTCTGAAGTTAATTTCACTCTCTAGAGAAACACAGCAAGTCCTGCTCATAATGTTTAACAAAGTGTCCCATGTGGTTCGTGTGCATAAAAAACTGCTATAGTCGAAGGTAGCTTTTCCACGACAAATAATGCATTTTTCATCAAAACTTGGTGCACCAAGATTGCGATTTTTCCCCAGCTGTAGAAAATTCTAGCAGAAAAAAAATGCTTCCTATAGCCCAAACTCGACCGATTGCCCAGAAGGGTGAATCTCTTTCATCAAACTTGGCTACCAAAATCGAAACTTCAAAGGCAATTTTTCCCTTTTCCAGCTGTCCAAAAACCTGATGGAAAAAAGCTGGGGCAAAAACAAAGGCACTCACTGGTGGCCGCCTTCAGCTAAAGCTTTCATTATTGAACAGAGTATTATCGCGTGAGCGAAATCATTTAACGGAATCTTATTAATTATGGATTCGGGAATTAATTACCCAGACATCTTCAAGCCGCCCGCACCTTTTATCGTCCCTGCTGGGGTTCATTAAGCCTAAGGCTTTGGACATAACGAGAGCCTCTGCAGCAGCCTTCCATAACATCTCGGCTCTTCTTAGAACACTCATTTGTTTAACAGTTTCAGCGAGGATTTAATTCACCTTAGAGTATTGACACGAGCTCAGTCTGGAATTGGTGCCGACATTGACATAGGTAGTTTGTGCCAGCAAAGCGTGCGTTTTACGGTCCTTTTAGCAATAATGTTGTTAACAGTTCACTTCTTTCTGCAAATCTGTTGCTTCATGGCATTTTTGTAATAAAGTTAACAAAAGCTTACATCTTTCTGCAAATCTGTTGCTTCATGGCATTTAAGTAATAAAGTTAATAAAAGTTTACATCTTTCTGCAAATCTGTTGCTTCATGGCACTTAAGTAATAAAGTTAATAAAAGTTTACTTCTTTCTGCAAATCTGTTGCTTCATGGCATTCAAGTAATAAAGTTAATAAAACTTCACTTCTTTCTGCAAATCTGTTGCTTCATGGCATTCAAGTAATAAAGTTAATAAAACTTCACTTCTTTCTGCAAATCTGTTGCTTCAGGGTCATTTAAGCAATAGACTTAACATAAGTTTACTACTTTCTGTAAATCTGCTGATTTAGCGTTATTTAAGCAACAGTTTTAACGTGAGTTACCAATTTGATTATAATAATAATAATGATGATTTACGGTCAGCTAGGTCATAGCGGTGACCTAATATAAGTTAAATGCTCTAAGCAATTGTGTTGACTGAGGGTCATTTAACCAATAATGTGGTCATAAATTAATGCATTTCAACAAAGGTATTTACTTTGAGTGGTAGGGTAAACGACGGTGTTGCCAACATTAACCGGAGAAAAACCTCGTGGGATAAAATCCACCCGGAAAAAACGGCATGGATAAAAACCGGCCATCTCTTGTAGTTATACTTAATAGTTGAAGTTAGTTATTTCGAAATACCGTTTATTCAAGTATACAAATTGATACTGTGCAAAGCCAAATTTGGTCTTCATATGTATGAGCGAACGTTGGCTGCTTAAGAGCCTATAGAACAGGTGAGGCGAGCTGAGGTTCATTTTGGTTAGGTTTGCTTTCATGAAGTTAAATTAAACTAGATTAAGTTAGATTAGAATAAATTAGGATACGGTATGTTAGGTTAGGTATGATTAGGGCAGGCTTGGCTAGGTAAGGTTAGGCTCGAATCGAAGATATTAGACTAAGTTTGGTTTGCTTCGAGTAGGTCAGCGTAGTGCATTTTCATTATGTTTATTTCCTTATAGCATATTTCAACATAGCTAAGCAGAGATAATAAATATGCATTCGGTGATAGGTGGAAGCAATTTCTTTTACGGCTTTTTTCCTCCTGGGGTCTCTTGTCCTCCAGGTGCTTTTTTCGCATACCTGTTGCCAGCAGTCAGTTTGTTTCAGTAAAGGCGTCAATTTAGGGTCAGTTAAGTAAGTGGTAGCAGAAGTTAACAAACTTTAGTAAACCTAATCTAAATCCTTCCCATACCGGGCACATCAGAAAGTCTTTTTCCCAGTTTTCTTATCATTTTAGAGGTGTTACCCATAGATTGACCGCGTGCAAAAATAGTGATATCTAACTTTTTTACTTCATCCAATGAAATAAATAAGGTCTGTGCCATCAGGAGTGAGGTTGGGAGTGTTGCGCTGACGGCATTTACAAATGGTAATAGCCCATAGAGGGCCGGGGCGTAAGTTCCGGTGTCCCTTCGGGAATGGGCCTATTGGTTCGTCTACTGCCGCCTATCTAATCTAATGATTGTAGCAGACGCTTTGTGAGCCATTTTCGCTGATATATTCAGGTTTTTTCGAGCTAACTGCACACCCATAAATCAGTACATTGTATGAGAGAATATTCAAAAGAAAACAGTGCAGCATTTCACATACATTAAAGTAAGGCTCTTGATAGGGTCATGAGGCAAAGTTGGTACAGCTTGACTTTAGTGCTGCTTTTGATCGCGTGAATCACTTTGGGCTGCTACATAAGCTGAGATTAATGGGTATTGGTGGTTCAGTTCTCACGGTAATTAGTCAATTTTTATCTGACAGACGTCAATATGTAGTTGTTGATGGTAAGAGGAGTGAGTTTTGGATTTGGTTTCTGGTGTACCACAGGGTAGTGTTCTGGGCCCTTTGTTGTTTATTGTATATATTGTATTGATTCCTGGTGTTCTAGGTGGGGGATGAAGCTAAATGCGGGCAAGATTAAAACCATGCTCGTGTCCAGGTCGCGTACAGTGGGACCTCTTTTTCCTGCCCTCATGCTTGATGGTGCATCACTTCCTGTGGTTGATGACTTGGTAATCTTGGGTGTCAATTTTGATCCAAAGCTGACGTTTGAGCCCCACATTCGTTCGGTTGCCTCACGTGTATCGCAGAAAATTGGTCTTATGAAGCGTGCTTGGAGGGTGTTTGGCTCGGTAGAATTGACAAATCGATGCTTTAATTGCTTTGTCCTCCCTCTTCTGGAGTACTGCTCTGTATTCTAGAGTTCTGCTACCGATTGCCATCTGTGTTTGCTTGACAAAGTAGTTCGTCGATGTGCGTTCATTCTGGGTGGTGTTGTGCCTTGTGATCTGGCGCATCGTCGCAGAGTTGGTGGAGTCTGTTTTTTGTATAAAATCTATAACTGCCCCAGTCATCCACTGTCTGAGTTTCTTCTGGATCCATTTGTTCGGGTAAGGTATACTCGGCGTGCTGGCGCTCTTCATGAGTTTGCCTTGGAACCATTACGATGCCGTACGGGCCAGTATTCCCGTTCGTTTTTTCCATCGTGTGTGGATGTTTGGATTGGTCTCGATGGCTCTGCCTTTGCTGGTGCGGGTATTGGCAGCTTTAAACGATCTGTACACAGAGCTATTCTGTGATCTCTGATCTTCTTTTTCTTCATTTTTTTGTATTCTCCACCCGCTGGGCTGGTTGCGTGGGGGTCTGTTAACCTCATGGAGTTTCTCCGTTCCTACGTCGCCAGTCTGGTGTGATGTAATAATAATAATAATAATACTCATAAAAGAAATCTTCTGTAGGTGTCGAAAAATTTCATTAAAAACTTAATGTTTCGGGAAATTAATTGCCATTATCAGAAATTCCAAAATTATAACTCACAAAAGATGGCTAAAACGATTTTTTTTTGTTTGTTTTGCATGAACCAAGTTTGGATATGTGTTAGCAGTGGGGGACCTAAAAGGCAAATGACTACACTGCGCATTGAGGGTCATTGTATAAGCGTCGGACGGTATAGGAAGCGGAGGGAAACGGGCAAGTACAGTCAGGGGAAAAGCGTCAGTCATGGATCGTGACGAGTGGTACGGCTGAAGTCATTATGTTGAGGCAAGGTTTTGTTTTATGGATATATAGTGATTCTAGAGTTGTGAGTTCTATTGGATTAGAATAAGATATGATAGAGAAGTATTTCCTGTTAACTGGTTTGTTGTTTTGCTGTGCATGAAGACGGGGAGCTGAATGGTCAGGTTTTGCTAGTGGTAAACCTGTTCTGCTTGCTATACTAATTGTTAGTAAGCGCAGGCTTTGAAATGCTGTTCAGTGCTGCCGATGTACAGAGTTGAGCAACTCGTCTAAGAAAATGCGTAAACAACACTGGACCGAAGGTTTGTTGGAAGATTATCTTTGAATTTATAATAGGATCCTATTGTAAATGTATTTTTGTAAGAGAACCTAAAATTTATGCGTGAGTAGGCCTCAGAGAGGAAAGTTTTCAAGGAATTGACTTGACCGACAGTGGTTTTTGCTGTAGTATGGGAGGGAGTGGAAAAAGTTTTATTTACGAACGGTAGGCTTAGTCATACCGGGGTCGAATAGTTTGTCAAGAAATGGTTTGCATTGGTGATCTAGAAGGTGGTGTAGGTAGCCGTTATTCTTGAAAAAGGTTCGGAGAAAATCTATTTCGCTGGAGAATGCTAGATACGAGGAGGATTAATGATATACCCTAAATAGCATAACGGTTTAACGAAACCTAGCGTTCGTAAATTAGACCTTTACCACTCCGTCCCATACTACAGCAAAACCACTGTCGATAAAGTCATTTCCCTGAAAGCTTTCCTCTCCGAGGCCTACCAGCGCATGAACTTTAGGTTCTCTTACAAAAACACATTTACCTTAGGATCCTGTTTAAAATTCTAAGATAAACCTCCCACAAACATTCGGTCCAGTATTGTTTACGCCTTTTCTTGCAGGAACTGCTCAGTTTTGTACATTGGCAGCACTGGACAGCTTACCAACAACTAGGTTTATCAAGCTGAACAGGTTTACCACTAGCAAAACCTGCAGATTCAGCTCCCCGTCCTCATGCAGAGTAAAACAACCATTTAATTAGCAGGAAAGACTTCTCTATCATAGCTTATTCTAATCCAATAGAACTCACAACTCTAGAATCACTAGATACATTCATAAAACAAAACCTAGCCTCAACATGTGACTTCAGCCGTACCACTCGTCACGATCCATGACTGACGCTTTTGCCTCCGACTGTACTTGTCCGTTTTCCTCCCCTTCCCATACGGTCCGACGCTTATATAAAGACTCTCATTGCACGCTGTAGTCATTTGCCTTTAAGGTTCCCCACTGCTAGCACATGTCTAAACTTAGTTCATGCAAAATAATAAATTTTTGTTAGTCATCTTTTCTAGGTTATAATTTTTGAATTTCTGATGATGGGAATTAATTTTCCGAAACGTTGAGCTTCTAATGAAGTTTGTCGTCACCTACAGTATATTTATTTCATATACAGATATACTTATATAATATGTTTTGGCATTGTCAATCAAATAGGATATCATTAGTGATGTTAATAATATTGTCTTCCAATATTAAAAATAATTATATCAAACTTATCTACTTTATTACGTGGCAACGCTTAAATATAGTGAAAAACATGTGGCTATCTTTCATCGGCGTAGCTAATTATCGTATATGCGATGGAATGACCGTCAGGAAAAGAGATAAAGATTGCAAAAAGACGCTTTGTAAACTTGCACGCTTCAGTACACACCGTGGAGTAAGCTCGACAGTAATATTAGCAAAATAAATTCTAGTAGTGTCTGGTAGCTGAAGATACCGCATCTGGTATTTGGTATCTGTAAATACCGTATCTGGAATTTAGGGACACGGCATCGGGTATTCGATGTATAGAAATGCCGTATCTGTGAATTGGATACGCTTTGTCTCGGTCTTCGGTAACTGGAGTTACTGCTTCTAGAGCTTCTGCATCAGCTTCTTGGTATCTCTAGAGATACTTTTACTTAAAGATTCCGTATTTAGGTAACCAGGGTGCTGCATCTAGCATCTGTTTGGTATCTAGCGACATACCGTCACTAGCGAAATGTTTGGCCAGTGCCTACCCTTAAGTGCTGCGAACAAACTCAAAGAGCTGAAGTGGGTCTGCATTGACGACACGTTCGTGTTTGTGCGCGGCAGACAGCTCGAGAGTGTTGAGTGCTCTAGCGCGTGACGGTGTAACCCTCTAACCGACGTTCTAGATGCAAGAACAAATTAGCTCACAGTCAGCCGGTCTCAATAGAGATCATAGCGAGGGCTCACACCAGCAGCTGCTCCGCATGTGCGGCGAGCTCGATTGTGTTCGACTGTCTGAAGCCCTAAGCCCGAGTTTAGATGCTCGTAGGAATAGTATTGTTCGCAACGACAGCTCGCGACAACAATCGATACTGTGCAGGGTAAAAATAAGAAGGCATTGTTGTTAGACTCAGTTTATGGAATACACTGAGCGTTATGGGCCTGAATCCATTTTGTACAGAGGCAGTTACCGTTAAGAATCTGGTGGATGGCGTCCCGCGCAACCGTCCTCAGATTTCTTTATGCCGGAGCTGTACTATACAATCGCACCCTCAACTTATGAGGGAGGACATTCACTGCGTACGTCGGCCCAATACCTCGAGAAAGTCGGTAGCATTGATACGGTAACATGAACGACGTACGAACTGAAAGTCCGTGCATTAGTAAAGCGTGCTTTTGTGCGGTGTGAATCCTGCTTTAGCATGAGAACATACGCGACTAAGCCACTTGTAGCCTCGAGGACTGCATTTGTGATTTCGACTAAGGGCGCGTTCCGTTGGGTTATCAAAGTTGATCTCTGCTAAACCAACTCTTCTTGATTGGCGCATAACTTTTAAGAGCAACAGTTTTGGAGCGGTCGTTTAGCCCACGGTGATTTGATACCGTTCGATTCCGCCCCGGACACCTGATGGGCTTGTAATATATATTACCAGTCTCACCTTTCAAGGGCTAGAGCAAACGTTACTTGTTGGTTAACGGTCACTTTCCTAGAAAATTTGATCTTCAACGGTACGTAGCTTGCTGCATTGACCGCCAGCACCGAGGTGCTAATAAATTTCCCTCAAATGCTGCAAGGGGTGGTGCAGCGCAATCCACCACACTTTACGCAAACCATCCCCTATTTGGTCTCTTCAGGACTTTGGACCGACTGAGGCGCTGCCCGTTAGGAAGTAACGTAGACCGAGGCCTGCAGCACTTGCCTGCGGGATCGAAACGCCTCGACGCGCATCCTCCATGCGGTCAAAAAGGGTGGTGCTCAAGCTTTACCCTCTTGTAGGCAACCCAACAACAATAACAACAATACGGTACCGGCCGATTTGGCGAGGAGTGATGAGGTACATGTTGGTTTTGGCAAGTGACATACTTGGCTGTTAGGAGTTAGGCAAGTGACAGGCTTGGCTGTTAGGAGTTAGGCAAGTGACAGGCTTGGCTGTTAGGAGTTAGGCAAGTGACAGGCTTGGCTGTCGAACTACTTCGCTCATCGCTATCTCTTCCTCAATTGAACAATCCAATTGTCTAACCTAACCAAACCTTGCCCGCTCTATCCTTACCTATACAATATCCTAACTTTACCTACTCTAACCCGATTTTCGCTAACGTAACCTGTCATTGCCTAACCTACTCAAGACTTACTTATAATAACTTTACCTAACCTAACCTAACACAACTTAAACCAGCTGTTCCCAAGATATGTTGAAGCTTTGAGATTGAGTTTCTTGTTTTGTCGACATTTAGCAGCTCTACGTTTCCTTATGACTTTATACTTCATGCGATATTAAATTCTTCAAGATATTTGTCTGTTCTCGGTGCCAAAAGGGCCGAGCCCGAAACATAGGCCCATTTCATATACCGCGTAGCAAGCAATGTTAGTCCTACGGGAAAGTAAAAAAGGGTTAAGGGCGCTATCGACTGACGGGCGAAATTAAGGCTTCGATCGAGACTCGTTTTGTTCCAAAATTGAGACTGATGCGCTAAGCTTCGACCTGCTGAACCAAACCAAGTTTCAAGCGCTGACACTAGACCGATTACCCTTGAGACTCCAAAATCTCAATCTTGCATGGTAAAATGGAGTTTTCAGCTGACTCAGTGCAAACGGATTGCTTCTAACAGTGGTAACACTATTCATAGGGACGAATCCAACACTCCTGCCTAAACTTCCTTACGAGTCAATCCTCGAAATCTTAATCGACCGGCCAATCGGAAGCTCATTAAAGGCGCCATCGTCCAGACAGCCGTGTGGTTATGTTTTAAATCGTGTTATTCTAGAGATCCGATGGTTGACACGAGCGGCAGAAAACTATTCCAGCAGTAGATAAAATATTCGCAATATCACGCACGACATAAAAAACATTTTCCATCAAACTGAACGTCTCAGAAATCCGCCAATCCTCTACAGCTAATCTTACTACTCCACTGCCATCCTCTTTGGCTGCGGCTATCCCATACCCATCTGATTTTTTTTTTTTTTTACTTTCACTTCAATAGGTCATACAGGACCAGAGCCTGAGCCTCGACTCCTCTCTGAGAATGGGGATGTTGGTGCGTCTACTGCCAGCCGTCTGATCTAATACGTACTCGTCAGCCTTTTCTTATTATTATGTAAAAAGAAAAAAGTTACCTGTGTGGCAAATTTCTTCGTACGAAAGCGAAGAGAGTTTACCAAGTATCGCCGCTCATTAGATCTAATGGCGATAAAGTTCTCAGTATGGCACCTGCAGTGCGGTTCTGAGCACAGCAGCGGCGGCGGCGTCTGAATATCGCAGCAGCCGCCGATGTTCCTGTTCGTCTCATCAATCTTGTGTCGCTTGTCGGCAGTGACACCGGCCGCATCGCTGGGCGGGTGCTTCTCCCAGCCAGCTGGGGCTTCTCCCAGCCAGTAAGCGCTTCTTCCAGCCGATAGGTGCTTCTCCTAGCAGGTAGGCGCTTCTCCCAGCCGATAGGTGTGTCTCCCAGCCGATAGGTGCTTCTCCCAGCCGATAGGTGCTTCTCCCAGCCAGTGCGATTCTCCCAGCCGGTGGGTGCTTCTCCCAGCCGATAGGTGCTTCTCCCAGTAGGTAGGCGCATCTTCTAGCCAGCAGCATGTCTCCCAGCCAGTGCCACTTCTCCCAGTCGCTGAGCAGTGGTTGGTTAACTGGCCTGCACGCAATGCAGCACTCAATTAGCGGGCGTTTCTCCAAAGCGCGCTGATCTCGACAAGCTTCGATTCTTCGGAAAATTCGCAACCCTTTAAAAGGAAAGTGCTGTAACCTCATCGAATTCCCAATGAAATACGCTTCTGATAAGAGTAACTTTGTTTTCACAATTAGCCTTTATTTTCTTCAAGATTTTGGCACAATCCACGCTTAGTAATTACTATATCATGTATGTACTAATACAACTATGCTTGTGCTGTTCAGATAATGCAGGAACCAGTTATTGCAGCCGGACTGACTATCTAATTCCGTTAAGAAACCTTGCTCTCCGTAATGGTAGATTGGAGAATACCAAAGGTGGGCATCTGCGGCCTGGTCACAGAATCAAGAAAAAAAAGGCCGGAAGTCTGCGGCCTCCGACCTTGGTTGCTTTAATGACTGGACAGGCCCCTAATCCATACCTCTGAGAAGAGCAGATACCGCTTAGCTTTATACAGAGCCTAAAATTTTATTAAAACCGTCTGCAATTTTTGAACGTGGGTCCACCTGGATCCAATATTGTAAAGATCTGGAAATCTTTTAGCACTTTAGTGTTTTATACTCGATCTTAAATTTTCAGTGAACACGCAGTACACCGTTGCAGAGTTGTAAGATTATTCAAATATACCCAGCGGTCAGTCTGACCTAGAACCACAACGCCCTTGCGATTTATTTGATAGTCTATAACCTAGTCTTCTTTAGTTAATTAAATTGAATCTAATATGCACGTTGTGCTATACTATTGAATTCGAGTGCTGAAATGGATCCATCATTTTCTGGACACCTTACATTAAGTTGCTGTTTAATGGATAATTGGATATCAAAAATCCGCTAACCCCGTTGGATTGGAATGTGGTTCCTAGAATTTCTTGAAAGCCACTCTCTGAAATACGAGGTGGATTGATCGAGAATGAGGATTCCCGGTGCCCTACATTCTTCACTCTGGAATGTTTGGAATTCAGGGTCACAGTGAATAAACTACACTTTCGGTTTTCTGACATTTCCAACAATGTTTTCACTTGAATTGGTAATTAGGAACGCTAATTAGAATATATCAGGTGGAAAAAATCCATTTTTGACATTTTCAGGAATGTTTTCTAAGAAATCAGTTAAAATGCTAGATAAATGATTTCTGAAACGGGTCACATACATCGGATTGCTTTGTTGACAAACGTGTGGCGCCATTTAGCGGCCGTTCTTTCAACAAACATGGCGGTGTAGCGTCATGTCGGTCTACACTGTTTTTTACATGTTTTAATAGGACATTGCCGCTGTCGCTAGATAACGCGGCATGGTTATAAACAAAGCGGAAGGAGTTGACCCGTAAAAGATTTTCTTTGTTAAGCATTTATACCTACAAATTTCGCTGAAAGAATTTTTGAAAATGTCAAAAATGGATTTTCCCCACCTGAAATATTATAATTAGCATTAACTTAATTACTAATTCAAGCGAAAACATTGTCGGGAACATCGGAAACAAGCACCACACGCCTAAGCAAAACGCAATAGGCACTGAAGCCTACGGGCTGGCTTGTTCTTTGCTTGCATAGTTACGCAGGAAGGCGGAAGATGGCGAATGTATATCGCCCGTCGGAGAAATGATTTTAAATATCTTACATGCTAATTTCAGTGAATACATTGTCAACATCATCAAAAATGGGTATCCATCATCCGAAATATGATTATCAATGTTGTTACACAATAATTCATGTTATACTATTGTCGGAAATGTCGAAAAACCAGAAGTGTAGTTTATTCACAATGTCCTAATCCAGAAACAGCTGACCAACAGTGGGTCGAAGTTATCGTAGTATTTCCCTACAAAACACACACCACGCTAGGACCTCAGAAACCACTGACTGTCACTGAGTCGGTATAGAGGCAATACTACCTAGGAACTACGTACAAGTTATCTATTTGCTAGGACGTTAGGAACGGCGCCCTGCCATTTGATATGGAAAATACTCAACAGATCCGAATTAAGCACACCCAAGCGGACAGCAGGCTACGACTTCAGAAAACCGCCCTCCACAAGTGGGTTGATATGTCTCCAATAATTTTTAAAAACCACACCCAAGCAAGCCCCGTGCCAGGAATCCAGAAACCGCTCACTTCTAGTGGGTTGATGCATTATCTCTAGAATAATTCCTGGAAACCACACCCAAGCAGGTCCCATGCTAGGAATTCAGAAACCGCACACCACAAATACCGGGAAGGCGATGTAGACTATGGAACAACTCCAGCCAAGAAGCGGCGTGAGTTGGGTCCAAGACTGCCTATAAGGCCTCAGTCTCAGGCCCTGAGGGCGCGATTAGCCCTGAAATTGCG
>LQNS02276498.1:16071798-16082435 GCA_001587735.2 Parhyale hawaiensis
ACTTATAGCCAAAACCCTGAATGTATATAAACTGCACTAACATTTGCCATTATCCTCACCGTATTTTTGTGACATTCAAAAAAACGACTTTCGCGGCGAAAACACCCCGTTTTACCCTATTCGTTAGAGAAGTAAAGAATTTGTTGATAGTGAGCCGTACGGGCAGCTCCTTGACGGGCAGGAGAGGACGGCCGAATAGCGGGTGTCTATGCCCAGCTAAATAAGTTAAAATAACACCTGTTTTTTTGCGAAAGCGAAGACGATCGTGATGACGACCCAACGGGTCACGGGTTGTCTAGTAGAGACACTAGAGACACGTTCGATTGGGTGCCGAAATTAAACCTTCGGGCCTTGTCTTAATTGTCCGAGACTTCAAACAGGTGCTCTGGTTTCGACGCGTTGACTTGAGTTTCAGGCATTAACCCTAAATTTGCTGCCCTGAGATTTCCAGAAACTCAATCATGCTCTGGAAAATGGAGTTTTTAACCGGCTGAACGTCATCGTATTGCTGCTAACACCTGCAATGCGAATCAAAGATGTAAAACCAAAGCTTCTCTCCGCAGTTTCAGACTAGTCAATCTTCGAGGTCTTAGTTTCGGCGTCCAATTGAACTTGCCCATAGTCAACAACGTCTTGCCAATAGGTCTCTAGAGCCCGTAGAAGCAGATTTAGCGTAGCCTGTTAGGACACCAAGCCACAAAGGTATCATAGCGCAATCGATCTCTCGACAGCCTCTATGGACAGGTTAGGTTCATGTCACGGGCCACTTCGGAAAGTTTGTCTCATTAGCGCAAGTGCGGGCGGTATGGAAGAGAAGACTCCGGCAAGGAGGCTATCTCCTGAGGGCTGCAGCAACTTGTGGCACAAAGTTCAGGATCTACAGCAGCATCTCAGGCTTGTAACATAAGGACTTAATGGAACTGTGTTTGCCTAAAGCAAAGGACCTAATGGATGGAGCGACTTAACGCACTTCTATAATTGAGGCAGATCTTCTAATGGCAGACGCTCGCATAGGCTTCCGAGTTATGCAACTTTAATGAGGGATGAAAGTCATTAATATTAGCAAGATACACGCAGCTTTATGATGGAGAAATCTTCTCATGACATACCTATGTAGTTTTAATGAGTAATGAAAATAATTTAACACATTAAAATAAACAGTTAAATACAAAGCACTTCCACAACTGAGGAAGATCTTCCATGGAAGACGCGCGTAAACTCGAGTGGTGTGTTCGTAGTTTGAATGAGTGATGAGAGTCATTAAAACTTTTGAAGTAAGTAGAGGATCATGCCCCACTCTGTAGCTGAAAAGATCCATTCATGTAATACGAATGTATACTTGACGTGAAGTAATTTGAATGCTTGGAGAAAGTTGTCGCAAATAACAAGAACGGCAGCAATAACGCGCCCAAAGGTAAATGCAATGAAAAGTAAAAGTAAACATAATGACACCTTGTCCGCACGTCCCACCCAACGGCTGGTACACATTCTAATGGAAAGAACGAGCTTTTTCTTTCGACTAATCGTCCGACTGTGTTGTTAAACCCTCGTAAACATAGCTAAGAGTTTACCAAAACAAGTGTAAAACATGCATGATGTAGCCGTCAGTCCAGCTTGCTCAGCAAGTGTCGTTAGTTAAGCTTCGGCCATTTCTCTAACTTGGAGAGAATTAAAAAACTCAATTTTTTTTAAATGTGCGTAACTTACATCGACACATCAACGCAGTCGGACGTGAAGATGACGAAACTAGGGCTTTTGACGAGCGTGTGTACAGGCTTCTGAAGAAACCTACATAGGCCGTACATAGGTACGCTGAATTGTGCTCCCTCTACGTAGGTACTTCTAGTCGGGGAAAATCAGGTACATAATTGTAACACAGACTCCGGTTTTGTAATGTTAACAAGTAGTTACAGCTGTAAAATACATACATTGTTAGCAACGGTTCGGCTAATGTTCGATCGAGGGTAGATTTAACAGGTAAGGTGAACAAAAGAGAATGCAATCCCTACTGTAATAAGAGAGCTGTCTGCCAGTCTGTCCATAGACTTCTAAAATTGCTCAGTTATGGTAGGTAGGCTCTAATGGACTCTGTGGACTTAATGAACATTGTTTACGTTGAGTATATAGTGGACTTTGAGGGCACTGTGGACTTTGTTGACCTTGTGGACTTTGTGGATTTTGAGGACACTGTGGACTTTGCGGGCTTGGGACTTGGTAGACTTTCTGGACTTTACTGACTTAGCTAAGTAGACTTTACGTACTTGCGGACTTTTTAGATGGGATGGTAAGATGCATTAAAAAAATAATTTTAAAATTAAGTGAACCAAAGAGTTGTGGGTGGTCTAGTGATGATAATTTTCCTTTCGAAGTCAGTGCGTTCGCAACTCTGCGGAGTTTGCAACCAGGATTTACCTCCATGAGGTACTCTTGCATATACTTGGTAGATACCTTGATGATACTTCGGACGAGGTCCAGGTGGCGTTATGCACGCTACCCATCAGATAACTAATTTCCCAAAGATTCTAATGGGAGACACTCAAGCTGCGCAGCACAAAATTCGTTGCCACGGTCGGTGTTTGGCCGTGTGAAGTCACAGAAGTTTAATTCAGCTGCGAATGATTTCAGTAGTTCTTCTCAGAAGCGTTACGCAATGGCTGTTGGGTGCTTGAAGCTCAAATTAGATTCACCCGTGTATTGACGACCCGGTACTTTTTAATGAGGATCGTAGCTTTAATAATAATATTAATAATGATCTCGCCTCAATTTACCCACATAAATCCTAAGCTATCAATATTAACTCTCAACCGCCCAAATTAACAAATTATCAAAATTAACGCTATCCTAAAGTCGAACTGTTAGCATTAAGCCTAAATTATCCCTAACCTATCAAAGTTAATCCTATCTTTACTCTCAATTGTCCAAATTCCAAATTAACTGTAAGCTGTCTAACAAAACCTAAAATTAAACGGTAACTGCCAAGATTACCCTTAAACTAGTCCTCAATTGCCTTCATTAAACATGTTTCCTATGGCAATAACATTATTTGAATTGTTCTCAATAGATGATAGTGAACAATAAAAAAATTATTATTATTCCGTAGACTTAAAAAATAATAATTCCAAAAATTAATACTGCAAGTCCGTAACTTTTGATTCCCAATCTATACATAAAATTACAAATTCATTATCGTTTCCCTCATTGCTCATATCAGAGTTTTTTCACCTGATCACTGCTGATTGCATTTTAGAATTATAAAAAGTCAACATTTTAAAAATAACCTTAGTTCATTCATTTATTTTGCTTCCTTTTGTTATTCACCTATTGATTATATGTTCTTATTCACTTAATTTACTTGTCTTTAACTTATTTACTCATCTTTTTCTCAACATCATCATCATCATCAATTTCCAGAGAGTTACACCGCTTGAGCAACAAGCCCCTAATTTTGTGAGGGAAAATAACGTTTCTTTAGCACCTTTATGCATTAAGAAAAAATTCCCATGGAAATCACGAATTTCTGCCTTAGTGATCTAGGCATCTTTTTTTCGTAACGTAAGTCTCGACTACTTTCAGGTAATAGGCCTGTTGGGCCGTCGCCTGACCGCTATCTAATCGAATCTATTACATATATGAATATTCAAAAGAGATCAGTACTTCCATCCTTGACTTTATCGCAGGAGACTCTCGGGCAAAACTGACGCGATGATCGAAACGGCCGGAGCACTCCGCTCCTTAGCGGGCGAACACTCAATTACATATACCACCGTACAGTGACATATGCTCCCTGTCCTAGAAAAAGGCCTTCGAGTGCGGTATGTATTCGCATGGATATAACTGACAAATTTAAAATTCTTAAGTGATGGCAGTCAAGATTTTGTTTGCCATTTGATGGTATCTACAATACACCTTGTATGAAAAGAACACTTATGACTTTCTATTTATCAATTCCTAGAGGCTATTTTGGAATATACGTATAGTTCAAGTGAAAATTTGTTCGAGCAATAATAGGTTGTTCGAGTAACGATGTGTTTGAGTAATACGTCGTCCAAGTAACAATTGCTTCACTATTATAGGTCACTTCAGTAACAATTTTATTGAAGTAATTTTTAATATCCAGAGAGTCAATCTTCTTTGCGCGCACAGAAAATAGCAAAATAGTAGCAAAAAAAGAGATAAAATGCTGTTACTAAAGCTTGTTTACACAGACACTATATATTAGCGATTAAAAGTTTCATTTATTAGCTAATGCGCTCGTTCGCAAATGTATAGATGAAGGTAGTACATAGTTGGCTTTTACGATCAAAAATACTCCTGCCAGTATAAATTTTGCGCTGAATTTTCAAGTGGGTGTTGAATTTTTCTTTTTATACATATGGACTTCGCAGTTCTGGTGCCCCATCAGGTTGATATTATCTTTACCTTTGTGCACTTATACAACTCCTACAGCATAAAGTTACTGCACGCTAATGAAACTTCCAATACCCTGCGTACAGAGATAGCATACGAAGCTCACATACTAGTTGTGTTGCGCAGCAGCCCTGTATCCTATGCTGCAGATCACTGCGGCGACTTGAAGACGAGACAGTACTGGCGACAGTGCCGGACTCTGCCTGTGTCGTAGAGTTACACCAGATCTCGATAAGCGGTCGACCATAACAAGGCTAAGACCTGGACCAAACATTCGATGGTTAGTGAGTTAATTAATGTGGGATTTGTAAATAAAAAATTATGGCCATAGATAAGCCATAAGTACAAAATAGGAATTCGTACGTATCAAAATATTTTAGCCGCTGTCTTGAATTTCCAACTCATTCAATGGCTCACAAGTCCAGTTCAACACACTTCTTCTGATGCAGTAAATAATTATTGCATTACCTATACATTTCAAGTTTCGATAATCCATTCGATGCTTATACCACTCTCGGCAGCTTTTCACGACCTATCGAGAACACTTTTCCACTGTTACTACCTAACGGAATTACTTTAACACTTTTTCACTGTTGGTTCTTCATTTCCAGTTACTTGAACACCTCTGATTCTTATCACACCAAGTGCTTACCACATTTCAATGTCACTAAGAGCAGTATTGCATCGTCTTTAGACGCGAGTGACACGTGCCGGAGCGCTGCAGCGACATAACCTACCACTGACGCAGCTGCAGGGCAACTGGTTTTTGAACGCCACTCTTCCTTGAATAAAAGCTAACATGAGAATCTTCTGTTTCAACGGAATTGCAGCATCCGCGTTCAATTTCTTTTCTGCTTCTCAGTTTCTGTCGCTCGTTAATAACAAACGTTTCAAGCCGGGTTCACACGATAGGCAAATGAGCGAGTTCTCTCGGTCAATCGTCTCAGTGTTTTACTTCGCACACAACTTTGTGTCTATGTAAGCCGCGTCTACACGATCGATCTATTCGTCGAAGTTTGTGATCACCGAAAGATTTTGATCGCCAAACACACGCGGCGAGCCTTCGCAGTTTGTGATTTTTGATCGCCAACAGTGCTGGAAATCACGATCAAAAATCACGATCACAAACAGTTTGCAAATTATATTTTGCTCTGTAAATAGATATTACCTAGTTTAAATATATTATTTCGTAATTAAAGCATAAATTTTTATTTAAATTTACCCTCATTGCGAATTTTTTTTTATGCTTGATTCGAACTTCTGTACAGCGGGAAGCATTTGGCAACTATGTGTTGCCAATTAGTAATAACTGTAGCATATTCCTCAAGTTACGTCTGTACCTTCTTTTCTTATTAGTAAAAGCTATATTGGGGCAAGAGTTTTCTTTCAATGGAATAAACGGATGTACACAGTGTGAATTGCAATAGAAATAAAATAAATTTAGGAATAAAAAATGAGAAATTATTATTCTATCGTGTGCATTTGTGCATTTGAGGGGATGCCAGTGAATGAATTTTTAGCTATACTTCCCGCTAATCAGCTTCTACAACTAAAAATAAATATCTGGCTGATCAAGTGAGGGAAGAATATCGAATAGAAATGGAATGCTCCGGCTTTAATTACCGCAAACAACACTTGCATAGTGCCAGCCAGCATCGTCAGAGGCCCTTATCAGGACAGCTTGTGGTCATTTGCCGGGATATAGTAAGATATGAGTTGAACTTTCTTACCAGTTCGTAAGAAAACAAAATTATGACTCCTGACGGCTCCATACACAAAATCAACAGAGCCCTGCATGGGTGAAGAGGTAGTATTTTCCCAAGACATAACAAAATACTGGCTAAACCTGAATTCTGACCTACACTCACGAAACATAAATACTCACGCGATGTTTTCATAAATATAAAAAACATCTATAGACCAGTGCTGTCAAAAGGTGAGTAAAATTTTCTGAATAATCCCCAGTTGAATTTTTGGCCGCCCTAGAAACAGTCTTACAACTTTAGCTACTGCAGTCGCCAAGAATTCTGCTAGTGATGCATATACTAAAAATATTATGGTAGTGTATAGTATCATGAACAGCGCCAACAGGACCCATAGGATGTCAAAGCGTAGAATAATGAATAAACATGGTAAAATAATGCATAAACTTTCATAGAACAGCGGGATTTTGCCAGGACAGAGCAAAGAAATGGGTCGAACTCTCTGACCAAATTGTACAATATACAAAGCCGAGCTATGAACATCATCAACAGAACCCATACAACTATTAAATAGAGGTAATATACCAATACATAAGGAAAAATTTTCAAGAATATGTATATACAAAAATATAATGATAGTACTGTGAGAGTCCATACCTCCGCCAAGCGATGAAAATTTACCGAAAAATTAGAATTTGGGGTGTCCGAAACTTTATAGAATTTCGTTCTCTCATCACAAAAATCTGATCTTTTGTTTCTCTTGATAATAATCTCAGCTTTTGTAATTTTCTGTAAATCGCTCTATGTTTCATAGAGATACCTGTATAACCCTTGGAGTTATCTATCTTGGTGACAGACAATGAGAGACAGACAAAAAAAACTGATGGACAGACAGACACGCAAACCGTTAACTCGACATAACATAACCTCCTTGGCGGAGGTAATTTTTCGAGCTCGGATTTCTAGAATTTATTCCATTATTGCTATTACGACTATAAATACAAATGAAAATTGGCATTTATTGCAAAATACGCTACTCTTACTATAACGGTATTTTCACCAGACAACAAAGCCAAAAAGTAGTCATTATACAATAAATGACTATAAAACCTGCCCAGAGTAGTATATGTGTACCACTAAACATAATTTTTTTCATTATTAGGAAACGCTGGCTAAATAATTAGGATATAATTAATTTTGCCATGTTTAAATTTCCTATGAAAGAAAACGTAAGGAATTGAGCTATAGGCACTGTCATTCTGGTCACGACATTACCAGTTACACAAGTGCTGGCAGTGGACGAGTGCTCTGGTACGACAGTAGGGCAGATTACGACAGCAAATAATCGGCACACTTGAATTAAAATTTTTAGACAGTAGCTGAGTATACGATGCAAAATTGGACCTAATTTCATTTCGACGGAAATTATTTTGATGGTGAGCAAATTGGACGAAAGATATTTGGCTATAAAAAAGTTCGATGAAAGAAAATTAGGCACATTTTTCTTAGGAGCTTAGAGAAGTGGACATACTCGCTTTTGAGGATACATTACTGGCTGCTGTACAGCCATCCCCTTGAATTAAACAAAGAATCTGACATGATTCTGTTACATTCCACTCAATTAGAACGCACTAATAGTACAACAATAATGCAGTTCATTGCACCATCTTTATCGCTTCTTTGGCCAGAATTCATTAAGTATAACAACATATTGTTGCTGGTGACAGACGCTGCAGCGCAAATGAAGAAAGCCGCTGCTTATCTACAAGTTCTGAACCCCAATAGGCTGCACCCAACTTGCCTCGCACACGGTTTGTACAGAGTTGCAGATGAGGTACCTACGGACGCATTTTCAGGACGCTGATAAACCAATATCAACCGACGAAAAAAAATATTCCTAGAGGCCCCAAGTAGTTGCGAACTCTTCAGAGAGAAGGCTCCTGATGTGCCCTTTCCCCCCAGCCTATTGTTACGAGATGGGGCACATGGATAACAGCTGTATTATATCATGCTAGACATTTTACAGTCGCGAAGGTAGGACAGATATGCTTTATGCAATCAGTTCATGTTATCTGTAGAAGCACTAAATTCATGAGACATAACGACAGTATGAATGATTTACTATTTCATGTAAAACACTAAATCATTTGGTAAGCTTCTAGAACAGTCCGGCGCTGGAGTTATCTAGGAACCGAGCATTTAGTCAGGTTCCTATGATAATATAGCATTCTATATTCTGGAGTCTCCTATAGGATTCACGCCTTCAGTCTTGTCATTATTTTTATTTACTTGTATTCAGGACACGAGCTCCACCGAGCTTATGCAGAGGCAGGAGAGTTCTTTTATTGAATAATGTCACTTAATCTGACGTAACCCTGACCTGACCTTGACGTGAGGTAACCTAGGGCTAGGCTTGGTTACGTTAGTTGTTAAATGTAAAAGTTGTTTCACTTAATTCTTATAAATACTATAAAACTGAGCACTATAAAGAAAGCTCACGGCTATATAAGTTCCTCTTCATGTAATATGCGCATAGGTTAAGTGAAAAAACCATGGTTTACGATTAAAATAATAACTTCTTAATTTTTTTTATAGATACCATTGAAAGAAAACTACTGAGTTTTAGCCAAAACTTGCAAAGTTTTACGTACTATTCTGCTTCTAATAAAAACTATTTCGCTAGAAATAAAAACTATATTGCTAGAAATAAAACCATTTTGCTATGATATTTGCAACACAGACTTTTTAAGTGCTATTTTGGCTAGATATTTAGCGCTATTTTGACCACTAGAAATCTAGGCTCTAGTAATTAACGGTAGGTAGTCGACAGTATCGTAACATCAACAGAGGCCATATAAGGCCAGAAACTGGAATCGTTCCAAGACATAGGAAAACATGATTTCAACATCAAATGTGATCAATATGTATGAAGTGATAAGCATGGCAATCGACCTCACCCCCATTAACAGCATCAACAGAGACCATATAAGGTCAGAATCCAATGGGCTCGAGAGGAGCAGTGGAGAGCCTAGCGGAGAAGCAAACAAAAGACGATCGAACTTTTGCTGTTGACACTCCGAGTTTTGTTACGTCCGTCAATTTGCGATTTGCCGGAGTGATGGAATTTACCGGAGTCCGGAATTTAGAGGTAGTGGTGGTAGAGGTGATGTGGGGGCTTTCTTGGAGGTGGCGATATAGAGGTGTTGTGGTGGTAGTGGTGGTGTCAGAGTTTCTGGTGGTAGTGGTTGTGGTGGTGATGTAGAGTTGTTGTTGTTGGGGTGTTAAGGAAGTTCGCTGGTGGTGGTAGTAGTGCTGTGGAGGTTTGGTGGTGGTTGTGATGGTATTGGGATTCAGCGTTGATGGCAGTGTGGAGGGTTACGTGTGTGGTGTAGGGGGTTAGTGGTGGTGAGGTGACGATTATATTGTTAGGGAGTAGTAGTTAAGTCGATTTCGTAATGTGCACCGTATCTCTAACTGTAATGTGTCTTTAAACTCGCAATTTATTCAATTTTTTTGTCGTATATATGGAACGAAAACAATGTTCCCTATGCTAACATTAAGACAATACCGCAGGGTTCTGCACCCTTGGTATGTTGAACATAGCAGCTACATCACAAAACAGAAATGTTTTCTGCATAAAAAATGGTTAGCTTGTCTGCATCTTCTAAATCTCGCGTTCCACTTGTTCCTTACTCTGAAAACCTTGCAAGCGTATCTTGCCCTAGCTTATTTTTTTCTGCAAACTGCATTTCATATTCTCATTGTACTTTTTTTCTCCTCAACTCTGTTTAACCGACGTTTCCCTTAACGGAAGATAGTGTCAATACCATCTCCTTAATAACACTTATTGTACCGGTGACTCTCTACAGACCAAATGCTAATTCTCTCTTATGTTAGTATTTAGTGTTATTCTTCTCTGAATATTAAGAATGAAAACCTCAGGGTATTGTGCCCTAACCTTGCTGAACATAGCATCAATATGAGAAATAAATGAGATTTGATTTGATTTTTGGTAATGATGAGGTGGTTTGCTTGTCGTGATGTGGGCATTTTATTAGGAAGTGATGATGACATGTCAATCGACTGAATAAGATGAACTAGTGATGTAGCCGAGTCCTAGTGTCATGCATAGGTAGTGGTGATGATAGTGTGGTGGTGTTTGTTATGACATAGTGTGGTCGTGATGAGGTTCGAGGCTGGTGATGATCATTTAGTTTTCATTAAGGAGTGGTTTTGTAGTGATGCACTGTGACTAGGATGTTTTTTCGGTTTTAGCTGTGGTGGTGGTGATGGTTAAATGCTAGTGCGATGGTGATGGTTAAGTTGTAGTGAGGTGTGATACTTCTGTGAAATTGCGCTCTCGGTACTGCCTTCCAAACCTCGGGTGGACAAACTTAGAACCAGTATTCTCTAAAAATTCATCTCGTCACCTATATCGCCGTTATTTTCTTGTCCCATTACCTCAACATCTCCCCCCTCCCATTTCCTCCCCGAGTCCCCCCCCCCCCACTAAAAAAAGTTATACCT
>LQNS02276498.1:16115423-16125719 GCA_001587735.2 Parhyale hawaiensis
CTATATTATTTTCATAGGTACAATTTCTATCATGTGCTACTTTCCGTGAATGATCAACTGGATCATTCATTCGTTCGTAATCATTCATTTATTATATCTATACATCTCTTATATTCTTTACCCCGTAACACAGTAATCGTTTTTTGAAAGTACACTGCTGGTCTCGGTAACGCTAGCGCGTGATAGTGTGTAGAAGAGTGAAGGGACTTTTGCAGTCTGTAGCAGCGTAGCAAAGATAACTAAAGAGCACCGTTACAGAAAATCCAAAAGTGTAAGTCATATATTCTCAAGTAGAATTTGTGGTTGCCCAAAAGTTGTTTTGCAACTTGAGCTTCTGTAGCAGCCAAGAATTCTGCTAGGTTTAGGCAATGCTCCAAGTAGCAGTTTTGTAAGCTCTATAATCTGCTAAACTATGACTAAGTATGACCACATTTCGGAAAGGGAATGCTGAAAGCATTTCTCACTAATTTTTCTTCTGTATAAGGGTTGTAAATATATCATCCGGAATAACGACAATAACATTAACTTACTTAAAGTTTCCAGTCGTTGTAGCATCATATAACCTGTTCTGCGGGAAAGTAAGGACAGTTTGTAGCTAATGCTTCCCTTGATTGAGCTCGTGAGATACGAGTAGTGTTATATAATTGTATGCAAAAGTGAAAGGCCTACCCTCCCAGAAATGGGGAGGGTAGGCGGCACGGATCGTTACACAAGACCCTTCCGTCGATGGCGCCATAGTTTTTGACGATCCGTGGTCGGCTGCAGCCGCATACTTCTATGGGGCCAGTTGGCCTATATTCGGAGCACGAACTAATACGTGTAGGTTTCCGAATAAGAGACCGCGGTCAAGGTGACTGTACCCTTAACGTTACATAACAACACAGCACCACACAACACTGCATAGCACTACACAGCACCACAAAGCACTACATATCACCACACAGGACCACCCAGCACCAGACTTCATTAAGCCACCACTCGCAGCACAACAATAAGCTCGCCATTAATCAGTCAGTTCGTCATTTGAATGTTGAAGCCTGAGCCATAGCGGCGATATTGCTGCACTGGGGCTCGCCGGCGCTGCGGGGTACAGCCGGGGCAGTGGTGGGGTACGAGGGGTGTACATTGTGGGGTAGTGATGGTTAGCACAAGTAACCACAAGTGGCCGCTAGTGGCTACTGGTAGCTGCAAGTGACTTCTAACTGAAGCAAATGACCACAAGCGGCCGCAGATGCCAATAAGTACTAGATACCGTAAGCAGCCGCAGATGGCCGTAAGCGGCCGTTAACAGAAGTGGCCGTAATTACTTCAGGTGCCCACCTCTGCTCACAGGCGTAAAACTTTGCCAGAAGAGAAGAAGGATGGAAACCAAGATCTTCAGTGATGTCAGGTGAAGTTGCAAAACACTCGAATAAAGAAAAGTCAACATCGCTATTGAATGCCACCGCTGTTGAATCTGCCCTGGAAACTCGATGGGCTTGTAATTTATATACAAGCCTCACCTTCCGTGGGCTAGAGCAAACGTTATTTGTTGCTTAATGGACACTTTCCTTGAGAATTTGACCTGAAACAGTACCTAACTAGCTGCATTGACCGCCTTTCCCCAACATGCAGAAAGGAGTGATGCAGTGTGGTGCCAGGTCCACGCGGTGGGGCGTGTCCGTGCTTGCTTTTTTTTCTCCGTCTCCTGCGGCCTTTGAGCGGGGCATGCTTGCTGTTCCGCGCACCCGGCAACGTCGGATCAGAGCTGTGGCTTATGCCCTGCTCGGTAGATTGCTGGGGAGCGTTGGAGGAGGGTTGCGGGCGTGTCCAGGGGCGCGTCCTATCGTGTGGGTACGGCGTGGCCCATTGCACTTCACTCAAACCCTGCCCTTTTTGGTCCCTTAAGGACCATGGTCCTATTATGGCGCCGCCCCACTTAGGTGGTAACGTGGGCCAGGGCCTACAATACTTGCCTGCAGGATCAAACACCATCACTATTTTCTCCATACGATCAGAGAGGGTAGTGTTCAAACACCGCCCTCTTGGAGGTAACTCATTAACAACCGCTGTTGAACTTCTCATTTCGTTAAAAAAATGACGGCAAAATTGATTTAACTTCCCAAGAGAACTGAACCCTAACTTTATCTCCTCTCTGAAAATAAGCCTCGCTTTATCTTTCTCTTGAAGGGCTTTTAACTTTGCTCCAGGAAGTGAATGTTTAAGCAGTGTATTCGGCAGTCCAAATATGTTGGCAATGAATCGGCATCGACACACAATCGTTGTTCAGGCTTGAGGCGGTGACTTGACCGTAGCTTGTATGATACTTACAGTGCACTCGTGTGCTATTTTTTTTTTTTTGTTCATACTACCGAAACTACAAAGACCAGCCCAACTTTAATCGGCAATGTTTCACCATCGTCATTCCCGTGATGCTAAAGATTATCCCCAAAATATTAATTTTTTTGAGGTGGCAGGAAATGTTCGCGAGAAATATTCATACCTACAAATAGACTCATTTTGTTTTTCTGTCACTACAAAATGAGTAAATAAGCAAATAGATAAACAATAGGGTGGGTCAAAAAATTTTATTTTGAATTTAAAATTCTAAGAGTTTTATTTTGTTGATACACCCAATTAAACTGTATATGTCAAAATTTGAGCGAATTCCGATTATTATTATTATTATTATTAAAACCTCACGCTTGAGCTACAACGGACAGGTAATACAACCCAAATGAAGCATCTTGCAACACCGGGAAGCCCAAAACGCTGCTAAAGGAAATCCAGCAAAAAAAAACATTAAGAACTGATTAAACGCCGGCAGGCCTATAAGACCAAAAGCCGATGCCGGCAACAAATTCCATACCCTAGACGACCAGGGCACGAAGCACCGACAGAACTGATTAGTTCGACATACGATAGCCTCCAAAGTGAAAGAGTGCTCTCCGCGCGCAGCACGATCGAGTCTCTCTTTCAAAAATCTTGAGGGCAGAGAGAGAAGAATACAACCAATGCCTCTCATTGTTGTACACTTTATAAAACATGCATAGCTCTGCTACTCCTCTCCTGTGAGACACATTCACCAGATCATTATCAGCGCGCAGCCTGCTGGCTGAACTAACAAATCAGTCCAACAGACGCAAGTGAGTGTCAGCAGCTGAAGCCCAGACCGGTGAGAAATACTCCCAACACAGGCAGCAAAAACGCATAAAAACATCTGCAGACAACCTCACTGTCACCAAACACAGAATTCACCTTACGCAAGAGCCCTATCTTAGTGAAAGCACGTGACACCAACCTCCTAATATGCGGCTCAAATGTAAGCTTCTCATCAAAGACAACACCACGAATCTCCAAGGAGCTAGACTCCTGTCCTGAAGCAAAGTGTCATCAATCTCCAGTTGGGGATGTTGCGGTACAAGTGTCCGAGACCGACTGATAGTCATCGACTTGGTCTTACTTGGCATTCAGCTTCATACTCCAGGCCGAGCACCATGCACTAAGGCGCGACAAATCCCTATTCAGAGACTGAGCGACAGCATCACGCAGGCGAGGAGCAGATATCACTGCTATCAAAGTGGAATAGTCGGCATAGTTGATCACCGTGTTTTCAAGAGAACATGTCACTAGTATAGAGAACGAACACCAGCGGGCCAGCTAGGTACACTGCCCTGAGTTATCAGGTGCCCCTACGCTACAGAATTTTTGCATAAAGCATTTTTTTGATTTTTTTTTTGTGTTTGGGGCCGAAGATTTCAATTCTGATAAACTATAATAAGGCACACAATATTGTGATTGAACTTGATGTCAGTAACGAAAAATAGTTTGGTATTTCTGCGACTCCAATAACAGGTGCCCCAAGCTCTTGTTTTCACAGGAGTAGGCGCTGTTTCACTCCCGCGACCGCTCGCCAGTAAGTCACGTTGCTTCACTTATAGAGAAAGGTTGCTATGTGTTAGCAGCGATTTAAGGTCAAATATTCATACGTATTCTTCTTACCATAAAATGGGGCGACTTCGGACGCCGGTGTGACTTCGGATAAAAACAGGTTAAAAGGAACTTACTGCAGTGATAGGAGAGAATCAAAGTTAGAAGGAAACTTCTACAGTGTAATAAAGGTTGATATCTCTGTAGTATATCACTATGCCCACACTCAAACTCGACTGGCATAAACACAGAAAGGAATACGTTTTGCTTGTTGGGATATTTTTGCTTGTTTTCTTTACAAAACGTATTCCTTTCTGTGTTTATGCTAGTGGGCCTACTGATATACTACAGAGATATCAACCTTTATTGCACTGTAGAAGTTCCCTTTTGATACTTCCTGTCACTGCAGTAAGTTCCTTTTTGCCTGTTTTTGTCCGAAGTTACCCCGTTTTACCGTACTTTGCAGTGATTTGTTCTGCGCGTTTTATTGTTGTATTGAAATAATACGTGAATTAATAATAGTTGTCTATTTACTCAGTGAGTTTTTTCTAATCAAATTAAATGGTAATTAGTTTGAACTTTCAAAGCTAGTAAACTAGAGCACTCTAAAAGTGCATACCTACGCCGAGCACAACAGCAGTAACGGAGAATTCAAATTGGCTCTGAAACCAACACCAAAATCTAATCATTTGTGCCTTTTCATAGCATTAACAGCTTCCGTAATTTTCTTGGAGATCGGTTCATGATTTTTTGAGTTATGCTGTTAACAAACATTCTAACAAACATAAGTCAAACACAGAAGCGGACAAATCAATCATCACCAAAACTTAATAAATTATGTCTTTTATCATTATTAACATTTCCTGTAAATTTTATACAAAGATCCATCCATAACTATTTGAGTTATTGCGCTAACAAACATAAAATCAAACACAGAGACAAACAAACGAACGAACAGGCAGATCATCACAAAAATTTGACCATTTACTCTTCGTAATATACCCAACAACTCATGCAACTTTGATGAAAATTCACCAATTACTTTTTGAGTTATGGTGCTAACAAAAATAGGCAGACAAACAAACGGATGGACAGATATTCACCAAAAGTTAATCATCTGTTCCTCCTAAGATACCTAACAATCCACGTAAGATTCATCAAAATCCATCCATAACTTTTTGAGTTATCTTGATGACAGACCCGACGAAAACATAACCTCCTAGTTGGAGGTAATTAACACTATAGTTTACTAGCAGTTAGTTGGATTTCAGTTTCACCACCGTAGCCGCAACTCAGGCGATTCAAAAGTGAATTTCATTTTCTTTTTATTATGTCATCTGAAGGAATATTTTATCTCTGCATTCCTGCGGGAAGGATTCAATTTGGCTCAGTGCGCTACTACTGGCTGGAAAAAGGCGCAAAGAATAGTACCGGCGTGGTGTCTCTAGGTCCCCAGATCGAGTTCTGGCTCGATGCTTCGTATTTATTCGATAAAAGATTATAGATATCATAGTCTATCATACACAGTATTATTAAGACTGTTGGGTATCAAACACTGTAGTAAAGGGACCATTATTTATCAAACACGGTGTAATAAAAACTTCGTAGCGTAAACACTGCATTACAGTGACTATGTTGTATCAAGCACTGTTGAAAATAATCTGTTGTATATGAAACAGTCTAAGAAAGACTATTACAGTCTTTACATTACAGTGACTATGTTATATCAACCGCCGTTGAAAATAATCTGTTGTATATGAAACAGTCTAAGAAAGGCTATTGAGTGTCGGATGCTGTGTTATTAACTATTATAACTATTATATTAACTATATTATACAGAACAACGATTATCAAACACTATTTGGTAAACACCGCGTTTATGTAATAGAATAAATATCCAGCAGTGTGTATAAATGTGCATGAAACACTGCCGTACAAAGACCATCAGTGTAAAAAAAACATAGAAAAAACGAAGTATCGCGTCAAAGAGTGTAATTTAATGACAATTCTGAATAATCATTGTATAATAGGGTGGGTCATTGATATACAATGCCTCTAAAATACAACGCAGAATTTGATACCAGATTTAATACACAACGGCCTTATCCTACAGTGATTGATACACCATCGTTTCTATTACACAATGTTTCATACAGAACGGTCTTTATTCTACAGTGTTTGATAGACAGTGATCTCTATGATACAAGATTTTTGATACAAAAAAATCATTATTATCACCTTTTTAGGTCTGTTGTATGTTCAGCCATAAAGAACACATTGCGTATTTAACCTCAGTTTTAC
The DNA here is from genome assembly GCA_001587735.2 of Parhyale hawaiensis. Lineage (NCBI taxonomy): Eukaryota > Metazoa > Arthropoda > Malacostraca > Amphipoda > Hyalidae > Parhyale > Parhyale hawaiensis. Next base: position 16,121,634 of record LQNS02276498.1, read on the forward strand.
TTAATTAGTCATCCACTTGAGAATTAATTAGCTCAGTTCATCACATATTCCCAGCTCCTAATGACTTCGCTGCAAGCACAACGACCTCTGGCGTCAAAATTAAGCTCTTTATTCTCACTAATTAACACACCGCTCTCTGTTTACTGTATTAATTCTGTTATGCTCTGAGCGCGAGCGCACTTCCCTTGCCAATGAAGTAATTAATATCCGACCATAGCATTATAGAGCTATAAAAGGAAACTTGATCCTTCCCTGGGTGCGGTGTTCGAAGAATTAGATTGAGGTATTATTGCAATTATTCAAAAGGCCGTGCAGAAGGACTGCTCTAAAGCGGATGAATGCGCGTCTATAGGCCATTGTTTGTGGAATGTTAGAATGCAATCGCCCTCAATTAATTCTGTTTCTATTCAGTGACAAAGTTTTTTAAAAGCGCTAAGTGCCGCAATTAAGAACAGTGCTGGAGGAGCGAGCGACGTGTTTCTGACAACAAGAGACACGTGCGTGTTAACTGTAGCTACTCTTTAATATCGTATTTGTAGCGAATCGTTTTTTTTTACGTTGGTCAATCCGACCATATAATACGCTGAAATATACTTACATTTGCACAAAGCAGCCGTTACTAAATGATATATGTCATCTCGCAGGTGTTAACAGGACATTGAAGCCGATTACTTCTTCTCTTTTTTTTTTTTTTGTCTTGAGACCCATATTAGTTTGTTTCTTATTTTATCCGTCAATGCATTGTTCAAATTTTTTTTCTCATAACTCGTTTACACGGCTCAATAAATATTGGTCAACAAACTCTTTCTAAACACTCTGCTCTCAAGACCCAGTTCAGACGTTAGGCTTTTGCTCTACGTACTTACTTAAAAAAATAAACTTCGGAAGGTTTCGTGTCCCTACAAACACAGATGTTTGTGGCGCTAAATGATTCGCAAAGCAATTGCTAAGTCATTTGGCTGACCATATGTCACACCGTAATAAAGTTTGAATATCTCTTCATATTTGATGGAGATTATAAGTCAAAGGCTGTGAACTTTTCCCTTGTATAAACAGGCACTGCAGTGCATGCGGACACTAGCTCTAATTTATGAACGTAAGGCAAAAGCCAAACGTGTGAAGTGACTTCAACAAAAAGTTTTCGTACGCCGTGATCTCTCACTTGTGTAACATTGGACATCAAGTTATGTAAAATTCCACTAGTTCAAATAACTACACTCACGACTCTCGCTTGCCTAAAACAAGTATTAATGTTGAATTTCGAAAACTGATGTTCAAAATTGACAATTTGAAATAAAAAAGGTAAACTTTGAAGTTCAAGTTACCTAAAATGAAATTCAGAGAACGAGGGGAGAATTATAAGAGAGTGCTAGTGGGTTGCACAACAAAGCTGAAAATTATATTACTTGGAACGTTGCATGTGATAATGCACCATGTATGTGATATGACGTTAACTAGTACGTTACAAACGATTGTGAGGAAGCGCAACAGCAGTCTAGCAATTATTTTTTCCAGTATGTTCCAAAGGTTGACACCATCTTTTCTTTTCTTTCTTATTTTGTTAATGCTGATAGCAAGTGGCTAACATAAGCTAATAACAGGGTTGTAACCGACAACAAATATTTACGGATTCTTTTTTCAATTATCTATCAAAAATTTAAATTGCCTTTTACTTTTAGTTCTTAATTTAGCAAGAGCAGAATACCTGTTTAATTTCATATCAGTTACTGCTATATATTTGATATAACATGAGAAATAATTAGATAACGTCAATCCATAACTGAGCTTCATCTCACGAGAGTGCCAATGCGCAGTATTATTAAAAATTCAAATTCACGTGTCGAAATCCCTTGGTTGTGACGCAGGAAAAATATTCAGTGAACATGGTATTGTCAAAAACCGTCCTAGAAGTGGGTCGCCCACACTCAGCTCACAACCACAAAATCATACTGTCTAGCGATGTCTAAGACGATCCGTAAGGAAAATAGCCAAATTGATGATTTAGGCCAAAAAAAAGCCATGAAGACCATAGCCAAAACTAACCTCTAGGTTCATTTATCAGCATAAGCTAGCGCTCACAGCTCACTGACCTCCAAAACAGAAACGAGCAGGCAGAGCTCAGCTTCATTTGAACATCCTCATAGATGGCACCCAAGGATAAAATGCTGTTCATTTTAGAGGCAAATATCAATCCTACGAATGACAGAGTGCTGGGAAAACAATCAGAAGTCATCCCAAATGGCATAAGAATGTTTATCTTCACCAAAAGTCGGTCGGCTGTCGCATGGTGTAGGAGATTAGACTACGCCGCTAAAATGGGGAAATCTCCCTCACGCACTCAAAAGTGAATAGAAATTTACACTCTGATGAAATTTTAGTTTCTGCTTTTCGTGATTTGCTGAAACAGACAAGAAATTGAGATTTCATCTTTCCGCTTGATGACACAATAAAGGCAGGAATGGTGCCAAACCAACTTTAATAAGTCTCGGAGTAAAATAATGTGGCCTCCATCTAACCCCAACTTGAATCCCCATTGACTTTAGTGTTTGGTCCATGCTAGAATCTGATAATTGTGCATCGCAAAGCGCCTCTCTTGACGATTTGAAGTTGTCCGTGATAGAAGTACGGGGCAAAATTGCGCAAGGGAGGCCGCGTAACAAAGCTCTAAGAGGGGAAACGTCTGCGAGTGAAATGGGTCAAGGAAGTAGGATAGTGAAAGCTAGATCCCAGACAAAAGTTTTGTGAGACTATAAATTATATGTTACAGTCCCTGTCCTGCTCCGCTATCGATATATTAACCACTACAGAGGCACTCTGAAATCGAATATCAAATGTTAACGAAAAACTCTAATTAGAACTGAAACCATAATTTTCATTTGACCATCGCCAAAATTTAGTCAGTTGCCTCTTTATCATACCTAACAGTTCTTGTAAATTTCTAGAATCTTTCCATAACTTTTTGAGTTCTCTTTGGACAAATAACAAGGCAAATATACATATATTCACATACGCATATAGACCTGTGGATCATTACCAAAATTCCAACATGTTTGCCTTTTAACATTTTTTTTGCAAATTTAATAAATATCTGTTGATCACTCTCTGCGTTTTTTAACTGAGTAACACAAAAACAAACAGACAAATGGACGCACAGATCATCACAATAATTTGCTCATTTGCTCCCAGTAACATCCTTAGCAATTCGTACAAACTTTATGATAATCTGTTGATAACTTTTTGAGTCATGTTACCAAGAAAAGCAGCTATGTATACAAACAAACTAATGGTCCAACGGATCTTGACCTAAAGTTAATTATCTCCACCACCTAACAGACTTAGCAATCCCTGTAAGCTTCATGAAGATTCGTCCATAACTTCTTGACTTTGAATTAATTATCCGGGTAACATGAAAAATAAAAACATACAAACTCCGAAAGAATACAAAATCTTTGCGAAGGTAATTATTTACTTGAGGACAATAGATATCTAAATTCGTTAAGCGATAGGTAAAAATTCTGGGTTCCCTATGTTACAGGTCCATCGACACAACAAATATTTTTTAATTTAGGAGTACATGACAACCATCTCAGGTAATTGCCTTCCCAGATTCTTTACTTTTTCCTTAACTCAAGCTTGGTAAAAATCTCCAAGGTCGCGAAATACTGGACATAAATTTCTGATAACAAGCAAGTGGTCACAGCACGTACTACAAAGTGCGATAGTGTGATGCAGTCTCTTTCAGCATTTTGCTTCGAATTGTGTAGTGAAAGAAAATCACCTATGTTGCTAAATGTTGGATAAGAATTCAAGTCATCCCAGAGAGTAGTTGGACACACAAAGCGATAAGCTCAGCTTGTTCGTTTCATAAAAGATCAAGAAATCCCAGATCCAGAAACTTCCAAAAATCTGGAACGCAAAAATTTTGGAGAGCAGAGTTAAAGGAATGACCAGAAGAAAAATGTTTTGAATTTTTTGCAGAGGCAGCAACGTCATTCAAGTCTGACCTGAGGAAGAAATTGAATCTGTTGCTTCAAAGAGCTTTAGCTTTTCTCACTTCTCGGTGCGCAGATTCCTTCCAAGCAGCAA
>LQNS02276498.1:16197308-16208537 GCA_001587735.2 Parhyale hawaiensis
GTCTTGCCCGCATTTAGCTTCATGCCCCACCTAGAACACCAAGAATCAATCATTTCCAAATCATGCTGAATAGATTCTGAAACCTCTAATCTATCACTAGGCTTATCGCAAACAGCCAGCAGTTATAGTGATGTGTTGTACAGCTCTTGCAGTGTGGTCTTGTGCAGCAGTTATAGTGATGTGTTGTACAGCTCCTGCAGCTCGGTCTTGTGCAGCTGTTATAGTGATGTGTTGTACAGATTTAAATTACAATATTTGAAAAGTGTCCCTTAATTCTGCTCACACTAAATTCATAATTATAAGTTAAATATACATAACTTCTCTCTTATCCTTCGGATCGTAATAAATTCTTAGCATATTATTTAGTATCCCAATAACTCTTTTGTGTTAAAATTTCAGAATTGAACCTTTTACAGTTTTTGAGATATGATTTTTTTTTATTTTTGTCCCTTAACTATGCTCGCAACTGTATATATATATATATATATTGTAGAAATCTATGAAAAGCAGTTGAAATTTTGGTACCCAGGACGCGCGTTTCGCTGTATACCTCAGCTCATCAGGTGGTTAATGCATCAGTTGTTCTCCCTCAATAATCATGATTCATCTAACTGTTTTGTTCTAAGCTGAAAAAGTTAAAATTTTCATACTCTAATGAGTGAGCATTGTTTAATCCTATGTTGATACTCAAATTCCAAGAGCAAACTCTATGTTTTTGAAATACCATGAACGTACATTATTTAACAGTGACTGTATAAAGCCCGCTGCACACGAGAGTCGAAGCACGGAAACGTTTCTCCTTACTCGTCCGATTACGTTAGCGCGAAGACGGCTTCGGCTTGCCCAGTACATGCAAAGTGGAAAAATTGCTAAAAATCTGATCTGCGCCTGTAGTCATTTCACTACAGCAGGTTCCAATTACGCAGTTTCAAATATCCCTCCTAATTTGAAACGAGTTTCAATTCGCTACGTAGTATATTTTAAAGCGATGCTCCAACACGTTATGTTGTAGTCACTGCCACTGAAACATTTGTTCCAAGAACATGAAACGTTTTCATGTTTCGACTCACGTGTGCAGCGGGCTTTACAGTTGCAGCTCACCACCATCCCAGGTAGTAACTGAACTTCATACGGCTCACCACATCTAGTTCGAGTGCCGATGTTTTCACACTACTCACGACTATTAGAAGGAGTAACCATAGTTCATGCAACTCTCCAACACCAGGTAAAGTAATCATAATTCATACAACTCACAACCACCAGAAGGAGTGACCATATTTCCTGCAACTCACCGAAGTCAGAGGGAGTGACCATATTTCCTGCAACCCACAACCACCAGAAGGAGTGACCATATTTCCTGCAACTCACCGCCGTCAGAGGGAGTAACCATATTTCATACAACTCACCACCACCAGGAGGAGTAACCATATATCATGCAACTCACCGCCGTCAGAGGGAGTAACCATATTTCCTACAACTCTTCACCACCAGAGGGGGTAACTATAATTCCTACAACTCACCACCACCAGAGGGAGTAACACTTTTCCTTGGAACATCACCTCACCCTCGGTGTCGCGGCACAAAGCAAGCATATACAATCCTGGAGAGATCAGACAGCGAGATTTGAAGGGATCCCCGCAGTGCATGTTGGGAAATATTGCAACGCTTTGAAATATTGCGACTGTGGCGAAGAAATTTGCGTCGCAGCGCAAATTCATTTCGCATACATCGCTAGTTTGTGGGATTGAACGGCAGCCTTGGCGCATGCAACGTGTCTGCATTGAATTATAGAGTGTCTCTTGAAATCATTACAGCCAAATTTCCCATTCTTTGCAGCAGTTTATCGTTGTTTCAGTCTGGAAGGGTTGGCAATCTCTGCGCCTGTTTTTGAACACGAACGCTTAATGACAGTTTTTTAGCGGTGTTTGTTATTTAATTTTTATCAGACTAGATTATAAACTGTATTGTTACATGACTGTGCAGTTTATGTGACAGTTTATTATCGCCATTAAAGAGGTTATGTTTTCGACCAGTTTGTCTTTTTGTTTGTCAGTCACCAACATAACGCGAAAAATTATGGTCGGACCTTACAAAATTCACACGGATTGTTAGGCATGTTAGGAGGAACAGATGATTAACTTTGGTGAAAATCCGTTAAATCGTTTGTTTGGGTGTTTGTCTGCCTATTTTTTCTTAGTACCATAACTCAAAAAGTTATGGACGGATTGTTAGGAAAATCACATGAGTTATTAGGTGCTGTATATTACAAAGAGTAAGTGACCAAATTTTTGTGATGATCTGTTTGTTTGCCACTGTGTTTAATTTTATGATTGTCAGCAAAATAACTGAAAACGCGGTGGACGGATTTTCATGAAATTTACAGGAATTGTTAGTAATGTTGAAAGACGTAAATGATTCAATATATTTTTGGTTACGATCGGTTGTTCTGTTCGTGTGTTTGACTAATGTTTGTCGCAATGTTTGTTAGCAACATAACTGAAAAAGTTACGAACTGATCTTCAAGAAAATTACAGAAGCTGTTATTGCTGTCAAAGGACACAAATGGTAAGATTTTGGCGTTGATACAAAAAAAATAACAGTTTCAAAACTAATTTCAAACTTGCGTTACCGCTGCTTGGCAGAGGTCTGCGCTCTTTGAGTGCTCTAGTTAATGTCTGCGAATATGAACATTTAGCGAAAGTTTATTGATTTATGTGAATTTGAAGTGAGGATTTATCACTATTTGTGAATTTGATCAGTCCACAACAATGTGCCTCATCAAAATATAGAGTGTGCCACATCATAACACAGTGTGCCACATCACAACACAGTGTGCCACATCACAACGCAGTGTGCCACATCACAACGCACTGTGCCACATCACAACGCACTGTGCCACAACGCAGTATGCCACATCACCATTGTTCAGATAATGAACCAATCTTCTTCCGAGTCACTTCCAGTCTGTAATTGTCCTACCAGGATCACGCACAGCCTACCATGCACGGCCACACTAAAGCTAAATTTATAGACGACAACATGCTGCCTAATGGTATTCGTACGGGACCGCCTGTCTTTGTTGTAACTCAGCTGCCCTTGCGACGGAAATAGATATTTGAGACTACAATCTATTCAGGATTGGACACATTGTGAACAAATTTTATACCCAAGGGTGTTCCGAAAGTTACTTTCATCCATGTACGAGAAGATGATGGAAAATGCGGGGTTTGTAAATGACTGTAAAGAACACCCAGTTTCTTGGGATTATATTCAGCGTATTTGTTTGCAGTTCCGTGGTTCCCAATCTGGCCCATACTGACGCCTTCTTTTGTCAGTACCGCCCAGGTCCCGTCATACATACATACATATCTTATAATTTTAATTCTAATAAGTGTTGTCCGGCTGGTAATGCTGTCTGCCTAGTGACGCTCCATGCCATCTCCCTATTTTGGGGGCACTGGTTTGTATGAAAACGACCAGTAGTCAAAGTCAACTAACTACCTTGAACTTTTTTTTATGTACCCCGGCTTTCTCATCTGCCAGTAGATCGTACGTGTTACAATAAGATTATAAAATTCACTGATTTCACGATAACCCTGAATCTGAGGGCGTTTCGTTATACGTTTTCCATACATATAAATGTGCTGGTTATCGATTAATTTAACCTAAAGTACTTAGTCGAAATAGACGCATTTTGTCTATTCTAGCTATCCATTTTAAAAAACTCACCTTATAGAATCTCTAAAACTTTATAATAATTCACGAACTCCATGAACTTTCAGGCCTTTCGTTGTCACTGCCTTTCCAATCTTAGAGTAACAATTGATATTATAAATAGAGGCCGAGCTCTTGCATACACATGACTAAAATTTAAAATCACCATCGGCATTCTCTCACATACAAAGTAACTTTTTTAAATATTTCATTTCAGGTCCCTGCCAGCGTTACAGTATCCAAAATAGGATTGTAATAATTAGAACACGCCCCTGAATAACACGAAATAGGTTACAGTCAGCGCTCAGCACCCTCCCTCGACACAAGGACAGTAAGCGTGTCTGGCTACCAGGCGCCCGGCTGCCTCCAGAAGCCTGTCTGCAATTGCTGACAAATGCTGCAATCTTTGCCGTGTAATTGCCTGGCTTTGTTTACGTTTAGCTGTTATTGTTTTATAAGTTCTATATGAGATACTTGCCGTTGATTCCTTTTTAAAGCTTCGAAGAAGACCAAGAACATGCGTTATCGTCATGCGGGCTGTTTACTTCGTTGCCATATTGCAGTGCCGCACTATTTGTGAATATATTACCGATACTTGCCGTTGATTCGTTTTCAAACTCTAACAAAATACAAGAAATTTTCATAGATGCGCTGTTTGTAAGTGCTAATAATTTTTCCTAACGTACTGTCTTCCGGTTTTGCTTCCAAATATAGCGAAAAATTTTCTAGATTTATACTCTTCGTTTCGCTTAGGAAATTTGAATGAAAACTTGTAAGGCAGTTTCAGTACGTGCAGAAGCTGCGTGTTGTTGTATGCGTAATACTCCTGGACCTGGTAGAACCCCGCATACTTCTCAGTCCAAAATTCAATTTGAGTATCTCATATGCGTACTACGGTTTTTACAGTCGATACCATACTGAAAAATTAATTAACTTTTAGTTCTAAGTTCCATTCCCGAACTCACTGTGTGTCTCATTTTGTAAGAATCCCAGCGTATAATATTATAATAATACAGTTTGTCGGTTGACCATTGGTGTTTTTTTCTGTTCTGTGATCAAGATGAACAAATTGAGCAGAAGATTAACAACAAATAAAAGGCAAATATGTTCTTCAGATCAGAACCACGAAGAAGAGCGAAGATAATGGGAATCTGAAGTAATTATCTTCTGTCGTCATTTTGTGACGGCGTGGGCACCGATATAATATTAATGTATCACACAAACATTATGTTGTTAAATTTAACTGCAGACTGCAGGGGCGGCAGAATCAATACCATACACACATTCGTATTACTTCTCTTCTTGGCCACTTTCCAAAATTAAACATCTTTATATAGCTTTCCGATTCACGTCTTTCTGTTCCTCCTGCTACTCTCCATTCACTTTCACCGCTTTGCCACTGCTTTCAGAAATCGCCCATTAACTCCATTTCTGTCCCACCACATTCAAGAATTATCCTTCACTGTGAGAATTTTCCAGCCTTTTTCACGATTTTTTTACCTCTTCTTCTTTTAACCTAGCACTTCTTAACTTTCCCCATAGCTATCCTTATTCTTCCATCGATTTCATTTCTTTCTACCTTCTTCACAATTACTTTGTCACATCTTTCACTGTCCTTTCACGAATTTTATAGCTTTAATTCCATTTTCAAATTTAACCGACTCAGTCCAAAAATTTTCTAGTAATTTTCACAACTTTGCCACCACTCCCTATCACTATTCCCTTGTCCACTGCATGGCTACACTCCCACAGCTCCCTAGCGACACTCCGCATGCCGGCCCTAGGGAGCTCCAGCCCCCAAATATTATTCCTTAGACGCTGTCGACCGCCGAGCCTCTCTGGAAATGCCAGCTTTCTGTCCCTCGTGCTTTAGTTCTTTTCAAAATATTCCGAATGGCTGTTACTTTGTAGTACTGTTTTGAAGTATTACAATACTCTGAATTGATTTTATTACAAAATAGTATTTTTGCAGAGGTGGACAAAAGCGCAAACGAAAGCGCAAATGCTTCTTTTTTTAGCAGGTAAAACTTTACTCAGTTACCACACGTGTGGCACCCTTGTATCAGGTTACAGAATGATATCATCATTGCATGATGGTGTAATGCAACATTTAATTGGTGCTATAATATTATTATGATTACGCTTGTAAAAATATATGAGTTACACAGCGTGTGTTTTAATTTTACGTATAGAGCGAAACTAATTATCCCCTGTAAAAGAAGTTTTATTTGTATGAAACATGTTGATATACATATCCTTCTGGCGGGGCATCTTAGTAACTGATGCAGTACCGTGTATACATTTTGTGTCTGTATTAGTAAAGACTCAACTGAATGGACATAATGATGTTACATAGTATTGATAGCTAAAACTGCTTTTAAGCTAGAGAGCGCAAACCTCCTCCAGGAAACCCAATACTGACAGGCAGATGAACAACCTAATAGACCAGGCAGAATATAGCCAAACTTTGGCCGCATTTTCCTCTACATTTTTAACAGTTCTTGTAAATTTGAATGAAGTTCTCACATTGATAGATGGACAGAATACTCAGAATACTGGTCACCTCTTTGGATGCCGAGCAAACGGAACGACCGAAAGCACCTCGAGGCTATCCAGAGATTGTTCACTGCTAAAGTCCGGGGCATGCAAGATTTAAACTATCACGAAAGACTTGCTCAACTTCAAATGTACTCAATTCAAAGAAGATTCACGCGCTTTACAATCATATATGTTTGGAAATTCTAGAAGGAATTATTGTCAACGTCAATGGGCGAATCTAGGCCAGACACTCAGGCCGTATTGGTCGCACTTGTGAAGTGCGAATTCCGATCAAAACTAGTGGTGATGCGATAGCTACAAATTATTCTAGTAGATTCGTGGTCCGAGGGGCGAGATTATTCAACAAAATGCCTCGTCACATTCGAAATGTCACCGGTACAGAGACTGCGAAATTTAAACACTTACTGGACGCTTGCTTACTGAAAGTACCAGTTATCCCGACGTGAACTATGGGGATAACTCGCTGTTAGCCACCCTGCTGGTCACGGACTGCAGCATCGCCTCTGCACAAGATGGGCAGCGGGGATACCACCACCTGGACCTCGTCCGAAGCATTATCAAGCTAAGATCAAAGCAAGGTAAGGAAAAAACTTGTTGAGTCATGCTGATAAGAGTATGCAAACAAGCAGAGGAAGAAGAATTCGAAAAGAAGGATCATCGCCAAACTGTAATCATCTGCTCCTCTTAGCATGCCTAAAGAGTTCTCGTAATTTTCATTGAGATCCGTTCAAAACTTCCCGAGTCAATTAGCTACAAGAGGCAGAAACATAAACAAAAGCCGGTAAACACATAACCTCCTTGCTAGAGGTAATCATTTCAAGAGTAAGACCTTGCATGTCAATCTTGTTAATATGACTATTCTCTCTATAAAAACAGCAAACCACAGTATAAGTATAACAGCATTGCGTTCACATGTTCTAGATTTGCCAATATACTGTACAAAATTCTAGCTATCCCATTGAGTGCTTCGCAATGCTATTTGGCAACTGCATTTTTGCACAATGTATTTTGATTATCATCAGTTATTGAAGAAAGATTTAGATTTGTTGTTGCTCGTAAAATCGTGTATACTGCTAAGCTAGGACCAAATACTAATAGATGTTCCGTGTTTAGGATTGACTACACTAGAGTATTCTTCTCATCAAAAATGACGGCGAAAAATTATGATGAGACTTCTCCATTCATAGCACTCTCGCTACTAGCTAGTATGCTAATGAAGGATGAACCACGATGGCCAAGTCAAACTATTATAAGAAACAAGTGCTCTCTTGTTCCACTTAAGTTGGGAAGCACAATCCTTCTTTCCATCAGATGATATGGGAAAAAATATAAGTTTTATTAGCATGCAGCCAAGCATCGCTGTATTTAAAGCTCCGTCCCGTATCATGTATGCACTTCACCTATAGTTGTAAATTTTTAAGCTCAAAAAGAAAAGTATATCGTCCAAGGAAGAAAACAAGTCGGAAAATAAGCTATTATTGCTGCATCTACTGCTGGCTGAAAAGCCGCATAACGCTACGCTTCAATGATCAGTTACTCAATTCGCACATCATGAACTGAGAGCAAACTAAGTTCCGATGTGGGGAGGACGCTTTTACGCTTAACAGACTCAATGAAAAAAAATGTGCTTTTGCCCTCTGTAAAAAAAAAATTGCGCTGCTCAGCCCTGGTATTCTATCTTGTTGAATATTCTGAAATATATTATTAGGACTTAGAGAAGCATTCTTAGAGCGTAGACTTTCTCCAAGGGTATATATAGCAATGCTAACGAAAAATTCATATCGGAGCTGAATCCAGGATTTTTTTTCTTTTTTTTTTTGCATTATCAAATCCAATTAACTGTTCCTCCTGACACTCTTGGTATTAGCGAAAAATTCAAGTTGGTCCTAAACCTAGGACTACCTTTTGATCATCAGCAAAATTTGAACAACTGTTCTGGTAACATTCCTAGCCTTTTTTTAATTTTCTGGATGATCCGTTAATATTTTTTTTCTTATGTTCTAACCAACATTAAGGCAAACATATAGTTAAACGCGCAGACAGATTAGCTGTCTGATCATCACCAAAACTTGGTCATTTGTCCATTTTAACACTGGTGAAAATTCCGGCACCTTCCGTGCAGATCGGTTCTTCATTTCTTGGGTTGTTACTGACGAACACGCAAACAAACATAGAGACAAACGGATTGATGTATCATCTTACAAATGTGGTTATTTACTCTTTTTAACATTGCTAGCATATCCTGCAAATTTCATGAACACCTGCTGATAACTTTTTGAACTACGTTGCCAAGAAAACACTGGTAGACAAATCAAAAGGTATACTCATCTGATCCTCCCAACGTACCTAATGATCCCTGTAAATTTTATGAAGACCCGACCATAATTTTTTGTGTTATCTTAGTGACAAGACAAACAAACAAAGAGACAAACCCCGACAAAACATAACCTCCTTGCCCGAGGTAATAATATTGTTCGGATAATAGATCCAAAACTTTGCCATAACCAAAGCATATCCTCTCTCTTCCTCTATCGAAAATATTCAGTTTTTCCCATTCACTTTCTATCTGAAATGAAAGAGTTCCCAGTGAGTCCTCTTAAGTTGTACCTTTACTCAACCGAAACTCTATGTATGTCCCTACTCTTGCCCTAGTTAACCTTCAGTTTCTAACTCTGTCGGAAGCGCTTCCGGATAATCTTCTAATCCCTACCGTTACTCTATCCGAAAGTGTCCTTATTTTTGCTCCATAGGAGGTGTATTACAGCCACTCCGACTGGTGTGCCCAGTAAATAACATTTTCTTATTTTCCCCCAAGATTGTGGAGGAAGGAACGGACACTCTCCCTCCCTCACAAATACAATAAAGGAAGTCTCCATCTTTGGAGTCTCCGAAGGAGGTTTTCCAAGCCATTGCTCCTGAGTGCCGATCTGTCTGGGGCTGGTTTTTATCTCGGCATTTTTTCCACTCCTTTTATATTTTCTAAGGGCTGATATTATTACACTTATGATATGCGCTTCAGAGCGCCGGCTTATTGCTGCTACTGGTAGAACGAGGTGTTACACTTATTGGTTGTTTTTGTGGAGCGAGGGGTTATTAGTTCTATTTCTGGACTGGGTGTTATTGCAGTGCGAGATATAATCCGTTCAATTTCTGGAAGAAGGTGGTATTATAACCATTTGTGGAAAGAGGTGGTATAAGTTTTATTTATATGCTCTGTAATATTTTTTTCTTGGAGTCGTTGGTAGTAAGATCATGTGTTATAATCAGTATGTATCTATGTTGTATGTACGTTTGGCGTGAGTCTCTTAACAGCCGCAAGTGGCAAAATAAGGCCGAGCTAGAACTAGCTATCTATAGCAAGTTCAACTTTACCGATATAAATACTTATATGCAATAGTGGCAAAAGCATAAGCAACGGAAGAAGAAAAAATCTTTAAATATTTATTACTTGAAATGCTTTGCATGAACATTTAAGAAAAAATTTCAGGAAGTTTACTTAAACATATTTGTAGGAATTATACTTAAGGATTTCACATTTTTCTTTAAACGTAAATAAATATCCAAGTTGAAAATATAAAATGCACATTTTTTGCCGTAGCCTAAAGTTGACGGAACACATCAGAAGCTGTCTAGATCGAAGGTCTTTAAAAGACATTCTAAAGTACTTCGGTCATCCGGTTTAAAAGTCGTTGAAGGCCTGCTCTTTCTCAGTTTTGGTTATGGTGTCTTATCAAGTCTTAAATCTACTGATAACACAATAAGCAACACTTTTGACCTTATTCCGACACCAGCCATTTTAGAAACTGATTTTCCTTCTTTATGATTAACTTTAATTAGCTGCTTTGCTTCCAGAATCTAAGCTCTAGGTGTTGTTGCCGCAATTTTGCTTGAAAATATTTTCAAAAATATTTGACAGTTATCTTAGATTTTATAAATCAAAGCATCAATTCAGTTGTTAAAAAATTAATAAATTTAATATTCTTACATTTATCATGGTCATTCAACAGTGTTCCTTAACTTTTAGCCTGGACAAAATGTTCTATTATTTATTTTTAAATTAAATATTTATTTAGAGTTAGACATAAATGTAAAATCCTTATCTTCTATTCATACATGCATGTTCCAAGTCTATTTGTGAAAATTTTATTATAATGCTTACAAAATATTTCAAGCAATGAATATTTAAAAGTTTGTTGTTGTTCCGGTCTTTACATTTTGGCAACTGCTGTATATAAATGCTAAGAGTCAAGTCAGAACTTGAATGAGAGACCTTCAGTTGAAGTCCTGAGTTGATCTTTCCTATTTACTTCAGTTAAACACAAGGGTAGCAGGATCAGCTCCCTATTGAGCTGTCGAGGGGATAATGAAACCAACAGCTGCGGGTTTTATATATATTTATGTATATATTACAACTGTTTCTTTCCTTTATTAAGGTAAAATGAAATCAAGTAGAGAGCACTCTGAGAGCGCATAACTCAGCCAAGCAAAGCAACAGTAACGAAATATACAAATTGCTTCTGAAACTATGATTTTCTTTGTATCAGCACCAAAATCTAATCATTTGTGTATTTTGATAGTAATAATAATTCTGTAATTTTCATGAAGATCCATTCTTAACTTTTTAAATTATGCTGCTAACAAACAATTTGACATATATAAGTCAAACACACAAACAGACCAACCGATCATCACCAAAATTTAATCATTCGTATCTTTTAACTTTACTAACAACTCCTGAAAATTTCATAAAGATCCATCCATAACTATTCAATTTATTGTGCTAACAAGCATAAAATAAAAAACGACAAACAAGCACATCAGTAGTAATACAGATTACGCACTAGAGCACAATCACAACCATCTAGCAAAATATACACCCTTCCGACAATGACAGCGATAAAACCTAGGTGAAACAGAGCTCTACGGGCAGTTCATTGAATCGCTATAACTTGTGAT
>LQNS02276498.1:16241203-16257103 GCA_001587735.2 Parhyale hawaiensis
TGCTTACTGAAAGTGCCAGATAAACCTGTTGTAAGCGGCTACGTGAACTGTGGGGATAACTCGCTGTTAGCCACCCCGCTGGTCACGGACTGCAGCATCACCTCTGCACAAGATGGGCTGCGTGGATAGCGCCACCTGGACCTCGTCCAAAGAATTATCAAGCTAAGATCAAAGCAAGGTAAGGTAAAAACTTGTTGAGTCATGTTGATAAGAGTATGCAAACAAGCAGAGGAAGAAACATTAGAAAAGAAAGATCATCACCAAACTGTAATCATCTACTCTTCTTAGCATTCCCAAAGAGTTCTCGTAATTTTCATTGAGATCCGTTAAAAACTTCCCGAGTTAATTAGCTACAAGAGATAGAAACATAAACAAAAGCCGGTAAACACATAACCTCTTTGCTAGATGTAATAATTTCAAGAGTAAGACCTTGCATGTGGATCTTGTTAATATGACTATTCTCTCTATAAAAACAGCAAACCACAGTATAAGTATAACAGCATTGTGTTCACATGTTCTAGATTTGCCAATATACTGTACAAATTCTAGCTATCCCATTGAGTGCTTCGCAGTGCTAATTTGGCAACTGCATTTTTGCACAATGTATTTTGATTATCATCAGTTATTGAAGAAAGATTTAGATCTGTAGTTGCTCGTAAAATCGTGTATACTACTATACTAGGTCCTTGTACTTATAGATGTTTCGTGTTTATGACTGACTACACTAGAGTGACTGACTACACTAGGGTATTCTTCTCGTCAAAAATGATGGCGAAAAATTATTACGAGACTCCCCCATTCATAGCACTCTCGCTACTAGCTAATATGCTAATGAAGGATGAACCACGATTGCCACTTTTCATTTTTATAAGAAACAAGTGCTCCCTTGTTCCAATTAAGCTGGGAAGCACAATACTTCTTTCCATCAGATGATATGGAAAAAAATATAAGTTTTATTAGCATGCAGCCAAGCATTGCTGTATTTAAAACTCCGTGCCATATCATGTATGCACTTCACCTATAGTTATAAATTTTTACGAGCAAAAGAAAAG
Source organism: Parhyale hawaiensis (assembly GCA_001587735.2). Classification (NCBI taxonomy): domain Eukaryota; kingdom Metazoa; phylum Arthropoda; class Malacostraca; order Amphipoda; family Hyalidae; genus Parhyale; species Parhyale hawaiensis. The sequence continues at coordinate 16,242,256 of LQNS02276498.1, forward strand.
TATATCGTCCAAGGAAGAAAACAAGGCGGAAAATAAGAATTGCTGCATTTACTGCTCGCTGAAAAGCTGCTAACGCTATGCTTCAATGATCAGTTACTCAATTCGACATCTTGAATTGAGAGCATACTAAGTTCCGATGTAGGGAGGACGCTTTTACGCTTAGTAGACTCAGTGAAAAAAATGTGCTATTGCGCTCTATAAGAAAAATCGCGCTGCTCAGCACTGGTATTATATCTTGTTAAATATTCTGAACTATATTATTAGGAACTAGAGAAGCATTCTTAGAGCGTAGACTTCCTCCAAGGGTGTATATAGCAATGCTAACGAAAAATTCAAATTGGAGCTGAATCCAGGATTTTTTTTTTTTTTTTTTGCATCATCAAATCCAATTAACTGTTCCTCCTGACACTCTTGGTATTAGCGAAAGATTCAAGTTGATCCTAAAGCTAGGACTACCTTTTGATCATTACCAAAATTTGAACAACTGTTCTGGTAACATTCCTAGCATTTTTGTAATTTTCTGGATGGTCCGTTAATAACTTTTTTCTTATGTTCTAACCAACATTAAGGCAAACGTATAGTTAAACGCGCAGACAGATTAACTGTCTGATCATCACCAAAATTTGGTCATTTGTCCCATTTAACACTGGTGGAAATTCCGGCAACTTCCGTGCAGATCGGTTCTTTATTTTTTGGGTTGTTACTGACAAACACGCAAACAAACATAGAGACAAACGGATTGATGTATCATCTTAAAAATATGGTTATTTACTCTTTTTAACATTGCTAGCATATCCTGCAAATTTCATGAAGACCTGCTGATAACTTTTTGAACTACGTTGCCAAGAAAACACTGGTAGACAAATCAAAAGGTATACTCATCTGATCCTCCCACCGTACCTAATGATCCCTGTAAATTTTATGAAGACCCGACCATAATTTTTTGTGTTATCTTAGTGATAAGACAAACAAGCAAAGAGACAAACCCCGACAAAACATAACCTCCTTGCCCGAGGTAATAATTTGTTCGGATAATCGATCCAAAACTCTGCCATAACCAAAGCATATCCTCGCTCTTTCTCTATCGAAAATAGTCAGTTTTTCCCATTCACTTTCAATCTGAAATGAAAGAGTTCCCAGTCAGTCCTCTTAAGTTCTACCTTTACTCAACCGAAACTGTATGTATGTCCCTACTTCTGCAATAGTTAACCTTCAGTTTCTAACTCTGTCCGAAGCGCTTCCGGATAATCTTCTAATCCCTACCGTTACTCTATCCGAAAGTGTCCTTATTTTTGCTCCATAGGAGGTGTATTACAGCCACTCCGACTGGTGTGTCCAGTAAATAACATTTTCTTATTTTCCCCCAAGATTGTGGAGGAAGGAACGGACACTCTCCCACCCTCACAAATACAATAAAGGAAGTCTCCATCTTTGGAGTCTCCGAAGGAGGTTTTCCAAGCCATTGCTCTTGAGTGCCGATCTGTCTGGGGCTGGTTTTTATCTCGGCATTTTTTCCACTTCTTTTATATTTTCTAAGGGCTGATATTATTACTCTGATGATATGCGCTTCATAGCGCCGGCTTATTGCTGCTACTGGTAGAACGAGGTGTTACACTTATTGGTTGTTTTTGTGGAACGAGGGGTTATTAGTTCTATTTCTGGACGGGGGCTATTGCAGCGAAAGATGTAATTCGTTCCATTTCTAAGTAGAAGAAGGTGGTATTATTACCATTTGTGGAAAGAGGTGGTATAAGTTTTATTTATACGTTCAGTTATATTTTTTCTTGGAGCCGTTGCTAGTAAAAACAAGTGTTATAATCAGTATCTCTGCTGTATCTACGTTTGGCGTGTGTCTCTTAACAGCCGCAAGCGGCAGAATAAGGTAAACTGAAACTAGTTATCTATAGCAAATTCAACTTTACCGAAATACTTCTATGCAGTAGTGGTCAAAATATAAGGAACGAAAGAAAAAAAAATTTTTAGATATTTTTTACTTGAATGATTTGCATGAACATTTAAGAAAAAAAATTCGAGAAGTTTATTAGAACATAATTGTATGAATTATACATAAGGATTTTACATTTTTCTTCAAATGTAAATAAATATTCAACTTGAAAATATAAAATGCACATTTTTTGCCCTAGCCTAAAGTTGACAGAACACATCAGAAGCTGTTTCGAAACTGTCTTTTAAAGATATTCTAAAGTTATCGGTCTTCCGGTTTAGGAGTCGTTGAAGGCCTGCTCGGTTTCGGTTTTAGTTTTAGTGTCCTATCAATTTTAAACCTACTGATAACACGATAAACAACACTTTTGACCTTCTTTCGATACCAGCCATTTTGGAAATTGACTTTCCTTCTTCATGATTAACTATAATTAACTTCTTTTCTTCAAGAATCTAAGCTGTATGTGTGGCTACCGCAATATTGCTTGAAAATATTTTTAAAAATATTTGTACTGTATAAATCAAAACATCAATTCAGTTGTTAAAAAATAAATAAATTGCATATGTTTACATTTATTGTGATAATTCAACAGTGTTCCGTAACTTTTAGCCTGGACAAAACGTTCTTTTATTTATTTTTTGGGTTAAATATTTATTTAGAGTTAGAGATAAATGTAAAATCATTATCCTTAATTCATACATGCATGTTCCAAGTACAATTTGTAAAAAATTTATTATAATGCTTGTAAAATATTTCAAGCAATGAATATTTAAAAGTTTGTTGTTGTTCCGGTCCTTGCATTTTGGCCACTACTGTATATAAATGCTAAGAGTCATGTCAGGACTTGGATGAGAGACCTCCAATTGAAGTCCTGAGTTTATCTTTGCTATTTACTTCAGTTAAACACAAGGGAGGAGGGTTCAGCTCCCCATTGAGCTGTCGAGGGGATAATGAAACCAACGGATGTGGTTTATATATATATTACAACTGTTTCTTTCCTTTATTAAGGTAAAATGAAATCGACTGGAGAGCACCCTGAGAAACCATACCTCCGCCAAGCAAGGTGACAGTAACGGAAAATACAAATTGCTTCTGAAACTATGATTTTCTTTGTATCAGCACTGAAATCTAGTCATTTGTGCCTTTTGATAGCATTAATAATTCCTGTAATTTTTATGAAGATCCATTCATAACTTTTTGAGTTATGCAGCTAACAAACATTATGACAAATATAAGTCAAACACACAAACAGACCAACCGATCATCACCAAAATTCAATCATTCATGGCTTTTAACATTACTAATAACTCCTGGAAATTCATAAAGATCCATCCAGAACTTTTTAAGTTATTGTGCTAACAAGCCTAAAATAAAAAAGCGACAAACAAACAGGTTATCCCAAAAATTTGGCCATTTACTCTTCGTAATATGCCTAACAACTCACATAAATTTCATGAAATCCGCCCATAAATTTTTGAGTTATGGCCTTAAGAAACACTAGGCACACAGACAAGCATGCAGATAGATGACCGGATTTTCACCAAAAGTTAATCATCTGTTACTGTTATCATGCCTAACAATCCTTGCAAATTTTGTAAAGATCCGTCCGTTATCCGTCCGTTATAAATAATGCACGCGCCGTGAGAAGATGCATTATGGAGAAGCTTTTGAGCACAAGGTAAAAATTAAAATATCAGAGCTTACTACACAATAATCATACCTAGAGTCATCATTATATTGGGTTATGTCATCTTTTGTCATAGAAGAAAAATATAACTTCTGGTATATTTTATTCAATCCTGATAAGAAATACATACCCTACACGGCACATGCTTGATCTATGCATTAATGGTTCAATGTTTATCTAGGTACACAACAGTTATCTATATATAAATACAATAATTAGCACAAACATGGTAAATATCGTTTTTTTATGCTCTGACAAGCACCTGCCAACCTGCCATTTACGGTTTTATCAACAAAGCTCAGACTGACAGCAGCTATCGCCGTCCCTCATTGTGAAGCTCTGAAGGCGTGTTCCCGATCCGAATATTGAACCATTAAAAAGTTTAAAAAAAGCGTTCCCCAGTCGATAGTGATATTTTTTGGTTACAGAATAGCTGCTCGTTACTCAAGTTCTCGGGCCGAGAAAACCTTTTCGTATCTGTTCGGTTAGAGATCTCTCCGCCATCATTAGGCAGAAATTGTGAGAAAAAAATAACTCGTAATAGCTAGAAATAGAATAATAATATTATATGGTCTCTACAATCTAACTGCCCGGCTGAAACACCACATTCTATTATTTTCTTAATTACTAAAAAAATTTATTTAATCATTATTTTACGATTCGAAAAACTGCATCATACCATTATCTTAATTAGTGAAAAATGCATATCATCATTATTTTTAGTTTCTAACTAGGACGATGTAAGGTTAATTGGCTTTACTGGTTAGTTCGACTCGTGGAACATTTTTGAGTAACGAACGACGCATGGTGGAGACTAGGTTATCTTACAAGCAAACACACGGTGATACGTGCATTGCGCCCAGACGTTTGAGTAACGGAAATGAATTTTTAAAACAACGTTAAACCCATTTAAATACTTAATTTTTTATTCGATATGCAATGTGCTTGAGCAAAAGGTGTTCGAGTAATGGTGTATATTAGGGTAAAAGACAGTACGAGTCAATATTCATTTAGGAAATGGACCTTACAATAACAATATATTTGAGAAACTAATCGTTCGGGTAGTAAAATAATCTAGTAAAATCATATTCAAACAATGATATGTACATTCGAGAAACTGGTTGTCCGACTTACGATGCATATTATGCGAAGTAAGAGTTCATTTGAATTAAGTTAGAGTCTATTAATAGTTCATTCGGTTAAACAATATATTCCAGTACAACGTGGTGAGTGTATTTTCAATTGATTTCTAGAAATATTTTTAGGTATTCATATGAACTGCGTCTTCAGAATTTTAGCTCATGCCATTTGCTGTATTTTTAGTTTTAATTGGGCAGCAGGCATTACATTCATCAAGTACAATCACAGAGCTCAAGTGCATTTAGTTATATATATTTATATAAATTTTCTGGAGTCCAATTTTATAACTTTTTCTCTCAGGTCACGACGTATAAATTCGGCAGCTGAACAACAGAGCACTCACGAATTAATGTTTTTTCACTGCCAGTAGACAATATTTCTTTTAGCTTGCTGTCATTTTCTGACGGAGCAGATTCCATCGAAGGCCAAAATTTCAGCACTTCAGTGAAGTAGATATCATCAAGGACAGTATCATAGCTACCGTGCACCCACATTGCATATAAGCTAACTGGAGTTGCATTCAAGTTTATTGCAGTGTTTCGCTGAAGATTTTAGTCGTGCACTATGGAAGACGCACGTTTAATTAATATGTTAAAAAGAAGGATAGGGAACGTAAAAGAAGAACTAGACTTCTACTGTCACAAGAACGAAGACGCTCTATTAATGGAGTGAGATGAAGCGGCTGTGCGATATAGTGCTAAGAAAGACTTGAAGCATGCAGAAAGGTTACAGAAGGGAATAAGAACTGCTGAAAAGCGTGATCGGGAAAATGTGAAAACGGCAAGTCAGAGAAAAGAGGATCTAAGGATGAGAGTGACAGAGGATCAATGAAGAAAATGAAGAAGCAAGTCAGAGAAGAGAAGATTCCACAGCGGCCTAAATTAAGCAAAAATATCGATTATTACCTGATTTTTTTTTTTTTACGCACGAGTCCACTAGTTAGTTCAAAGTCATGGAGACCTCTGGGGGAGAAAATAATAATAAGAAATAATAATAATAATAATGTCAGGCAGTTATACACGACGTGAACAAAAATTTCATACAAGATGGAGCCTCTCATCTATACCAGGCTCAGCAGGATAGCAAATGAAACAGTACCTATGCTACTTTTTAAACGAAGCGGACTTCAGAAAATGCGGTAGCTTTAGCATTCACTAAATAATAAAATGCAGCTTGTTGGTTACCTGCTCCCTTAATTGGTTTGTTGGTACATCTCTCAGCCACCATGTTAATGATTTAGGTAGGAGACAATTCATCTTGTGAATAAATCGATGAGGCGACTTTAAATTCGAGTCCTAAGTTACTAATAAAACAATATGTATAATAAACACCGTAGTGTATTTATTTTCGCTCCTTAACGAAATAAATGGGCGAAAAATGAGCATATTGCTGATTTCGTAACTATATGTTGCGTTTTGATAGAAATCGATGAGCAAATATTAAATCAGGATGCAGAAGATGGCAGAGTGGAAATCCTATCCTTACAACTGTATGCAGATTTTGCTCAGCGAACGCAAAACTCCAAACAATGAAGATATATACAGCTTCTTTTAGCCCTGCCATGGAGTCTGATTTTTTATTACTTTCTCCATACTTTTACAGTATATTTGTTCTCAGTTCACAACGTACAACATTAGTAGATCATTAACGAAGCACAGGGGGAGGTGATTTATTCCGATGCAGTAGACACAGAATTTTTTTTTTTTATTGTATGCTTTTTTCTCTGAGGAAGCAGTTTTCACTTTGACGTAAATTTCGATGTACTGAAGGTGTACCATCATCCACTGTATAATAATACCCAGTTATTGGTCGCTCCGCGCTTGCTTACTCGCTCGCTCTTTTGGTTGGTCCTTCCCTCCGTCATGCTGTTCAGGATTTAGATAGGAGAAATGTTCATCTACTGAAGCATAAGTTGAGATACCATAAAATTTTAGTCCTTGGAGTAACCGTTACAAATATGGCTTCTAAAATATATGGTCAACAATGCAAATACTGCATTTTTTAAATCTCACTTTGCTCTCAAGTCTAGCTCGGTACTTTTTGATATGACGATGATGATTCTTCTTCTGAGCGTGGTAGTTGAAAGGCGGTACCTATGATGGAACTTTTGATCCTGTAGGGCATAAACTAGGCCTACATTGCCTATTTTTAGCTGAATTTCTTCGTAGCAGTTCGCGAGGCTCAGTTTTAGTTGGAGTTTTCGTTAATTTCAAAACATAATCCATTATGATTTCTTGAGCTGAATCTTTTCGTAATAGTTCAAACTTCAAGCTGAACAGACGCCTTTTATATTCAATTCACATTCCAGCCAAATTTCGTCCCTAAAGGCTTAGCTATCAGCTGGTATAAATGTTACGGTAAGTCCTGAGCATTTCCGGGGATTTTTTTTTACTGAACTGTATTTTTTTGGTATTGCTCAACGTTTGAACAACTCCAAACTTACTGTATATCCGCGCCTTATCTTGCAGGGAATGGGGGGGATAGTTTGCTTCGCAAAACTCACGGCTTCATAGCTGTACAACTTGCGTTTCACTAATGTAAGATCACGCCTGCAGGTATGAGACCTAGTTTACTGGAAAACTCATACTGGGAAAGGGAACAATAAAAGCCTATTCACAAAATTATTGCCATCATTTTTACGGCTTGGCACTCAAGTATTATACATAGGATACGTGGCGGGGAGTGTTATTACTAGAGCCCGGATTTATTGCAATTTCCGGCGTAAGTGCAATAACTGCAATAACTACAATGAGTGCAATAACTGCAATGAGAGCTATAAATGCACTATACTAGGCCGTGTTCACGTGCCCCTCATTGTAACGCGTTCACTCAAACTGATGGACGCGGCGCGTTGATTTGAGAGAAGCAGCTACAGCAAGCGCTGTAGACTGAAGAATGAAGCATGCCTCCCCCATTTTTTTAACGCGCTGCGTCATTCAAGTTCAGTAAACAGAACTTATAATTGCTAAATTTATCCTCTGCAGCGTTCACAGATCATGGACACGTCGGTAAAAACCTTTTTTTTTTATTTTCACTTTAATGATCAGAATCATTGTACACTGTACAGTACTCCCGTTTAAGAGAAGAACACTAGAAAACCTGAATATATTGTAAGAACACGGACACCATCTTTGATTTGGTAGTCCAACTGATTGCTCTGCGCTGAATTCTCTTCTGTCGGTTTATTAGGCTAAAACTATTTTGAAATTAGGCTATTCCTATCAAAATCAGTCTATGAGATTATTTGAGACAAATGTGACGTCAAACCGACGCGATATAATTATAAGCGAAAATGCAAAGAAATGATACCATAACTGAACGCGCAGCGTCATTCATGTGAATGAAACATACTTCTACGTGTGGACAGAAAAAAAACTGTTGCCACACAGCTTGTGTTAATTTTCGTGATTGAACGCGTTACGATGAGGGAAGTGTAAACTCATGGGACTTATTATCACTGCCACGTGTCACAAGACTTCAAACGCCATGACAATTGATTCCCTCATCAATTATTGTTCCATGTATTTATTGGGGTAAAAATATAATTGAGTTGAGAGCCTCTCAAAGTCTGACTATTAAATTATTATAACCTTTTTCGTTCGGGGGATACATCTTGGGAACAGGTAAAGAGGGATATTTGCAAGAATCATTCTCGCCATTGGGAAGAATTGTCAATTAGCACAAGCGCAATGCATACCTACTGATAATTCGTATTTGGAACTGAAATAGGTGTCCGTCGATCCTCTGACAGGCTATTCCCGTTTGCTATCCGACTTTTTTTTGGTCCTTTCAGTTTTTTGCTGCATTTGCCTTTGCTTTGTTTCCTATTTCTTCCACTCCTATTGCTTCGGTGCAATAAGTGTAATGTTTAGGTGCAATAAGTGCAATGTTTAGGTGCAATAAGTGCAATTTTTAGGTGCAATAAGAGCAATTTTTATGTGCAATAAGTACAATTTTTAGGAGCTATGACTGCAATATTTTAAGCGCAATAAATCCGGGCTCTAGTTAATACATTCAGTAATGCTTCACTGTTTCCTAATATGAAATTATTTTTTCTTACACTTCGAAGTCGAAACAAATATCACTCATCTACTCATCTCTTAGGGCAATTTGAGTTGGCCTCTGTATCGTATTCTTCAGGAGTGTGTTACTGAAAAAAGCATGAACAATAAAGAAGGGTCATCATAAATTCCTCGCAGTCATATTTAACAGAACGGACACTTAGGTAGCTGATATTGCTTCTGGAATATTCTCAAGCTACGGTATTTTCTGAAGCCCACATCGCCTAAAAAAAATAGTTAGGTGCTGTATGGTTTCCTGTGCAGAGAGGCTCAATCTTGCATGGAACGATGTTTTGTTCCAGTCGTGCATAACCCATTTCGCTCATGTGTTCCTGAGCTGAAATTGTTCAAAGCTGTTGAAACTTAACGCTGTGCGAAGGCCAAAAGTTTTCAATTCTTACTGCAGCCAAATTTTGATTCTGGTGGTTGATCTAACTGTTGGTGTCCAGGATACAGTAAGTACTGAGTATTCCAGGGAAGCATTCCAGTGATTGAACTATATTTACCTCCGCCTAAGAGGTTGTGTTTTTGTCGTGTTCGTCTGTCTCTTTGTCTGTCTATTTGATTGTTTGTCTGTCACTAACGTTAGTCTGAATGTTAAGAATGGACTTTATGAAATTTACAGGGATTGTTAGGCATGTTAAGAGTAACAGGTGATTAACATTTGGAGAAAATCTGTTCATCTGTCCCTTTGTCTGTCTGCCTTTTTTATCCTTCAAGCAGAAGATGGCCCTAACTCGAAAAGTTATTGACGGATTTTCATGAAATGAGCATAAGTTGTTAGGTATATTACGAAGAGTAAATGATCAAATTTTGGGGTTTATCTGTTTGTTCGTTCGCTCGTTTGTTTGTTTGTTTGTCGCTATGTATGATTTTATGCTTCTTGGCACAATAACTCAAAACTTATGGATGGATCTTTATGAAATTTACAGGAGTGGTTAGGATTGTTAAACTAGAACGCCTCGTTGTATAAGAATATCACCCGCGGTAGGGCGCAAGTTCAACAAAGTCATTTTTGATGAAACGAGGTTAGGGCACAGCCCTATTCCTTCCCAGAAATTGGCTCTTCAATAATAACATAGGAAAAAAATAGAATGTCTCGCGGCGTAAGAGGCAAATTCGCCCCGGTGGAGGAAAATTCAACGCCATCAGTTTTTATGGCCAGCTCGGCCCAGTTTTTTGGCATGGGTCGCATCTAGGTCAACCCACCAAACTTTCTACAAAAAAATTATGAACATTGCTCAACTCCTTCAACTACTTTTTATGTGTACAGGCAAATATATATAATTACAAACTTAAATCTTCAACAAAAACATTATCACCTCTCTCACTTCGTTCGCGGGTGATTGAGACACAAATGATTAAATCTTGGTGATACTCGGTTGATTAATTGGTTGGTGTGTTTGACTTATGCTAGTCATGATGTCTTTTAGCCACATAGCTAAAAAAGTTTTGAACAGTTTTTCACGAAAATTACAGGAATTGTTAATACTATCAAAAGGCACAAATTATTATGAATGAAAATCATGGTTCCAGAATCAATTTGAATTTTTTGTTACCGTTGCCTTGCTTGGCGGAGGTATGCTCTCTCAAACTACTCTCTATTTTTTAGTGCTGCTCAACTTTCAAGCATTTCAAAACTGATATTCACGCTTTCACTTGCTGGACGGCAATTTTGATCTCGCAAACTTATGACTGCACATCTTTCGTGACTTTAATGGAAGAACCAGCCTACAAAATTATTGCTATCGTTTAAAAAGGATATCAAGATTAAATCCTTGCACTGCGGGTGCAATGCCCCCTCATAATAATACGTATTGACATTTCAAACCAATATAATAAATACCGGTACGTACCATTGTTTGTTTGAAGATTTATATGCATATACTGTATATTGGAATGTTTCGTGTTACGCTCTTACGAAAATAGGTGGACCAGGAGGGAGACTTGTGATTCTGTTGCGTGCTGAAGGAAACCGATAGGGGAAAAAAGACCAGGTTGTGGAAATTGGCAGAAGTGAGATTCCATTTCAATAAAATTCAATGGACTTCTTGCTCTGTCATTATTAACATCCAAGCAAGAATAATATTTACAACCTCTCTTATGGATTTTATTTTTTACTACTAGTGGACCCGCGCGTGAAAAAATTCACGCAATAGTCGATATTTTTTTTTTTTATTAATATAGGCCGTTGCGGAATCTTCACTTCTTTAACTTGCTTCATTTTCTTCATTGATCCATTGTCGTGCTTTCAGCCTTAGGACTTTTTTCTCTGACATGTCGTTTCCGCATTTTCCCGCTCACGCTTATCAGCAGCTCTCATTCACTCTGTAACCTTTCTGCTTCAAGTCTTTCTTGACTTCATCGCATAAACGAGTCATCTCTCTCCGCGCATTCCTAGTACGTCTTCGATCTTGAGACTGTAGTAGTCTCGTACTACTCATACGTTCCCTATCTTCCTTCTTGATTAGGCGTGCGTCTTCAATAGTTAGAGGCAGAAAAAAATCTTGAGTAACACGCTGCATTAAATTTGAATTTATTTAACTCCAGCCAGCTTGTATGCATGTCAGTGCTCCGTAGCCAAAATACTGTCTTGCGAACTTAAATATCTGCTTCACTGAAATCTTGAAATTTTGCGCTATGAAACAAAATTCGCACCTTCAGAGAACAACAGTGTGAGGGATGATATACGTGGTATGGAGCTGAAGGAGCACCTGGTAATGGACAGAAATACAAGGAATGGCAGGATCTGCTTCAGCGACCCCCCTTTGAACGGGAGTAATACTGCTGTAGAAGAAGAAGTGAGAGACAGTAAGCTAAAAGAAATACTTGTCTATTGCCCGTGAAAAATCACCCCTCCAGAGCGCTTCCTTGACCATCTGCCGAATTTATACGTCATGAATTGAGAGAAAAAAAAAGTATAAAACCAGACTCCAGAAGCTTCATACATAGTGTTCCGATTTCAACAGTGTTTCAAGCTAGAAGTGTTTTCAGATAAAGGGATAAGGATCACCCGTCGCCGCCATCTTCTCCAACCTGGTCATCAATTTACAAAATCTGCAACCTGGCTTATTTTTCGCCTATCTATTTCCTTCGAGGCGAACACGAAATAACTAAATAAATACACGAAGCGTTTTATTATATAAGGATTTCATTTCTTTAATTTATTATTATTTTGTCTAAATACATCAATACGTATTTGCTTTCAGTTCACAATACGCCAATTTAGTGAATCAGGGTGCGGTAGTTGCAAAAATTAATTTTTACTGATTTTCCTTCGACAAAACGGCTTTTCTCTTGAGCGCAAAAAATTATTAAGTTTTAATCTGCTGAAGTTTTATTGCTATGTATGTAGGACACCCCATAAAATTCAAATTTAGTGATGGTTGAATGCTTACTAATGAAATCTTCTTTTCTTTATAGCCTCTAAAGGACGAACTGTACAGTTCGGCTGAACTGACGTAGAGAACACTCATATCTTACGATAATTTGAGTTGGCCGTTGAAGTGCGCCCTTCATAAGTACCTATGTTAGCAACGACACTATGATCAACAAAGAAGGGCCAAAGTCAATCGTCAATATGACACAGGTACTTCAGTATAAATATATTTTCCACTGCTCATTGATTTTAAACATATAACAGCACTCCAGATCTTACCAATCGCCATAAAAGAATAAAAAACTAGACACTCTACAGACATCTTCCCAGGATGTTGACTCATCTTAGTTTTCTCATTCAAAGCACAAACATTAACCTAATCCATTTTTAAGCTTTATCCAGAACTTCAGATCTTACAATGCCCCTGGACACTCTCTCCAGTCTTGTGCAGAGCTGGAGGGAGGGTGAATGATCAGCCCCCTGCAGGACCCGCCTGCTCTCAGCTGGATGAGCTCCGCCAGGATGACTGTCACATCCACGCATACCAATGCCCTCGCCTGCTGGCCTAACTTAATTTCTTCTCCCTGCCCCGGGGAGTTTTATCTCCAACTCCTAAATTGTTCTTTTTCTTATCTTTCAGTGAGTCATTTTTACATTACTTTTGCAATTTTTGTGTTATTTAAACCCTGGAGTTTTCTATCCTTATATTTACAAAAGTTCTTATCTGTTGTGTGCTCATATTTTGTTTTCATTGCTGTTCAATTTTCCCTCTAGTTTGCAATTTATGCATTTTTCATATACCTCAATGCCTTGGTTTCAGTTTGTTACTCGCATTTTGTTTGCTAATGAAATATGCCTTGAGTGCATTTGCCCAAAGGTTAAATTTACGTTTGCTATATAGTTAGCCATTCTAGATTGCTGTTTGTAATATTTCCCCGCAGCTCATTTTTTTGTGATTCAATTTAATTGAAGTTGCCGAATGGCATTTAATTTTTGATGCTTTCTTGTATATACATGCACTCTCCACAGTTTTTCATTCTCGATGCCTTGATGCCTACAACTGCTGGTAAATTTGAACAAAAGCACCATATGACCCCAGCTATTTCACCACTATAAATCAGTAGGTAGTATTTATGTCGTGCGCGAACGATGGATTTGGACAATCGATCGCGCACAACATTTGTTCCATTAGACAAGTGCAATAGTACCAAAATATATCAGTCGAAAATGTATAGATTTTTCTATAAAGATTTTTTTTATTCACATGGAGTNGATGGATTTGGACAATCGATCGATCGCGCTGCGCAAACGGTGGATGTTGTAGGTATTAGGCCGTAATTTCGGGTAAGTTGGACTATATTCGGGTTTAATGTCGAGTAGGTTAGGGGAGGCAAGGACTGTTTTTTTTTTGTTTTTCATTTTAAAATTTCAACGATCGATCGTTTGCGCAGCGCGATCGATCGATCGCGCAAAGCCATCGATCGCGCACAACATTTGTTCCATTAGACAAGTGCAATAGTACCAAAATATATCAGTCGAAAATGTATAGATTTTTCTATAAAGATTTTTTTTATTCACATGGAGTAAAATTTTTCTGAACATTTTTTAGTAAACAAAACCTAACCTGGCCTCACCTAACCTACTATAGTAGGTTAGGTGAGGCCAGGTTAGGTTTATATAACCGAAAGTACGTTGACGTACAGTAGTATCTTAGTAATTAAATAGTTTGTACCTTATTGTTTTTGTTGTTTTTTTTTTTTTAATTTGCCAAAAACGTCACAGACTGTAACGAGTGCATCATGCTGCCATCGACCATGTTTACAACGCTCCAATATAAACTGGCAATATGGCTGCCACCAGCTGAATGTGGTTGTTACTGTGTGCTTGTTTTTTGCAATTTTTTCAAGAAACAAAAGGCAGTCAGCTATATGACTACAGAAAACTACTTTAGGTGAGAGTAGTTTAGGTTAAGGAAGGCCAGGTTAGGTTCTGTTTACTTTAAAATGTTCAGATAAGCTTCACTCTTTCTGAACAAAAATATCTATATAATCAAAATTGTGCATTTCCGACTAACATATATGGGTATCATTACACTTCTCTTATAGAATACTGTTGATATATATTTAGTAGTGAAATAGCTGGGCGCCATATAGTATTTTTGTAAAAAGTTACCCAATTGCTTATTACGCTAAATAATTTTTACCGCGTTTCGGTTAGTATAGCTACAGGTTTCTATACTGCTTCCTACTGGTCAAACGGAGTCAGCCACACATTAGAACTCCGAGCGCTTTCTATGGGAGCCAAAAGACCCTCAAAAGAAGCAACTTTTTGTATGACAAAGATACTTCAAAATCCATTCACCCTATCGTATCGCGTGTCTAGTGATAAGACGCTCCCTCTTAGTGGAACCTCATTTAGCTTTTAAACAAAAATCACGCACTCTACAGTCTATACACACTATCGTATCATATAGAGAGTGATACAATGCTCCCGTAATGGAACCATCCTTCATGTTTTCCCGTATTGGACCTCCATTATCTTGCTTTTGGAAGTTCAAGCTTTGAAAATCGGCGGCGCAATGTTGTCGATAGCAGCCTATAGGCGAGATGAATGGAGTGTCAGCCAGTGCATAATGC
>LQNS02276498.1:16264741-16274857 GCA_001587735.2 Parhyale hawaiensis
TAATCACAAGTTATAGCGATTCAATGAACTGCCCGTAGAGCTCTGTTTCACCTAGGTTTTATCGCTGTCATTGTCGGAAGGGTGTATATTTTGCTAGATGGTTGTGATTGTGCTCTAGTGCGTAATCTGTATTACTACTCACATCATCCTCAAAACTTGGTCATTTACTTTTCGTAATATACCTAACAATTCATATAGATTTCATGAATATCCGCCCATTACTTTTAGAGTTATGTCCTTAAAAAACAATAAGCACACAGACAAACATAGAGACAGATGAACGGATATTTTCCAAAACTTAATCATCTGTTACTGTTATCATGCCTAACAATCCCTGCAAATTTTGTAAAGATCCGTCCACAACTTTTTGATTAATCTTGTGACAGATGAACAGAATAACAGACAAACGCGACAAAAACTAAACCTCCTCGGCGGAGGTAATTGTTGGCTATATATAGATATTATATATAATGCACGCGCCGTGAGAAGATGCATTATGAAGGAGCTTTTGAGTACAAGGTAAAAATTAAAATATTAGAGCTTACTGCACAATAATCATATCTCGAGTCCTCATCTTTTGTCAAGGAAAAAAATATAACTTCTGGCATATTTTATTCAGTCCTGATAAGAAACACATACTCTACATGGCACGTGTTTGATCTATGCATTTATGGTTGAATCCGTCCATCATCTGCCCCTCTAATATACTCCATTACTCGAACAGCTTCTGTTCTACCACACTGCAAATCGAATAAAAAAAATTAAACATGAAAATGGTTTTAGGGTTGTTTTAAATTTTAAAAGTAGGTACACTACAGTTATCTTTATATTAATGAATTCATTAGCACTTACATGGTAAATATGTTTTTTTATGCTCTGACAAGCACCTGACAACCTGCCATTTACGGTTTTATCAACAAAGCTCAGACTGACAGCAGCTATCGCCGTGCCTCATTGTGAAGCTCTGAAGCCGTGCTCCCGATCCCAATATTGAACCATTAGAAAGTTAAA
This sequence comes from Parhyale hawaiensis, assembly GCA_001587735.2. Classification (NCBI taxonomy): domain Eukaryota; kingdom Metazoa; phylum Arthropoda; class Malacostraca; order Amphipoda; family Hyalidae; genus Parhyale; species Parhyale hawaiensis. Next base: position 16,265,753 of record LQNS02276498.1, read on the forward strand.
AAAAAGTTCCCCAGTCAATAGTGATATTTTTTGGTTACGGAATAGCTGCTCGTAACTCAAATTCCGGGGCCGAGAAAACCTTTTCGTATATGTTCGGTTAGAAGTGAGAAAAAATAACTCGTAATAGCTAGAAATAGAATAATAATATTATATGGTCTGTACAATCTAACTGCCCGGCTGAAACACCACATTCTATCCTTTTCTTAATTAGTAAAAAATGTATTTAAACATTATTTTACGATTCGAAAACTGCATCATATCATTATCTTAATTAGTGAAAAACTGTATATCCACATTATTTTTAATTTCTAACTGGGACGATGCAAAGTTAATTGACTTTACCGGTTAGTTCGACTCGTGGAAAACTTTTCTAGAACGAACGAAGCATAGTGGAGACTGGATTATCTAGCAGGCACTGAAACCCTGACCCGTGCATTACGCCCAGACGTTTGAGTAACGGAAATGAATTTTTAAAGTAACCTTAAACCCATTTAATATTTAATTTTTCATTCGATTTGCGATGTGCTAGAACAAAAAGTGCTCGAGTAATGGTGCATTTAGCGTAAAAGACAGTACGAATCAATATACATTTAGGAAATGGACCTTACAATAACAATATGTTTGAGTAACTAATCGTCATTTCTAGTAAAATCATATTTAACCAATGATATGTACATTCGAGGAACAGGTCATCCGACTTACGATGCATATTATGCGAAGTAAGATTTCATTCCAATAAAGTTAGAGTTTATTAATAGTTCATTTGGATAAAGATGTATTCCAGTACATGGTGAATGCATTTTCAATTGATTTCTAAAAATATTTTTATATATTCATATGAGCTGCGTCTACAGAGTTTTAGCTCATACCATTTGCTGTATTTTTAGTTTTAATTGGGCGGCAGGCATTTCACTCATCAAGTACAATAACAGAGATCGAGCGTATTTAGTTATATATATTTACACAAATCTTCTGGAGTCCAATTTTATAACTTTTTCTTTCCTTCCGGTCACGACGCATAAATTCGGCAAATGATCAACAGAGCCCTCACGAATGGAATTTTTTCCACTGGCAGTAGATAATATTGCTTTTAGCTTGCTGTCATTTTCTGACTTAGCAAATTCCATCGAAGGCCAAAATTTCAGCATTTCAGTGAAGTAGGTATCATCAAGGACAGTATCATGGCTACCGTGCACCCATATTGCATATAAGCTAACTGGAGTTGCATATATAAGTTTATTACAGTGTTTTACTGAAGATTTTACTCGTGCACTATGGAAGACGCACGTTTAATTAATATGTTAAAAAGAAGGATAGGGAACGTAAAAGAAGAACAAGACTACTACTGTCTCAAGAATGAAGACGTTCTACCAATGGAGTGAGATGAAGCAGCTATACGATATAGTGCCAAGAAAGACATGAAGCATGCAGAACGGTTACAGAAGGGAGTAAGAACTGCTGAGAAACGGGAACAGGAAAATGTGGAAACGGCAAGTCAGAGAAAAAAAGGATCTAAGGATGAGAGTGACAGGGGATCAATGAAGAAATTGAGAAAGCAAGTCAGAGAAGAGAAGATTCTGCACCGGCCTAAATTAAGCAAAAAAATCGATTATTGCGTGATTTTTTTTTTTTTTTTTTTTTTTTTTTTTGCACGGGTCCACTAGATAGTTCAGAGCCATGGAGACTTCTGGGGGAGAAAATAAGACGAAGAAATAATAATAATAAGGTCAGGCAGTTATTCACGACTTGAAGAAAAATTTCATCCAAGATGGAGCCTCTCATCTACTAGGCTCAGAAAGACAGCAAATGAAACAGTACCTATGCTACTTTTGAAAAGAAGCAAACTCCAGAAAATGTGGTAGCCTTAGCATCAACTATACGTATAATAAAATGCAGCTTGTTGGTTGCTTGCTCCCTTGGTTTGTTGGTACATCTCCCAGCCACTATGTTAAGGATTTAAAGAGGAGACAATTCATCTTATGAATAAGTCGATGAGGCGACTGAAAATTCGAGGCTTAAATCTATACTATAATAAAAGAGCTGTCTGTCAGTCAGTCCGTCTGTCCGTCCGTCCGTCTGTCCGAAGCCTTATTTTTCCCTATCTAATACTGAAAAAAAAATTCCAAGGCACCCAACTTTTTTTTTGCCAAACCGTATCCAGGATACGAACCCGGGAATTCCCGGGTTATTAGTGAAGGCCTGATCACGGGCCTTTGTGAACTGGGTTGCTTCTGTGTACTTGGTGGACAATGTGGACTTGGTGAACTTCGTGGACTTTGTGGACTTGATGGACTTGGTGGACTTGGTGGACTTTGTGGACTTTGTGGACTTGGTGGACTTTGTGGCCTTTGTGGATTTTGTGGATTATATGGACTTGGTGGACTTTGTGAACTTTGAAGTAGTGTGAACCTTTTCGATGGGATGGTAAGATGTTTTCAAATACATATTTCATAACTTATTCAACAAAAGGGTTGCGTTTGGTGCACTAGTTACTAATAAAAAATGAATAATAAACCCCATAGTGTATTTATTTTTCGCTCCTTAACAAAATAAATGGGCGAAAAATGGGCATGTTGCTGATTTTGTAACTCTATGTTGCGTTTTGATAGAAATCGACGAGCAAATATTAAATCAGTTTGCAGAAGATGGCAAAGTGGAAATCCTATCCTTAAAACTGAATGCAGTTTTTGCTCCGCGAATGCCAAAATCAAAACAATGAAGATATATACAGCTTCTTTTAGCCCTGCTATGGAGTCTGATTTTTTATTACTTTCTCCATACTGTTAGAATAAATTTGTTCTCAGTAGATGATGAGTTCATGATCAACGAAGCACAGAGGGAGGTGATTTTTGCCAATGCAGTAGGCACAGAATTATTTCTTTTAGCTTGCTTGCTTTCTTTTTTTCTGAGAAAGCGATTTTCACTTGGACGTAAGTTTCGATGTACTGAAGGTGTATTATCATCCACTATATAATAATACGCAGTTGTTGGTCGGTCCGCGCTTGCTTGCTCGCTCGTTCTTTTGGTTGGTCCTTCCCTCCGTCACGCTGTTAATGATTTAGATAGGAGAAAATTCCTCTACTGAAGCATAAGTTGAGGTACCATAAAATTTTAGCCCTTGGAGTAACCGTTATAAATATAGCTTCTAAAATATATGGTCAAAAGTGGAAATACTGCATTTTTAAATCTCACTTTGCTCTCAAAGCTAGCACGGTACTTTTTTGTATGATGATGACGATTTTTCTTTTGAGCGTGGTTTGCGCATGTGTTCCTGAGGATGTTTTGTTCCGGTCGTGCATAACCCCTTTCGCGCATGTGTTCCTGAGGATGTTTTGTTCCGGTCGTGCATAACCCCTTTCGCGCATGTGTTCCTGAGGATGTTTTGTTCCGGTCATGCATAACCCACTTCGCGCATGTGTTCCTGAGCTAAAATTGTTCATAGCTGTTGAAATTTACCGCTGGGCAAAGGCAAAAAAGTTTTTAATTCTTACTGCAGCCAAATGTTGATTCTGATGGTTCATCTAACCGCTGGCATCCAGGATACGCTAAGTACTGAGTATTCCAGTGAAGAATTCCAGTGATTGAACTGTATTTACCTCCACCTAGGATGTTATGTTTTTGTCTTTATTTATCGTATTTGTCTGTCACCAAGATTACTCAGAAAGTTAAGAACGGATTTTTACGAAATTTACAGGGATTGTTAGGCATGTTAATAGTAAACAGATAATTCAAATTTGGAGAAAATCCGTTCATCTGTCTATTTGTCTGTCTGCCTATTTTATTCTTGAGGCAGAAAATGGCCCTCACTCGAAAAATTATAGACGGATTTTCATGAAATGTACATGAGTTGTTGGGAATATTACGATGAGTAAATGATCAAATGTTGGGGTTGATCTGCTTGTTCGTTTGTCGCTCTGTTTGATTTTATACATGTTGGGACAATAAGTCAAAAAGTTATGGATGGATCTTTATGAAATTTACAGGAGTTGTTGGGATTGTTGACCGAGAACGCCTCGTTGCATTAGACTATCACCCGCAGTAGGGCGCAAATTCAACTAAGTCATTTTTGATAAACGAGGTTAGGGCATAGCCCCATTCCTTCCCAGAGATTGGCTCTTCAATAATAACATAGGAAAAAAATAAAATACCTCGCAGCGTAAGACGATCTGTTGTGGTGGCAGCAAATTCAACATCATCTTTTTTGTGACCAGCTAGGCCTAGTTTTTATTTGGCATGGGTCACATCCAGGTCAACCCACCAAACTTTCTACAAAAAATATAAACATTGCTCAACTCCTTCGACCACTTTTTATGTGGACAGCCAGATATATATATATATATATCTATGCAGGTTTCGTTAAACCGTAGATGACTACTGGCTTTTATCAACTTCTGAGTTTCCTTCTCGACGCATCGATACTTCGATTTAGCTTCTAGAGTGCATACGTGCAGGATAATGAAAGACATCNGTCATATTGTAAGAGAGAGCGCAACGTTTCGAACTCTACGCGTTCATAATCATGCTGAGACTGGAACCAAGAAGCCTGCCATGCATGTCTAGGCCTACGGTAAGGTTGCCAACTAGGGATTACACAAAGCAATAGACAGGATGAATGTAGGTTCCAAAATTACTGATAATAGTATGCATTTTGTAACAATGTTTCGAAATAAATACAATTCTGAACGAAATGAATCTGTAACAGTAATCTAAAATATTTTATTTGCATACATTTGGTCTAAGATGCCGCATTGGTGAGCATATATATATATATATATACAAACTTAAATCTTCAACGAAAACATTATCACCTACCTCACTTCGTTCTCAGGTGATAGAGACACTAATGATTAAATTTTGGTGATGTTCGGTTGATTGGTTTGTGAGTTTGACTTATACTAGTCACAATATTTTTTAGCCACATAACTACGAAAGTTATGAAAAATTCTTATGAAAATTACAGGAATTGTTAATACTTTCAAAAGGCACAAGTAATTATAAATGAAAATCATGTTTCCAGAATTAATTTGATTTTTTGTTACCGTTGCCTTCCTTGGCGTAAGTATGCTCTCTCAATCTGCCCTGTACTTTTTAGTGCTGCTTAACTCACAAGCATTTCAAAACGGATATTCGCGCTTTCACGTGCATGACGGCAATTTTGCTCTCGCAGGCTGATGACTGCACATCTTTCGTAACTTTAATGGAAGAACCAGCCTACAAAATTATTGCTATCATTTAAGAAGGCACCCCTAGCTCTGCGGGTGCAGTGCCCCCTCATGATAATACGGAATCGTGACCACAAGTATAAAATTATGAATACCGAACAGGCGCCACTGCATATTTTTTACTTTTTTTACGGCAGGTGCACTAGTATTGGTATTTCAAACCAATATAATAAATACCGGTACGTACCATTGTTTGTTTGAAGATTTATATGCATATACTGTATATTGGAATGTTTCGTGTTACACTCTTACGAAAATAGATGGGCCAGGAGGGAGACTTGTGATACTGTTGCGTGATGAAGGAAACCGATAGGGGAAAAAAGACCAGGTGGTAGAAGTTGGCAGAAATGAGATTCCTTTTCATTTAAATTGAATGGACTTCTTGCTCTGTCAATATTCACAACCAAGCAAGAATAATATTTAAAACCTCTCTTATGGATTTTATTTTTTACTACTAGTGGACCCGCGCGTGAAAAAATTCAAGCAATAATCGATATTTTTCTATTAATATAGGCCGTTGCGGAATCTTCTATTCTTCAACTTGCTTCATTTTCTTGATTGATCCTTTGTGGTGCTTTCTGCCTTAGGACTTTTTTCTCTGACTTGTCGTTTCCGCATTTTCCCGCTCACGCTTATCAGCAGCTTTCATTCACTTCTGAAACCTTTCTGCTTCAAGTCTTTCTTGACTTCGTCGCATAAACGATTCATCTCTCTCCGCGCATTCCTATCACTTCTTCGATCTTAAGACTGTAGTAGTATCGTACTACTTATACGTTCCCTATCTTCCTTCTTGATTAGCCGTGCGTCTTCAATAGTTAGAGGCAAAAAAAAATCTTGAGTAACACGCTGCAATAAACTTAAATTTAACTCCAGCCAGCTTGCATGCAAGTCAGCGCTCCGTAGCCAAGATACGGTCTTGGGAACTTAAATATCTACTTCACTGAAATTTTGAAATTTTGGGCTATGAAACAAAATTCGCACCTTCAGTGAACGGCAGTGTGAGGGATGATATGCGTGGTATAGAGCTGAACGAGCGCCTGGCAATGGGCAGAAATACATGGAATAGTAAGATCTACTTCAGCGACCCCCCTTTGAACGGGAATAATACTGCTGTAGAAGAAGAAGTGAAAGACAGTAAGCTGAAAGAAATAGTTGTCTTTTGCACGTGAAAAATCACCCCCTCCAGAGCTCTTCGTTGACCATCTGCTGAATTTATACGTCGTGAACTGAAAAAAAAGCATAAAACGGGACTCCAGAAGCTTCATACATAGTGTTCTGATTTCAAAAGTGTTTCAAGCTAGAACTGTTTTCAGATAAAGGGGATAAGGATCAGCCGTCGCCGCCATCTTCCCAACCTGTTCAACGATTTACAAAATCTACAACATGGCTTAGTTTTCACCTATCTATTTCCTTCGAAGCGAACACGAAATAAATAAATACAGGACGCGTTTTATTATATAAGAATTTTATTTTTTTATTTTACTATTATTATTTTGTCTACATCAATACGTATTTGCTCTCAGTTCACGATACGCAAATTTAGTGACTCAGGGTGCGGTAGTTGCAAGAATTAATTTCTACTGAATCCTTCCTTTGACAAAACAGCTGTTTTCTCTTGAGCGCAAAAATTATTAAATTTTAATCTACTGAAGTTTTATTGCTGTATGTATAGGACACTCAGTAAAATTCAAATTTAGTGATGGTTGAGTGCTGGCTAATGAAATCTTTTCTTTATAGCCTCTAAAGGACGGACTGTGCAGCTCCGCTGAATTGACGTAGAGAACACTCATATCTTACGATAATTTGAGTTGGCCGTTGAAGTGCTCCCTTCACAAGTAACTATATTAGCAACGACAATACGACCAACAAAGAAGTGCCAAAGTCAATCGTCAATATGACGCTGGTACATCAGTATAAATGTATTTTCCACTGCTCATCGATTTTAAATATATAACAGCACTCCAGATCTTACCAATCGCCTTGAAAAAATAAAAAACTAGACACTCTACAGACATCTTCCCAGGATGTTGACTCACCTTAGTTTTCTCATTCAAAGCACAAACATTAACCTAATCCATTTTTAAGTTTTATCCAGAACTTCAGATCTTACAATGCCCCTGGACACTCTCTCCAGTCTTGTGCAGAGCTGGAGGGAGGGTGGATGATCAGCCCCCTGCAGGACCCGCCTGCTCTCAGCTGGATGAGCTCCGCCAGGATGACTGTCACATCCACGCATACCAATGCCCTCGCCTGCTGGGCTAACTTAATTTCTTCTCCCTGCCCCGGGGAGTTTTATCTCCAACTCCTAAATTGTTCCTTTTTCGTATCTTTCAGTGAGTCATTTTTACATTACTTTTGCAATTTTTGTGTTTTCTAAACCCTGGAGTTTTCTTTCAATTTACAAAAGTTCTTGTCTGCTGTTTGTTCATATTTTGTTTTCATTGCTGTTGAATTTTCTTTCTAGTTTGTAATTTATGCATTTTTCATATACCTCAATAACTTAGTTTCAGTTTGTTACTCCTATTTTGTTTGCTAATGAAACATAGCTACCTTGTGTGCATATGCCCAGAGGTTAAATTTATGTTTGCTACATAGTTAGCCATTCCAGATTGCTGTTTGTAACATTTCCCTGCAGCTCATTTTTTGTGATTCAGTTTAGTTAAAGTTGCCATGTGGAATTAAATTTTTGAAATTTTCCTGTTTATGCATGCACTCTCCACAGTTTTTCATTCTCGATGCCGTGATGCCTACAACTGCTGGTAAATTTGAACAAAAGCACCATATAAGCCCAGCTATTTCACCACTATAAATCAGAAGGTAGTGTTTATACCATTAGACAAGTGCAATATTACCGAAATATATCAGGAGAAAATGCATAGATTTTTCTATAAAAATTTTCTTTATTCACACAGAGTAAAATTTTTCTGAACATTTCTAAGTAAACAAAACCTAACCTGGCCTTACCTAACATGCCGAAAGTACGTTGCCCTACAGTAGTATCTTAGTAATTAAATAGTTTATGCCTTTATGTTTTTTTTTTAATTTGCTAAAAACGTCAAAGACTGTAACGAGTGCATCGACCATGTTTAAAACGCTCCAATATAAACAAGCAATATGGCTGCCACCAGCTGGATGTGGTTGTTATTGTGTGCTTGTTATTTCCAGAAACAAAAGACCCTCATCTATATGACTACATAAAACGACTTTAGGTGAGAGTAGTTTAGGTTAAGGAAGGCTTGGTTAGGTTCTGTTTACTTGAAAATATTTAGATTAGCTTCATTCTTTTTGAACAAAAAATATCAATATAATGAAAATTGTGCATTTCCGACTGACATATATAGGAATCAGTACATTTCTCTAATAGAATATTGATATATAGTAGTGAAATAGCTGGGTGCCATATAGTATTTTTGTGAAAAGTTACCGAATTGCTTATTATGCCAAATAATTTTTACAGCGTGTCGGTCAGTATAGCTACAGGTTTTTATACTGCTTTCTACTGGTCAAACGGACTCAGCAACACATTATAACTCCGAGCACTTTCTATGGGAGCAAAAAGACCATAATGTGACCCAACCTTTAGTATGACAAAGATACTTTAGAATCCATTCTCCCTATTGTATCGCGTGTCTAGTGATAGGGCGCTCCCTCTTAGTGGAACCTCATTTAGCTTTTTGACAAAAATCACACACTCTACATTCTATACACAATATCGTCTCGCAAAGATAGTGATACAATGCTCCCGCTAATGGAACCATCCTTCATGTTTTCCCGTATTGGACCTCCATTATCTTGCTTTTGGAAGTTCAAGCTTTGAAAATCGGCGGCGCAATGTTGTCGATAGCAGCCTATAGGCGAGATGAATGGAGTGTCAGCCAGTGCA
>LQNS02276498.1:16307154-16335184 GCA_001587735.2 Parhyale hawaiensis
AAATAGTAACATATAGATAAGCAAAACTCATGGAACTATCGCGTTTTTACTGTATTAGTGCGCTTCTTACACAAAACTGGGACTCTAATTGTAAGTAAAGCTTAAGGTAGCTAATATTTTAAGGTATTGAAAAAAATTACGAATCAACATATAGTAATGAAAATCAGTGTTCAGGGAGTATGCCTACCGCCTCTTCAGCACAATCTGAAGTACATTGAAACAAGGAAATTCAATACGCTTTAATGATCGGAACCTAAATGAATATTGAAAGACAGAGAACTAAAAAGCAGAAAATGAATTTAGGTTTTGCAATTAGATGGGGATGGGAATTGTTTCCGTCATTGGGGGGGGGGAGGTATTCTTGTCCGTTACCAGGGTGGTGAATCTTGTAAATCACTGGTACTGAAGCATCAGCGTTTCTGACATTCAAAGTCTGGCCTAATCAGAAGTGGGGATAGTCGAGAGGGCGGGGTGGGGAGGGTAGAAACGCAGGAGTAATTATGAGCTTTTCGTCATATGGGACCATAGCTCAGATGATCAGTGGTTGACTGCAGCCGTGAATTGCTCTGAAGCCCTTCAGGCATGTAACACGAATCAGTCCACGTGGATCTCACAGTTGAGTGTGCAGCCAGATTGACTTTACCTTTATAGGTTCGCTCTTCAATAAAGACATTGTCACAGTGGTGTCATACAATAATAATGTCTACGTGTCCCTACGCAGTACTCAGCTTCAGAAAACGCTACGCCCGATGAAACGGTAGATTTAACACAACTTTCTAATTTATTTTAAATTTTAGGATTGCATAAATTAAGTTTACAAGTGGTACTTGCTCAGCAAACTTAAATTTTAAGATTACAGAAATTAAGTTTACAAGTGGTACTTGCTCAGCCAACTTACGTTACGGCTAATATATGGAAAAATCATTTAGTAAACTTACAGCTGTGTATGCAAGGACGCGTAGCAAAAGGTCGGAACAAGTTGCACTACGAACGGGAACCAAATGAGTGTCATGTGAACTCATTACTTGATGCACGGATTTTGCTTGGTCTCCAGTAACTGGAGAGCTACTGAGATGGGATAGTTGATGTGCTATGAGGTACACAGTATCGTTATCCATATGGGTAAGAACCATGCTGGGTACTATGGACAAGCCTAAATATAAAGTTTTTCGAATACATATAAACTTGATTGGTCCGTGTTCGTGTCAAAGAATACTGTAAAATAACCTCAGTAACTTGTAATTGAACTACAAAAATTCTACCTCCTAAATGCATTATTTGGAAATAAAATTAATTTCTTTGTAGCGCTGATCTCCGTCAGAAATTCATCATTCGAAAATAAAAATACACTTTTTGATGACGCCATATCTATGTGAAAAATTGTCGCTTGTCTATATCAAAAATCTTATTTTTCAGAAAATTTAACGTAGATGCTGCATTACCCACAGTCCACGGCATATATTAATACCAAAAATCATCACTTTTTTTTTTCAAACGAGCTACAAGAAAACAATATGGTTCAATAGTCTTTTGTACTTGTCACAAAAATTTTACTAGTAAAAAATAAAACTGTTTTGCTGCATCAGCCTCCATCTCTGTTGCAATGGATGTAATGTATTCAGTTAAAAAAACTGTTGAAAGGCTCTGTACTTGAGTCAAAAATATACAATTTTAAGAGACAAATTTGAGATTCAAACCAACCCTATTCTCTTGCTGTGAATCGCACATAGAAAGTATGAGAATTTTTTTCGTTATTTAAAGCTAAAAAAATAAACTTTTTGCAAAACGCACTACCCAAGTCACCGATTTACAACTTAGATCTAAAAATAAGTGGCGCGTAACACACTTCCCATGTAACAAATTTAGAATTTATAGCAAAAACGGAATTTGTTGCGCAATTCAGTGTTCATATTACAAGTTAATTGGTGCGTCTGACATTTCGCATAGTCTCTTTGCACTACGCAGCTGGCTCTGTTTACCAGCTTGAAATTAAGCGCTGCCGGATGCAAGGGAATATTTAAACGAACATTTCTAAGGGCTTGGCGGACCTACGCAATGTTGCTTTTAATGCTGAACGAAAATTGAAAGACCTTGGTATTGCTGCAAGCCTGCCTTCACCTGAGCCTTTTCATTGGTATCTATATGTAATTTCAGCTTCAATACCAGTTCGTTCCAGTTTTATTTCTGTATCTTATCTAATTTTATTTAAGACAAATAAATGAAACTATAAGCCTGACTTGTTCCAGTAGTAAAATTTAATTATAGCTACAAGTGAATGGAACTGGAATTCTTCGCTGTAATGACATTACACATATATTACATTCTACCACTAAATTACACTGAACAAGCGAATAGTGACATTGATAGTACTTGAACATCATAATTTTATCAGGTATAATAGCGTATTCGATTAAGGTACAAGTTTAAAGATCCTCTCGGGCCAGCCATGCACAGGTTGGAATCTTGTTACCAAGTCTTTATTTTTTTTCCTTACCTCCGGTGCAAATTACAGTAGGTCTGTATGTTTTCCGGTACTTTATTGCCATTTCTTTTAGCCTATTATCCATTATGTAACAAAATAATTTCCAGGGTACGGGTAGAGACCGAAGCTGCGGAGGGTGCTGGTCCCAGTAGTTTTCCAAACGATTTTTGAACGTGTTGACTGTCGCTGTACCGACAATTTGAGAAAGAAGTCTGTTACTAGTGTTCATTAATAAGTACAAGAAAAGCTGTTGACCCAATCTATACTCTGTTCACTTTATTAAGGCAGTTTGGGCGTGGTCAAACTCCTCTACAGCGGTGCCAATTCTATGGGCATTTCTAAGATTTTGTTTGGCCCATATCTTAGCCCCGCCCACTTCCTGCATATAGAAAAATCTCAGAAATACCCATAGAATTGGCAACGCTGTAAAGGAATTTGACCACACCCAAACTGGCTTGATAAAATGGACAGAGTATAGTGATTAGAAAATATTTGAGCTTATATTCATGGTTCCGGAAACGATCTCAAAGAGTCCCACTGTCAGAACGTCGTTGATGTTATGCAATTACTTGAACGTCATGCACCGTAATTTCATGTATCGCAGTTTAAATTGATCACCTGGTAACGTCCGGTATTGTAAGTTCTTTACCTAGCATTCAACCCTGGGTAAGTATATAAATGATGCTTTAGAAGTAATACAAATTCACTTTATGATAGAAGAAGGAATAACATTATTCCTTCGGTTAAATTATCCGTGTCGAACCTACCCTAATCTAACCTCTACTACCTTAACCTAACCTAACCTAGCCCGAACCTAGCATAACCTTGTCCTGACCTAAGAAAAGTAGCTTCTAATTTTCCTCCTTCCTCCTGATAAGTCTGCACTCTGGTACTTCCAGCCTGGAAATTTTCCTGGCACAGAATTTAACACACGAAAAATTTCCCAGTCGATAAGTCTACCCAGCGATGAATTTATCGTGTTCAAGTGACTGGTTCCCCCTGAACGATTCCATAAGCAGTCCCTTGAGCAGGTTTGTTCTACATAGATCAAAGAGCTTCAATAGAGAAGGAGGGAGCCTAGTGGCCCAGTTACAGACTTGCCAGCGAGTCAACCAGATCTCTTATGGCTGTGAGACGCTGATTGGTGGAAAAGACGGGGGAGCACTGAGTTTCACGGGGGAGCAGCAGACGAACCGAGTTACTGATATGCGATTGGTGCATACGACAACTGGCTGACAGCCATAAGAGACTCTTGAGCTTCTACGGGCTAGGCTACTGGCTCCCTCCTTCTCTATACAAGCTCCTTGACATAGATGAATCCACGGCTCAGAAAGCACTTTCTTTTTAAAATTCTTTGCACTAAAATCCATGACTTAATTTACCATTTTTACCCTCCTGTCAACATAAACCAGTACCACATTTTCAGTTGTACGATCAACTGGTTGCTAGGGTTAGCAACTCGCGGGTCATTTCGGTACATATTTAAATTCGGTAGCATAGATACGGTACCATAAATGACGTCCGAGTCTGCATAAGGTTGTGTGTGTGAATGCATTGTGTGACCTCGGCATCACTTGTCTCATATTAAGGTCGGTCGTGATCGTTATTTCTGGTGCCGTCACTGACTGTATAGCTGATATTTTTAGTACAGACTCATTCATCTTCAGTCAGCCGCTGAGTTTGCAAAATCCAATTTTGATAGATATTAATAGACTTCTCCAGACTTATTCTTATTGGGCCAAGCTTTCGGCACTGGTCAAGTTAGTGCCTCCGTCCAATTTGAATCGCCGAGTATTCCTCTACAACGCAGCTTATCCGCTAGGTTGTGGTCTACTCCATGAGGCGGCCGAGGTAGCCTATTGTTGTAGCTCCTCTTTGGCAATTACCATTGAGACCCCGTGTTAGAATTTTACTGCTTATCAGCAAATCTACTAACTTCACTAAAGCGGCTGAGATCAAGACCGTTGAGATAAAAGATAGCATTTAGAGAGAGCCAAGCACACCTGACATGAATGAAGTGACAGAAATCCAGTCGCTTGACTTTCCTAGAGTTGCACTCGCCGCTCCGCCAGCTTGCGAACCATGGAGGAGCCTAGCGTGGGTATAGTCTCCCTGAGCGCCGTAGCCTCTAGTGTTATTACCTCCGCCAAGGAGGTTATTTTTTCGTCAGGTTTGTCTGTCTGTTAGTCTATTTGTCTATTATTCTGTAGTTCTGTTTGTCACCAAGATAACTCAAAACGTTATGGACGGATTTTGACGAAATTTACTGGGATTGTTAGGCATGTTAGGAGGAACTTTTGGTGAAAATCCGTCCATCTGTTTGTTTGTCCGCCTCATTTTCTTAGTGCCATAACTCAAAAAGTTACTGACGGATTTTTATGAAATTTACATGAGTTTTTAAGTATATCACAAAGAGTAAATGACCGAATTTTTGTGATGATCTGTTTGTTCGTTTATATGTTTGTCGCTTGGTTTGGTTTTATGCTTGTTAGCGCAATAACTCAAAAAATTTTGAATGGATCTTCATAAAACTTACAAGACTTGTTAGTAATGTTAAAAGACATAAATAATTAAACATAGCCCGAAACAGTACTCGACTCTTAGGTCCAAAGTTGCCTCTGACGGTGGCGGCCAAAATGGGAAGAATGGGATTTTCTCAAGAACTATTATGAAATTGTTCAGACACGGTCATGCAAGCAAGCGCCCAAGTGCGTCCCCGCCGTATCCGTATTCTTCAGCATTAGATAGGGGGAAAAGATTTGCTCTTGAGAAAATCCCATTTTTCCGTTGCCGACTTTTGGCCTAAGAGGCATGTAATGTTGCGGTCTATGTTTAAAATTTTGGTGCAGATCGGTTAGTTCGTTTGTATGTTTGACATATATATGTCATGTATATTAGTACCCTAACTCAAAAATTTTTGAATGGATCGTGTTGAAATTTACAGGAGTTGTTAGTAATGTTAAAAGACAATAATGGTTAAATTTTGGGCAGATCAGTTGATTTGTTTATATGTTTGACTTATATTTGTCATAATGTTTGTTAAGCAATAACTCAAAAGGTTTGAATGGATCTTTATGAAATTTCAAGGAGTTGTTAATAATGTTAAAAGAAAAAAATGGCTACATTTCGGTGCAAATCGGTTGATTCCTGTCTATGTTTAAGTTGTGTTTGTCATAATGTTTGATACGCAATAACTCAAAAAGTTTTGAGTGGATCTTTATGAAATTTATAAGAGTTGTTAAATAAATGACATAAATTATTAAATTTTGGTGCATATCGGTTGGTTCGTTTGTATGTTTGACTTATGTTTGTCATAATATTTGTTAGCAACGTAACTCAAAAAGTTATGAACGGATCTTCAGAAAAAATACAAAAACTGTTAATACTATCAAAAGCCACAAATGATTAGACATTGGAGTTGATAAAAATTTAATTATGGTTTCAGAGCCAATTGGAAATTTTCGTTACCGTCACCTTACTTGACGGAGGTATGTGCACTCAGAGTGCTCTAGTTATCGTTGCTGCAAGACAGTGTCAAGAAATTTATTGACATTACCACTGTTTTGTCGTTATCGCAGTTTGTCAAAAGTAAGATCGTTGGTCATCCAGGTTGTGAGAAGCGACTTCTTTATTATTTAAACAACTGCACAATATGCATACTCTCATAAACTGCATCTTTGCTCACGCACCTAGTGTCTGTAAAACTGTACCTCATTCTAATTCAAGATATGGAAGATATAATTTTTTCTAACGACTGCAGATACTAACTACTTATATTATTGTGTATGTGATGTGAACAATACGGGTTTTAGTGGTCAAATATATTCGTTGCATTTATTGTTGTTTACCTGATATGAGGTAGATTGTTTATTTTTCGATCGTAACGACTCCTGACACATATTCTTTCACTTTTCCAAGTTTGTTGAAGCCATTTCTTTTTATTTCCAACGTAAGCTCATAATTCCCATGTGTTATGGAGCCACTGAAGGGTGTTTAATCTCAAGTAGATATGATCATCATCTTTTGCGGTGTTCATCCAGTATTTCCAAACCGTTTCCCTTTCTTTGCACCGCACCACAAGCTCAACTAGAAATGATCACACTTATTCTTTTTTATCTAGCATTTTAAAAGTGGCTTCTTCATGTTGACAATGCAATGTTATGCCTTTTAAATCTCGTAATACAGTTTTTTTAACTGCAATTACCTAGGAATCATCAAAGTTATTGTTATGTAACGGTCTGTCTTCTTCACAGCACAAAATCATTCATACAACATTTACCACTATAGCATTCTTAACTGCAATCCGGGAAAAACACCCTTATTGTTGTTTACCTCAAAATTTCTGGACGGTGTTTCTGCTTTTTTACCAACCTAAAATAATACATCTTACAACTTCTTTCCAACACAAAACAAAATCCTACATATTACATTGAACAAAACAGTGCCCTTTAAGTGCAACTAAGTGCTTTCCTTGGACGATAATTCCGTCTCCCGGTTCCTAAGGAGATTACCGACTGGCTTTGGGAACGCTAGGCTGTCGACCGTCCTGACCGCTTCCAGATTCCCTGTCAAGTTTTGATGACTCAGCAACTTGGGCGTAAAATATGCAGCGTCTCGACCACAGAAATCCCGTGTCTCGGGAACTGACAGCAACAAGCGAAAATTGTATTATTTGTGGAGAGCTTCTCCGACACTTTTGATGGCACTGTTTTTGTAAGACTTGTGCCCGTCCATTACCAAAGATGTTTTTTTACCGAAGGCGTACTCAATAGCATCTATGTACAAAGACGTAGTTGGTATAGCAATGGTATACTCAATAGTTTACCCAAAGCAGTATTTGATATGGTATTAGTAGCTACCAACTTTATTTTTGTACTGCAAAGAGTCTACCATAAAATACTGTCGCTATGTAGTTAGAGTAATCATGTATGGCTTAGGAAATACTGTTCCATGAAAATGGTTAAAGCATTAAAAGAAGTGCTAATATGTCTTAATCTTATTTTTTCGAAGGTCAGTGAACATATCTACAGAAACCACAGAATTTTAATTAAGAAATATAAAATTGCTGTAAATAATTCTCCCATATTCTATTTAAATCAGTGAAAAATTGAATTCCAAGAGCTTAGCTTACAATGCTCATATATTATCACCATCTTTTTTATTTCCGATTCTAAATTAATGCAATAATGAGTTGCGGAAGATCAATGCCTGTACCGAAAAATAAGCATACCTTTTGTGGGTATGATCTTCTACTTTCAACAGGGGACACATTCAGTGCTATATCTACCAACTGTTGATAACGTGGTATCTGTAGATACCTACAGCAAAATTATGTAGATACTTTCAGCAAAGTTGGGTTAAGAGACATTGGTATTTCTAGATACCGACAAGAGTGCAACTGACAATGGTATCTGCAGATACAGTTAACGGCAAAAGGTGCGGTCGGCAGGCAGCAAAAATGTCTCACAGCTTTCGTCTGGTGATATTTCGCAAGACCTTTCAATGTTTTCCAGTTTCCTTTGTAGTTTTTAGCGGACAAAGAAAAAAAATGCGCTCGCAAAGCCGCAGTCCGATACTACGGCTCAGATGCTCACCCGCCAGGGCCCGTCCGTTGCTCCAATACAGATCTGGATTTTCTAAAGCGCCGACGCGTGGGGAAAAATTTTTACGTTTTTGCATTTTCCAGGACCAACAGGAGCATAGAATCACTCGCGCACTCCCTGAATTGGAGTTTGCTTCTTGAAAATACACCACTGTGGACGGGAAATCGATTCTGGGCTTACTTACACTTGGGAATATTTTCATCGCCTGGAGTTCTCTACCTCAAAGAGGAATCGAATCGATACGGTGTCAAGGAACCTTACATTCAATTTTGACCGTAGTCGTAATTTGGTTTTTCATAGACTAGAGTCTTCTATTCTGACGTAGATACCGTCTTACCATATATAAAAATATTTTTCCTCGACGTCTAAACAAACAAGTGTATATATATATATATATATTTTATATTGATGTTTTGCCATAAACAAAAGTTGCAACTATGGGCAATTAGCATGAGCGATAATTCATTGCTTAATAAAACAGAACATTATTCATGAGGGTATTTCTGTTATCAAAATTTCCTAAATTGAAATATTTTTTTAAGCCAAATTATCTGCTTTCTAGTATTTTCAAGAACTTAAATTTCCTTACAGAACTAATTATTATGGGCACAGTTATTTAATTTGTCATATTTTAATTGGAAGCAATTGTTTTTTGGACTTATTTTACTCTGTCACACAGTTGTTGATTTAACATTTTTCTAAGACCAGAATTTTCTAATCTGTGATTATTCAATAAGCCGGAAGCTGTCGAAAGCCAATTTCTAACTTAAGGCAAAGTGTGCTTTACAGAAATGCTAGAAAAATCCTAGAAGTTGAACGAACTCATAGAAAATGTTTATTACCAGTAATAGGAACTAAGAGAAAAAATACTTTTTTGCCAGTCATGAAGAGTCACGGAAATATTTCTTACAAATCAGGAGAATCCATTTATTAGGTAATTCGAAAAATGTACAAAACGGACCCAAATCCTTCACTGTACTATTTTTTCAAGTGAATGAAGGTTATGATAACAGAAGGCAAACCCCAATGGGAAATTTATGGGCATATATCCTATGTTATTGGATACCCTTCACTATTTAGTCATAGGTAGCTGATGAATGCCTATGAATTTCCGTTTGGGAACAAGCAGAAAATGAGAGAATTTATAATGACTCCTGCAAAATTCATTTGTATGTATTTAAGGGTCACCTCTTAACACTGCCCGTAGTGTTATGCGCAAGCAAACTTGGGGCATATGAAGAAGGTGCCTGCAAATACCATCTACAGATAAATAGGTAAATGTTAATCGTACAGGAATATATGTACCAACAGTAAAATAAAATAAATACGCTTTATTAGGTACGCATAGGGACAGGGTACACGTGCGCAGGGCGCAGCTAAATACTAGATTTGCATTACTGTAGACGGCAGACCATACTGTCATTACAAACTGCACTGTATAGCGGTCCATTGTTTGGCCCCTGTTTGATAACAGCAAACGCTGCCATCTGCTGTATATGTTGGATAGTTTGTAGCCAATTTCTTTACGGGTCACTTTGTGTAAAGTGTTATCAGGTTTTTGTATCCTGAGCTGAAGACTGAGAGCGCATTTTTATGTCCTACTGTAACTTTGAGGCAATAAGCATACTTTTCAACAAATATCATACGTGCACTGGTTTACCTTGGCACAATCATCAGACGGCGAAATATGTCATTATAGGTTACATGAAATCGTTTCTTCGTTTTCTTCGTGAGTCTGCTCTTTGGAATACATATTTTTTCGTTTCTCTTGTACTAAGTTTGCACATCATTATCTTAGAGATAAAGGAAGTATTATCTCCTATCTCTGCTGCCACTTGCAGGTACTTGAGTCGCCTTCAGTTTTTGTGTTAAATTTAAAAATGTAGCAAGGTAATGGTCCTCTTGCCGATTAGTTAATGAATTTTTGCTTTCTAAAGCTTCAGATGGGCTCAGAGAAACCAAACCAGCTACCAACCAACATAATGTACATCATTATAGTATTTAGATAAAAACATCAAGGCGTAAGTTTTGATGATGGTAGGCGCGACCGCATGGCCAACGCGAGGAGACCATAAAATTCCCGTACTTCTGTACTGCATCGCTCCGCTACAGCGAGTATTTAACTTGCTCCGCCTACCTACAATACGTTACTTTGGCAGCTCGCATTATCCAAATATAATTCCTTACTCACGATTACAGATGGTTAGTACCTACGCACATCCAAAAGGGAATCTCGCAGCTTTCCATATGCTTAAATGCAACAGTACTTAGCGTACTGCCGGCCTACTTTTATGCTCCTTCAACATTGGCCTTGTGGTCGCGCCTACCATGCTCAAGTCCCCGGGTTCGAATCCTTGCTGACCCCTAAGGTATTTATCTAGCTTAAGTACACGGGAACATGCGTGCGCCCCTTTTGGATAACTCCAGGTGAACGTAGGGACTAAAAATCTGACGTCATTTAGAATATATATTGCAAAAATAACTACTGAAAGCCTTGACCAGTCACCAGTGTGAGGCTTGAAAGTCAGGGCTCCGGCGGCGGTTGAAGAGGTTGTGCTTCGGCAACTGTTGTGCGGCATTTGCCGCGCATTTCTACCTAGCTCACGTCCTATATCTAATCTACTATAAAAATGACTGTAGTATATAAAAACTAGGTGGAACCTGTGAAAATTTCACAAAATAAAAGCAATGTTCTTCAGTGATATCTCAAACTCGTATCATCCAAATTTTCCTCTATCTAATACTGAGAGCACGTGTGGAAATTCTACAGAACAAAGAATTGTTGTTCAGTTATGATACCCTCGGACTCGTATCATGCATACTTAAATTTGAACCAGACTCCTCCTATTGATCTCATCCCAGGTCGTATCAAGGATACCCTAAATTTCCCCCTATCTTATGCTCAAGAAAGCGTCACTGTTGTACGAACTAAGCCACTAACTTACAAACTAATGAATGGAGAGACAAGCAGAATTATAAGTAATATAGATACTTATCATATCTATCGCATAATGCACAGAAGGAATAAGATTGGAAAAAATTTGAGCGTTGAAGAATAAATGCCACGGCATGCGTGATGCCGGCTTATTAATTACTATGGACCTGAGTTCGCTTGTACGACCGTATTCTTACACGTCAGAGAAGATACCGGAAATGCCACTTAACTGCGTTCTATTTATGTATCTCATTTTCAATCAAAACATTAAAGTTCCATTCAAAAAGCCGAATGAAAAGTAATAAAAAGAAAACAACGGAGGTTTTCGTGAAGTACTAAATTTTGCCACAATTTAATGACGAGCTCTGCTGAGAGGAATTGAAGCATAGAGTACTCATCTCTTATGACAGTTTGAGTCGGCTTTTGTAGTATAGGCATCCTTCAGAAGCATATTAATAACCAAGCTATGATCAATAAAAAAGGAACATCCCGAATATATATATATTTTTTTTTTTAGTTTTTCAATGTATTAGTAAGTACATTGACATTTAGGGACATGTGCCTTATAAGCGTTTCTGCTTTGAATAGGTTTGTTCTCAATTATGTTTTATGCCGATAGTGTACTATTGTGTAGTTCTAATTAATTTTATTGTGAATGCATGATTTAAGAGCAATAAATGAGTAACGAGTATTATAGTGTGTCTGTCACGCTGTTTACATTCGTTGATACAAGGGTATAACCTTCCATGAGGCAGAAATGTTCAGCCCAGCAGCGAGAATTAAGCCGATTTAAGTCTGATACGAATAATGTTCAGAGGCGGTAGAATTTTACTTTTAAGATTTATTTAGTATCCTTTCATAAGGACAACATCTATTTTTTATGGTAGCTATTTTAAGGCGGGTTCACACGATAGGCATATGACCGTGTTTTTCAGCTCCGCGTCCGAATTAGCTGTGGTGTCCGTTCGAACTATGGAAGAGATAAGCTCTGTCGGTTCCAATTCACTCCCAATTTGAACAGGTATATTACTAGTGACACTTGCTGAGATAACTGACTTGTTACCTAGCATTTTTTTTAGTAACTTTGCTGCAAACACAAAATTGAGCTTTTCTCAGACAGGTTCACGTGCTGATAGTCAAATGAATGGAGTCTTTCATCTACTTATTCAAAAGTTAAGTTCACTCGTATACATAACAGTACATGCGTCTGAGTTAATCTTCTTCATGTTCTTCTTCTCTTCACTTGATATTTGTATGATTTTGATTTAATGGCATAGATCACATAAAGTCGGAGCGTGAGCCCGGATACTCTTTGGGCCTGATAGTCTGTCTGTTGTTTTCTATCTAGTCTAGTCAACAAAAAGTGGTTAAAATGGTAGCTAGCAAGCCAGTTTACTCAGCAAGTGTCATTAATAAAATTTCTGACGTATTTTTGCACTTTTCTGTCGTTTAAACGCTGTATATTGCTTCTCTGAAAGTACTGTATAAACCCAGAAACATTCCAGTTAAACTTTTTTACAAAATTTCCCAGTTAAAAGGAATTTTCATCGCAAACTGTGCTTTGATATACTTTTGTTATTAAAATTTATACAATTTATTTATTTCTCGAGTGTCATGTTCTGTATCTGAAGAAATAGGGAAAGTGGAATTTATTTTTTCATACGCATAAAAATTGCGTTTCTAAGATAACCAACCTACATAAAGCACATGAAAAGTGTCATTTTTTACATACTACATTACGCATTTTTGCTCATCAAAAATAATTATCTCCCTCTTATTAAGCCACAAAATAAGCCTAATCTTCTCTCATAAGCATGTAGTAAAAAAATTAGTCATTCGCAGATAACCCTCAGGTATACAACACATTAATCTCAACTTTTGAAACTAAAAGAAGTTTTCTAAGCCCTCATCCTCCATAAACGCACTGATGCTAAAGAATGAAGCCTGGGGCGTGCTACAGCAAGCTCATTTTCCTCCTGCAAATATCATAGACCATATATTTTTGAACCATAACCATAAAAATCTCTGTCATTCCCCTGCACCGGTGATACCATAAAAGACACAATAGCTGATCGTCGCGTGTCGTATTGCATCACGCTAGGAGGCATTTCGACATGGCGGGGAGGCTTGACATGGGCTCGCACGAAAATTTTCATTGATTTTATTTTGCGACTCAGTGTGTCGCAAGAAAGTTACTTTGTCGGCAGACGTATGGATTCTACACATGGCGGAGCTTCTCATGGACTGAAATTAATTTTTTTATATTTATTTCTATAGGTCGCGAGTTTCCCCATGAAAGCACAAAGTATATCAGACCGCCTTAATGTAGAACGCGAAGCAATAGTATCTTAACAGAATTAAATTTATGCATCTATTGCAGATTTTTCAGCCGGTACTAGATAGTAATTAAGGAACGTTAACTTCTACTCACTTACGGAAGCTTAAATCATTGTTGTTAAATGGGTCGTCATCGTCCCTATACTTTCTTTGAAGTATATTTACTTCACTTTTTTAGGGAGGGGAAGTTGGCTCATATGGGATAGCTCGAAAAGTATTACTTGCATGTTTTTAACTACGTGCGCTTTGGGCACATTCGATTGAGAGCCAAACTTAAGGCTTCAAGGCTTGACTTGTCCGGAACTTCAGGCAGGTGCGCTGACTACGCCCCGTTGAATTGAGTTTCATGCATTGACTCTTAAGTGGTTGCCCGTGAGATTTCCAAAAATTCATTCTTGCTTAGTAATATTGAGTTTCTTAGCAGGCTCACTGCCACAGACTTGCTTCTAGCAATTATTGGAACACGATTCAAAATGACAGTCTTCTTCTGTCTGAAGTTGTAGACGAGTAAAGCCTCGAAGGCGTCTTTTCAGCACCCAATCGAACAAACCCTTTGTCAGTCAAAACCAAAAAATTCTTGTTAAATTTCTAAAATTAAGGTTGGCGCGGAGTTGGACACTATCCAGAGCAGAACTGGAGGTGCTTGTTGTGTTGTATCGTGAAAGTCGATCTAAGCCGAGCGAATTCGATTGACTTGTCCAGACTGCAGGTATGAACTTTGATTCTGCCATTTTGAATCGTTGGTAAAAATTTACTTTAGTAGGGTCCAGTTCTTCCCCGATTTTTTTTTTAATCCACTCAATCTAACCTAGCCTGATTTAACCTTACCTAGGTTAGGTTACTTACTATCAAACTATCTGCTTTCATTATCAATATTGTTATTGCAATATTGTTATTGTAAACTAACACTGAATCGTGTTGTAGAAGTTAGAAGCAAGTTCAAGCAACCTAGTTATGTTGTGCGCGCCGACTGAAATATCCATTTTACAGAGCAAAATTAAATTCTTAGAAGTTTCACTGGTAACTGATTATAATTATCAGTCAAAGCCTGAAACTTGAAGCAACGAGTCGAAGCCAGGGCACTTGTCTGAAGTTCCGGGTAAGTCAAGTCTAGAGAGCTTAATTTCGCACCCCAATTAAACGTGTCCCGACTATCGTTAAATTTAGATGAGGGAGATCCGTTTGGGGTCATGCGGAAACTTTTAAGATTTTTATGCATGTACTATTGGCAAGCATTAAAACTTTTTCAATTGGTAGAGCTATACTTTCCATGCATAGGTTGGACAAAAAGAGTGATTGCATTCTAGGTTACAACTGTTTCAAGTGTACTTCTTAGATCATGAACACAGTTGATTTACTTCAGACAACTATATCAGCTCTAAGAGAACACTCTTTCGCCTAATCTTAGCCAATCAGCGACCGCCTTGACACCATCGCAGCCAATCAACGACCGCCGTGACTGGCATCAATTTCAGCCAAAGGGTGACTGCCACATCACTATGCTTATGTAAACAAATGAGGCCGCGAGAGGCGGCTCCTTGTGCTACAGTATACCAGAAAGACTTCCCCGTCAGTTTTTTTTTTATCATTTATTACCTCAAATTCGAACAACCCATGCTGCTAACACACTTAAATACGTAAGCAAAGGAAAATAATAGACCATAGATATGATGTATTGTATTGCATCTTCATTTTCAGCGCCCTGAAAAGAACTGAGAAAATCATCTGAAAATGTTTGCCTAAGTTGTAGCGAATGCTTCGCGCGGAATAGAAAGATTCGCATGAATTAAAAAAGACAAAATTAGACGATTTTCGTTCACCAAGAAAATTTTGCATTGCAACAAGTTATAAAGTAGAATGTTATACACACACTAGTGGCCCGTGCCGTCATTATAAATGACGGCAAAAAATTAACACTTCACCAAAACCCCCGCCGTCTTTAGGCTTCCTCATTTTTCCCCTATCTAATACTGAAGAAAAAGATTCCAAAGTACCCAACTTTTTTTTTTTTTTTGGCCTTTTGAAATCTGAATTTTCTTCTATCTTATTAGTTCTAGTTTTCCCCTATCTAATACTGAAGAAAAAGATTCCAAGGTACCCCACTTTTTTTTTACATTTTGAAATCTGAATTTTCTCCTATGTTATTAGTTCTATTTTTCCCCTATCTAATACTGAAGAAAAAGATTCGAAGGTACCCCACTTTTTTTTTACATTTTGAAATCTGAATTTTCTCCTATGTTATTCCCATAGAGCGTGACAGGAAAGATATAAATAAATAAATAAATAAGTAAATAAATAAATAAAAACACGTGAATTATTATATAGTACTGATGAAGAGCACAATAAACTGCAACTGAACAATTTTACCAACGTTTATGTAATAAACAACCGCGACACACACTTAACCTCTCGCACACACGACACGACGCCATATTGGAAATTACCCAAGATGCCTCTGTCTTGGCATTACCCAGGAAGCCCTGCTGCAAAAGGAGTGACGCTATTGGCTGATACATTTTTGTGTGACGTCACTATGCTGCAACTGCAGGTGATGCAGATTCTATTGTTCGACATAACTATTTGTGGTAAATGAACTGTGATCATGAAGAACCTATCTGGTCGCTGAAGGTAGGCATAGTAATATGGCAAGAATGCCATGAAAATAAGGACAAATCCATGACACGCGCTGCAAAATTTTCAACAGCATCCAAATAGCATATCATGTGCTATAAGCGTTTAAATTTTACAACGGTAATTTACCAATCATCAAACAGCACAGTACTAAAGTCCGTTATCGTCTAAAATACAAATTTATTCTAACTGTGAATTTATAGCGTCTAACGAACAAAGGTTGAATGCAATATCACTGTTCTAAACTCACTTTTTGCATACTTATATCCGGAATTGATGAAAAAAGATTAAACTCTAACTTGCCTATATTCTAGTAAACAGGGATTGTCTGGTTCCTGTTTTCGTGGTAGGTTAGTGCAACACTATAAACGGGAAAATTGCACAGGTGGGTCGTGTATATTAGATGTTCTCACACGGATTACCAGTTTTAACTCACGTATATATACGACGCATAGTTTATCAATTAATTTTAACTAGTGTATGTGTATATATACTCGTACATCACCTACAGATTACCAGTAATTTTTTATCAGGTAGGGTGTGTGCCACGAACGTGCTTGAGGTATTAACACAAGGTCTTTACCATATACAAATACCCTAGCTACATCTGCTTATGAATCAGGGCTTTTTAAAGATACACTTCAGAGTAAAAGTCTTTCACGTTTCAAGCATTATGATGAATAGAGGGAGAAGCTTGTGATTTCACGTGACCAAAGCAAAGTCTTTACTGACATCCCATCCAATCGCTCTTGTGCTATTTATATAGGAACAAAAACTCGCGAAATATGATGGACATAAAACATAATTAATCGACTCAAAAAGGACTTAGGAGTTCTAAGGTATGAAAAGTCTACGTAATTTACTACTAAGATTCAGTTACACATTTCAGAATAATTATTGCGACAATTTTTTATTTTGTATATCTTGAATGCACTACTAACTTTAAGGAATAGTAACCAGTACCGCAGAATAATCTACGAATGCTTCATACGTACTTTCTCTAACGTTTCGACGCCAGAGTGTGTTCTAGGCCCTTTGTAATTAATTGTATGTACAATGGACCTGTTTGATCTTGTTAATAATTTACCTGTTGGTTACTCCGATGTTGTTACTTTGCTAGCTGTTTGCGATAAGCCTAGTGATAGGTTGGAGGTTTCAGAATTCATTGAGCATGATTTACAAGTGATTAATTCCTGGTGTTCTGGGTGGGAAATGAGGTTAAATGATGGCAAGACTAAGATTATGCTCGTGTCCAGGTCACGTACAGTGAGACCTCTTTTCCCTGCACTCATACTGGATGGTGTGTCACTTCTTGTGGTAGATGACTTGGTAATCTTGGTGTCAATTTTATTCCAAAGTTGACATTTGAGCCCCATATTCGTGGCCTCACGTGCATCGCAGAAAATTGGTCTTATGATGCTTGTTTGGAAGGTGTCTGGCTCGGTAGAATTGACACGTCGCTGCTTTAATTGCTATGTTCTCCCTCTTCTGGAATCCTGCTCCGTAGTATATGGTTCTGCTGCCGTTTGTCATCTGTGTTTACTTGACAAAGTGGTTCGTCGATGTGCGTTCAAGCTGGGTGGTGTTGTGCCCTGTGATCTGGCGCATAGTCGCAGAGTTTATGGGTTCTGCTTTTTGTATAAGATCTATAGTTGCCCCAGTCATCCACTGTCTGAGTGTCTTCCGGATCAATTTGTTCGGGTGAGGTATACTCGGCGTACTCGTGCTCTTTATGAGTTTGCCTTGGAACCGTTACGATGCCGTACGGGCCAGTATTCCCGTTCGTTTTTTTCCATCATGTGTGGATGTCAGAAATGGCAGAAAGGAATTCATGAAGACCCGTCTTCACTTAACATACGTCAGTTGCTAATATGCATCTGAAGAATACGCAACAAAGGCCATCCAAAACTGTCTTAAGAGATGAGTGTTCTCTACGCCAATTCATCTATAGCAGCACAGGCAAGAGCCCCCGTCTGAGAAGAAGAACAGAAAAACTATGACATTAGCAAGCAGCAGAGCACTGCTGAATTAAATGAGCTACATCATACGTAAATACCGAAGGATATGGCTTCAGTACATTTAAGTTTTTTTTTTTAATGAAGCGAAAATTCTCCGTCAGAGGAAGACAGCAAGCCGAATTAGACGCCTCGGTGGCGTAAGACCATCACCTGCGGTAGAGGGAAATTCAACGAAGTCCTTTTCGATGAACGAGGCTAGGGAACAGCCGCATTCTTTCCATGGATTAGCTCTTCAATAATAACATGGGAAAAAAATAGAACGCCACATTCTCCAGACGATCTGCCGCGCTGGAGGCAAATTCGCCCCGGTGGAGAAAATTCAACGCCGTCATTTTTTTATAGTCAGTTATGTCTTGTTTCTTGGCATGGGTCACATCTAGGTCAATGCACCAAACTCCCTACAAAAAATTATGAAGCTTGCTCAACTCCTTCGACCACTTATTGGGTGAACATACTAATATATATATACAAATATATATGTCCCAGTAAGATGTAGCTGAGATACCGTGGATTCTAAAGCTCTAAACACAAACTACAAACAAACAAATGTTTCTTAAATTTTGAAACATTGTCCGCTACGTTTACTCGAACTACAGCGCATAGATGTACAGGGGTGGCAGGACCCTCCTGTACAATGGCTTACAACACAGCGGACAATGCTTCAAAATTTAAGAAACATTTACTTGTTTGTAATTAGTACTTAAAGCTTTGGAATCCATGGTTTCTCAGTTACATCTTACAGGGATATCTTGTCAAGATTTTCGCAAATTTCAACGTCTTCAAATATATGTATGTACGGTTAAAGATAAAGCCACATTGTAAGTTTATATTATAAACTCACAATATGGTATTATCTTTAACCGTACATGTATTAATGAGGCTGCTACCGAACTACTCAAATATATATATACAAATATATATACTGAAATCTTCAACGAAAACATTACCGCCTCTATCACTTAGATCGCGGCTGATAAAAAATTAACTGTGTCTGCTGCCCCGTGAAAAATCATCGATTGGTCTGTGCTCTGTCGACCGACTATTGAATTTACACGTTGTGGCCTGAGAGCAAACATATGTTTTGATGTATGACAAAAGTTATAAAATTAAACTCCATGGCAGCGCTAAGAGAAGCTGCAAATATATATTTTTTTCGATTTCTCAAAGTGTTTCATGCAAGAAGTGCATTCAAATAAAGAGATAAAGATCCAACTTTCACCATCTTCTGCATCCTGCTCATCGATCTCTATGAAAATTCAACTTAATTACAAAATCTGCAACCTGGCCCATTTTTAACCTATTTCACTGAGGTGTGGACACGCAATAGATAAATACACGAAGCGTCTTATTATACTAGGTAGTAATTAGGCTTTCTACTATAAATATCTACAGAAATACACTGTTGTCAATCAGTGCATAATCTACAAAGCTGAGGTCTACCTTAAACCTGCGAGCAGTAGCAGCTTCAGTTTAAACTTGACTTCTCCTACTGATCCTTTACCAAGTCATATCATGGATGCCTCGAGGAGGCCCTAATTTTCCCCTTTTCTAATTAATACTGATGAAAGCGTCACGGCCGTACTAAGTAACTGACGAAGGGACAAGCAGAATAATAAAGTAATGTAAATTTCCATAACTATCTTTTTTATGGCATGCCTTGCTTCTCTCTTTGCTTCCATATCTCAGCGCATTTACAGAAGATACGTCTGATCTAAGTGTTTGTGCAAACGTTTGTACATAACTTCACAATACTTTTGACGTCAAGCCAATAGCGTCACGCCATTGTGGAATTACCCAAGATTCCTTCTTGCAAAAGGAGTGACGCTATTGGCTTGACGTCACAATTCTGAAAGTAAGTACAAACGTATGCACAAACACTCAGATCTGGCATAGGTATCTTCTAGCTGTAAATGAACTGTGCTCCATATATGCGCGTTATAGTTAGCACTTTTATCACAGACTCGATAAAGAAATTTTTAAAATACGTATCCAGCATATCTGGATCGGGAGCAGTGAGAATTTTAAGGATATTTAAATGACCTAACCAAAACATCAAATTTTCATCTTAGTTACCGCTGGATGGGAAATTAGGCGCGCTGAACACCAGTACGTACTGATGGAAATTCCCTTTGTGTAACTCAGTTCCTGGTTGGAATTATCAGAGATCTGATCAGATGGGGTCCATATGGATCAGTTCCCAGCTGCTCCGATCCTTGGGCCGATAACAGCCTTTGCTGCAGCTCGAAGCTCAACGCCCTGGACGATCCTAGCGCTTTGTGGCACTAATTATTAATTACGTTCATGAGTATAGCGCTTTACCGCAACATTTTAGAGTAATTATTATTGCAGAGGCATAGCGCTTTACAGCAAAATTTTTTAATTAATAAGTAATGGTTTAAGCATAGCGCTTTGCCGCAATAATTTTCAGGGTAATTACTGCCATAAGGTTGCACTTTGGGTTCTTAATTACTAATAATCGGACTAAGAATGACACTATGTGCCATTAATTCCTAAATATCAATGCGGGGCATAAGCGCTACGATCTGATGCAGGAATTCTCAGTAAACGTTCTCAAAAGCGTAGTAATTATTCATGTAAATAACTAAAAATAGCGCCTTACGGCACTAATGTCAAGTAATTATTTGCATAAGCACTGCGAACTGTGTCAGTAGAGCTCAGTAGCCATTGACATGAGAAAATCACATTGCGGTAGTAAATCTCAGGAACTGTTTTCATGAACAGCACTTTTCTGTAGCAAGTCCTAGTAGTTTTCGGCACAGATATTCATAATTTTAATTTTATCGCTCTAAAAATTTTAGGGCTGAGAATTCTATCTCCTAGACGTGGTCAAGATACGTAAGCAACGATCAGAAGCCCGCTGCAGACGATAGTCTTTTGGCCTGTGTTTTCACTTCACGGCGTTCGAATACTTCGTACTGTCCTTGCAAACACGACTGTGTGTCTAGCAAAATTTCCATAAAATGTTTACCGTTGGCTCATAAAGTGTCACTAGTGCGGTGTCTTGCGTCTTTTCAAGTTTTCAGCGAATGTCGTCTGAGATAGTAGTGCCCTTTTCATTGTTTACACAGACACAGCAACGCATTCGAACGCGGTGAAAAGAAAATACAGGACAAAAGACTATCGTCTGCAGCGAGCTGAAGGAAATAATTCAAGATTTTTGAGATGACTTAAATTCTAGTAAGTGGCCAAAGAACTGCCTGATTAATTTTTCAAAAATTTAAAATTATTTCCCCATACTAATATACATAATTTTAACCACTTGAATAGCATTCCCCCTCAAAAAATATAATATTCAAACCAAATAAAATGCGAGAATCCAAAAACGTGCTACAGCAGCGGGGAACATTTTCACTGGAAATTTAAGTTTTTTTTTCGCCAACCCACAAGAGAATTTTGCTCAACTATGTATAGTAGTTCCCCCTGTTCAGTGAGTCTGCCATTTTAAGTGTAGCTGATAAACATTCGGTTTGTTAAATTTGTTACTCGATTTCAGTTCGTGCAAGGGCTTGGCATTAAAGTAACTAGTAAATGGTTATATTGTAACTTTCTATTACCTTGTGAGAGTGTGAGGACTCTCCTTTGCGACCGGATAAAGTGAAAAAGCGATAGATTTTGTTTGTTTTTGACAATAAACATTCTCATACTGATGAAATTTAGGACGATGGGCGGACCAAGAAGTTTAAATTAAGGTTTGGAGGCCTGACTTACCTGAAACTTCAGGCAGGTGCGCTGGTTTCGACGCGTCAAATCGAGTTTCAGGCGTTGGCCCTTCATCGACTGCTCTTGAGATTCTAGAAAATTCAATCTTGTTTCATAAAATAGAGTGCCCAACCTTTCCAATGGAACCGGGTGGTTTCTAACTACTGCAGCACGATTCAGAGTGGCAATTCCAACGCTCATGTCTGAATTTCCGGACAAATCAAACCTCAACGATTAGTGTTGCCTGCTAATTAAACATGTCGTAGGTGTCGGTTATCTTGGAGTTATTATCCAAGAAATTGACTTCAGTGCCTGATTGAAGGGAAAATACAAATACTTGACTACTTGCAAGTTTGAGCAGTTCGAGTATTTAAGAAAAGTTACATCAGCTTCCCTTACAAACAGCTATAACAGCAGCAACGGCACTGCATGCCACTTTAGCCTAGAGTGTAGCTGCTCATTCGATGACGTAACGAAACATGCAACGACAAAACATTGATAATTATAATGAAACAATCTTACTATCAGCAATATCCAATAAAAAGGAGTGAATATAATTCCTTGTGGTTTCATTTTATTGACTTTCGTCAGTTATATTTAGAGTTGTTCAGTTGTGAGTGCTTACTTTAGATCATTTTTTTTATCTAACAAACTGACTTAATAGGTGGACAGTAAACCACGTGAGAATGGAATGCAAATAAATACGAGGTGGCATTCAACCTCGTTTGATCTGTAATGATGACCACCCAGTGAATAAGTGCTATCGGAATTTATTGAATTCCCTATAGAGAAATCGGTTAGGCAATCAAGCAACCATTGCACAAGTCAATGAGAAACATTCTCTCGAGCAGGGAATAATAATTGCGCACATTTTTATAGAAAACCATCTGTCTAATAAAAAAATAAAACACTTTGAAGATATATCATTCTTATTTAGGTACCACTGTCTAAAATCAACTAACCGGAATCGCCGCGAATACAAAACATACTGGAGATATGTCAGTCCTAAATAATTAAATATTACTATCTAATATCAACAGGAATCTCCTAAAAAACAGAAAATATACTGAAATGAAAATACTAATATCAGTCCTAAACAGTTACAGTTAATGCAACTGTCTAAAATTAACAGGACCCTCTCTGGTAACAAAAACCCATTCCCGCTTCAGTTTCACGCACCGTTAACAGAGGTCGCTGGCGTTACCAAAATTTTTTTTCTGTCAGATTGGTCTCGTATTTAAGTCTCGTAGATTTTGTAGCGCTATCCATAAAATAGAAATAAAGCTTAGGGGCATCGCAATCTGTCAACATGCAGGAAGGTCGTAAAACATTTGACGGCGTGTCAGGGTGATGGTGAGATTTGGGAGAGTTGTTTACGCGTCTGTTACTCACCCGTAAAATGTATTCAGTCCAAATTACTCATATCTTATGCCTCTAGACAGGGCGTGTTACTCATCCGTTGTATTCAAAGGTCAACGTCTGTATGTAGAGACTTTCACATACCCACGCTGGTATTATTTTAGTCCAAGTTTTTCACTTCAATAATAAACTGTATTGTCGATGGGATAAATTTGCTTGCTAGTACAATATCCCCCACTTTCTTCTCTCCGTGGTTCCACTCTGAAGAAAATCTCATCTTTTCCATCGTTGATCTTCACGTATTTGGGGTCAGAACAAATGAGGTTATTCTACTCGTTAAGAAGGACTTCGGACGACGTCAATAATCAGGTTTCACATCCGGTCAAGCTGAAAGTTCACTCAGATTTAAGTCTACTTGAGTCTCATCACCATCTCCAACGGGGCCAAATATTTCACCTATTTTCATAAGAGAGCAAGAGTAAAAATATGCAATATAACTACTGAAACATATACACAAAGTACACTATTACATATAGTGGTGATGAGGAACATACGGTATCACTGGTACCTAAGACGCCCTCTACACGATAAACATTGCAGCTTGTTTGCAAAAGGTTTAATTCTGATTTTTTAAGTCATTTGAAGAGGTACAGGAAGCAATGAATGATACTCCATTTTTCTCCTAACTGATACTGAAAGCGTTAAGTGTGGTTAGCCGAATGGATGGATGGACGGATGGATGGATGGATGGATGGATGGATGAATGGATGGATGGATAGATGGATGGATGGATGGATGGATGGATGGATGGATGGATGGATGGATGGATGGATGAATGGAACCGCAACCTGCACACTGATATGCATTTTAGTCTAATTTTAAATTCGTGGGTTATTTTATTCCGTTACATGGCTAGACTCCGACCGGACCGGCAAAGTTTCAAGCTCTACTGCGTAGCTGAAAGATTATTCTCATTATTTTAAACTATATTTCCTATTAGCTTTCCTTAGGCCTTTGGGGAAACTATCTATTGTACATACTTGAATAGCATAAATACGTATTATTACCTAACACAGAGGTTATGTTTTTGTCGGAGTTTGTCTCTTTGTCTATACCCTGTCTTCCATCGGTCACCAACATAACTCAAGATGTTATGGACAGATACCTATATAATTTACAGGAAATATTAGGTATGGTAAGAGGAAGGTACGCACAATGTGCATTCAACAGGTAAAGTCAACACCAACGTATAGCGTAGCTATGCCAGGGGTAAAGTGTCCACGTCTGCAGTTGGTGCAGTACCTCGCAGCTAGGCGTAATGATACTTTGTAGAAAATGTGAATCTTAAATAGGTTTGCGGAGCTACTAGTGATAGAGTTTGGGAGCAGCCACTGACTCAGACTATCAAGAGAGGACAGACTAATTAAAAACTAATATTAGGGCACTATAGTAGAGTTGTGTCCTCCGTGTCGTGATTAAATTGCAAAAAAATAGCTGAACCAGTTCCCAACTTCTAACCTGTTTTAAGGAAAGGCATTGTTGAAGCTTGCGAATGATAAATCCGCACGTTTTATGTCCAATTATACTCGCTTTCTAAGGTTAAGAGGGCAGGACAGGTGCTGCTAATGACGTCACAGCTTTTAGCGGTAAACATTTTACGAACAGTACACAGACTGAGAGTGTCTGCTAGCTGGTGGAAGAACGTAAAACATCTTCAACTAGTATAACAATTTCTCAATAATATCAGTTTCCTTGCGTCTATATACTTTTTCTCATGGTTTTCTGTCCAAAATTTTTCATTGAGACCAGTTTAATTCAGACGGATCATAAAACGAGTCTTAACTAACCTTTATTTACCCTGAGCTCTCAACGGGCAGAACGGGTGGAAGACAAGGATGATGAGACGACCCAAGGTTAACCCACGAAGTGGATCCAAGCTGCTGTGTACCATGGGTAATAAGGCTGGTGACGTCACAAAATTCAAGTACGGTAATATGCAGCTTTTTACATTTTTTCTCCTTCATATCATTTGGGCCTCCAGAGTGTCCTACATGTTGCACAAAAACATGTATCAAAGCATCTACGAACTTTTCTAGTTTTCTAAAGGATAAAATATTATCATTACTATTTCGGAGAGTGCCTGTACATAAAATGTGGCCCTAAGCTGTGCCGGCGCGTACGCTTCGTTAACAGATCCTCCACTCCTAATTGTGACAACTACCGCATCATTGGAAAAATTATGAATTTAGCATTCACCAGTTTCAACAACATCGTTCCAAAAGACAGTTTAATAATGGAAAATACGGTTACATAATTTTTTTCCTAGTTAGTTGACGCGAGTCGGACGCGACACTTACTTATACTGCTGCAACGCACGCAGCGTATAAGTAGCTTATGCTTTTTTCTTATTTTACCGAGCAATTGTATGGCTTCTGCGTATTATGTATAGAGTTTTGCTTTCATATTACTTCGCCGAAATGTATGTTTGTAATTTGTTTCTCCGATGCTTAAATGTTTCCCAAACAAATCCTGGGAAAACGTTCTTCTATCGCAGCGTTTAATCATAGGCATCTGAACCATATTTTGTTACAGCGGTTTGAAATTATAGCAGATAGCAGGTCATTGGTAGAAGACAAGAATAAATCGAAAACATGAAGGTTTTCAGTCATATGTTTCAGTCTTCAGAATACCTTATTACTCTCGATAAAACTCACTTGATTGATTGCATTTTAAAGACGATAAACTTGACTCCAAAAGTGCTTCTGACACGTGCGGGCATTTGCCGGGTTAAATTCATGTGCTCTTTTAACAGCCTATTAACCAACGTTTTTTTCACAATTTTATCCATCAGAATGCTAAAAAAAGTTCGTAGATGCTTTGATATATATTTTTGTGCAACTATGAAGATTGTAGGACATGTAGAACACTTTGGAGGCCCAAATGAAATGATGGAGAACTAGAACACCTCTGTGGCGTAGGACCATCCCCCGCGGTAGAGGGCAAATTCAACGAAGTCATTTTTAATGAACGAGGCTAGGGCACAGCCGCCTTCTTTCCATGGATTAGCTCTTCAACAATAACGTAGGAAAAATAGAACGCCCCATTCTCCAGACGACCTGCCGCGCTGGAGAAAATTCAACGCCGTCATTTTTTATGGCCAGCTAGGTCTTCAGAAAAAAATTGCAGAAACTCTTAATACTTTTAAACGGCACAAATGATTTGATTTTGGAGCTGATGCAAAGAAAATCATGTTTCAGAGCCAATTTGAATTTTTCGTTACCGTTGCCTTAGTTGTAGGAAGTATGCGCTCTCAGGGTGCTCTAATTCCCCATCTAATTACAGAAGAAAAAAAATCGGTCGAGAATCCTCAATATCCCGATGCCATACACAAGTAATAGAACACATTTTAAGACGTTTCACACGAATGACAATCCGCTCGCAAACTCTCAGCTTTCGAGATGTTTGACTCCGAAGCTACAACCACTTTTCTGTGGGCGAAAATACCCGGAGGCTCCACAATAACCTAAACTGTGTTAACCAAACCTAAAAAATCTATTTAAAAAGCTTCCTAAGCCATAGTGCCATCGCCGGGAATTTTTTCCAATAGGAAAACAATGGGAATTTCAAAATCAAACATCTTGAAAACTAAGCATTTGCGAGCAAAATGGTATTCGTGTAAAACGTGTGTAACTGTGTCCTTCTACCCATATAAGGCATTAAAACGTTTAAAATACCCGACCGAGTTTTTTTTCTCCAGTATTGGATATGGGAAAAATAGATCTTCAAAGTCAAACATCTCGAGAACTAAGCATCTCCCCAAACAACGGTTGCGATTCCTGGATTTAGCACGCGTCAATCCATAAAGAAATACACCTCATATGCATCAACCCTACTGGACGAAAAGGTAAATATTAGCCCTATTTTCTTTCACCTGATCAAGGCATGTTAACATAAATTGATATTTAACTATTTATGTAATTTTGTTTGTATAAAAAGTACAGTAACGGTAGTACAGTAGCGCTTTAAAGTAGCGGCGCTGCTTATGCTAGCGCTACAGCAAATATGTAGCGGCGCTATGTATACCGCTACAAGCTTAACAATATAGCGGCGCTACCGCTACCAAATTAGTTACGCCCGCTTCTGTTGATATATACGGGTTTAGTACACTTTAAGACATTTTAGAACACAAGCAGAACCAGTCCTGCCTACCTAACCTGCAAGGTTCTAGGCCTAACTTCGAAAGCTCATTGGGAAGGACTAGTGTACTAGTGTGGTGACCGTGGTGGGTGGTAGAATCCAAAACGCGTTTTACAATCGAGAAGTGAGCGTGCGTTCAAACGTAGATTTATTTTCCTTCAAATGAGACCAACCGGGCGAAAATCTACGGTGTTTTTAATAGTTTTCAGGCTTATTTTCAGGCTATTTGAACTGCCCGGGAAGATAGATGTACCAGATTCATGGTTTCTATTACGAGACGCCAGCCATCTAATGGTCCGTATAGAAAAATTGTTGGCCATCTATTAGTCCATATCGGGTTTTATATATACATAGATATACCTATTCAAAGATTGGAGGACTCCCAGACTGAACCATTTTGCAGGTAAGAGTTAGAACGCCTTCTGTGTTTTGTAGTTTATTTGACCCCGAGCTTTCGAGCCATTGTACATGACTCGTCTTCAGGGGAAAGAAATTTTAAGCGACTGGAGCTATCTGCTCATAGTTAGTATCCTATCTAACAGCAAAAATATAAAATGATTGCATAATATTATCTAATACTAAGAATGACCGTCGTGTGTTTATATATAAGTATATTCTCTTGAAATGGCATAGATGTAGATCGATTAGAAGCAATTGAAGAAATTTTGTTACCCACGACGCGCGTTTCGCTGTTCTCCAGCTCATCAGGTGGGAGGGTCAAAGTTGTTAAATTTAGTTCTTGAAATCT
>LQNS02276498.1:16356604-16369848 GCA_001587735.2 Parhyale hawaiensis
CTCATATCTCAGGTGCGCGCGTGGTGAAGCATTAGCCAGTGTGTACCTGTCGAGACTCGTTACCACAATATAGATCTGCATCTACCTCCTTGTCTCATTTGCCCTGTTAATAGAATACCCGCGATATAGAGAACCCGAATACGACACCATGAAATAACAATATTATAGCATTTTGGTATCTGATCTCTATTTTTCATGTAAGAGAAATATCCGTAAAAGATTTCATATTAGTTGTGTGCAGAATGAAAGCTTTCCAACATACGGGAGCTACAGGATTAGCGCGTCATTGCTTCTACTATACATAACACTTTGGTCAGCAGTGTTTTTTTTTCTGGAGAAGCAGAATTCCATAGGCTTAAGTTAGAAAGGAAAAAGCTTCGTTGAATCTCATTTTCATGTAACCGACGGCTATCTATAAGCAATTGAATTTTGCGTCCTCAAAAATTTTATTCCAAAGAAAATATTTTTGAATTAGGCGACTGAAGTTGGCAGAAGCTGCATGCAAGACAATGATAACGCGAAATTCTGTAACTATTTTTCACACGTCGTGTATCTTTTCTTTAATGATGCTCTATTACGATATTGGTGTATTTGTCCCTGAAACGGTGGCAAAAGATCGCATGAACGTATCTTTCTTGCACTTCGCAGTTATGATTCTATCGTGCAATGTACATTGTATCAGCCTGTTTAGTTTTGGAATAATGTAGCACAAGGCGAACCCCATGCTAACTCTCCACTGCAAGTGAAGTCCTTCTTTCTTGGGTAGTAAAAATATCACTGAAAACAGATTCACGTCTGGATGCAGCAAGTAGTACAGAGGTGGTACGAAAAAGAGAGAGAAATTGAGTATCATTTTGCCTTTTTTCTATAGCATAGTGGTAAGAAAAGTTATTAGAATCAAGCAAAACAATTCAAACAGCGCTTATCCTGTGAGAAATAAATATACAAAAACGTATTTGTCCTCGACTCGTTGAGTATGCTTCAAATAAAAATCTCTTAGTGCTATCTTCGATTTAACGCGAAACCTTCAGCTCTCACCAGCCTAGTGGACAGTCTGACTAGAGCGGGCTTTAAAATCTATTTTGTTACTTGAGCGGAATATGCATCGGCCGTAGCTTACACTAATCTTGATTTTCCACTCAAAATCCCAAGTGCGCTCGATGGCAAATTTGATAAAATTTGGATGAAATGTTTTCCAGTCAATATAGCGATTTCAAACAAAAAGTAAACTGTTCGTGGTGATACATGAAATGTGTTTCTCAGCAAGAAATGCAATTTTGTGTATGTATAGAGGTCAATGGTGGAAGACGGTCATAAAATTTAGGGCACCAAAAAAGTTAGACTTTCTAAAATTCCTTTTGCAATTTACCTTTCCCAGTACTCATATATGCGTGCTTCTCTCCATTAGACGCACTCTTTGCGCCGCCTAGAACAGTTATTACCTCCGCCAAGGAGGTTATGTTTTCGTCGTGTTTGTCTGTCTGTCATCAACATAACTCAAAAAGTTCCAAACCGATTTGGACGAAATGCACAGGGATTGTTAGGTATGTTAGGAGGAACATATGATTACTTTTTGTGAAGATATGTCCATCTGTTTGTTTGTTTGTCTGCCTCATTTTTCTCAATGCCATAACTCAAAACGTTATGGATGGATTTTTATGAAATTGACATGAGTTGTTAGGTATATACAAAAAGTAAATGACCAAATTTTGGTAATGATCCGTTCTTTAGTTCGTTTGTCACTGTTTTTAATTTTATGCTTGTTAGCACAATAACTCAAAAAATGATAAATGAATCTCTTTGAAATTTATAGGGGTTGTTAGTAATGTTGAAAGACATAAACGAATAAATTTTGGTGGAGATCGCTTTCTTAATTTGTATGTTTGACTGATGTATGTCATAACATTTGTTAGTAGTATAACTCAAAAAGTTATGAACGGATCTTCAAGAAAACCGCACAAGCTGTTGTAACTATGGGGAGACACGAATGATTATATTCTGGAGTTTATGCAATGAAAATTATGGTTTCGGAGCCAATTTGAATTTTTTTGCTACCGTTGCCTCGCTTGGCGGAGGTATGAGCTCTCAGGATGTTCTAGTTTTATTGTTACCTCCGCCAAGGAAGTTAAGTATTTGCCAGGCTTGTCTGTCAGTCTCTTTGTCTGTTATTCAATTATTCTGTCTTTCACCAATTGCACGCCTAGTGAATCGATAGCATCGTTTTCATTTCCAAGGTTAAACTCGATGTAGAAAAAGAATCCATTTTCTCGATGACATTTTACAGGTAAATTTAAGACAAACTCTCTGCAGCCACTTTGTACTGCCGGGCTCACTAGTTTTGCACTACAATTATTCGAAGAGCTTGAGTTTCCATCCGGCTTAGGAGATTGTTGGTATAATCGACTGACTCTTGAAACCAGAAATTACAAAAAAATAGATCCATCTGACATCAGTAAAAAGCAACTTTGGTTTATATACAAATATGTGATCTTAGCATTAATTAACTTAACTTTTTTCTAATGTAATACTCAGCATTTTCTAGATTGGCATGTGCGAGCTGTTGAAGAAACAAGTAAAGAAAGCACATCCCATCTTTAAATTTAATAAAGTGACATAAAGCGCAGCTGATCTAAATATCGCTGTCATATTGTTTTGCGAACAAAACTCGTTCATTTTAATCTGTAAATCCAAATTCCTAAAAACAGTAATGACTTATCCTATACCAATTGTTCCTCTCGGAGAGTAATATTTTGTTATTTTTGCTAGAAGAGATTTAACTAAGTTTGCTATGGAAAATAATTCTCAGCGAAACATGTGAAATAACATGGAAGCCTCGTCAACAAATACAACTGAGCTAGTCTTGAAATAAACGAAAATCAAGAGTCATGTTTCAGTCCATTAGTTAAGTAAATTAATGACTGATGTGAACTGAATATCTCTGAATTATTGGCCATAGCCAAGATTTTAGTTAGCCTTGAGTTTCAGTATCAAATAGTATAGTTAACTGTTCAATGCTGTCTATTGATAATCTGCATTCTAAACTACAGCACCCTGAGAGTACATACCTCCCCTAAGCAAAGCAGCGTAAACGAAAAACTCAATCGAGACTTGTTTATCATAGTAAAGTTTGATCATTTGTGCTTGATGACAGTATTAACAGATTCTGTATTTTTCTTGAAGATCCGTCTGTATCTTTTTGAGTTATGTTCTGACAAACTTTAGTCAGACCAGCATAGGTTCAAATGATAATCACCAAAATTTTGCCAGTTGTGTCTTCTCATAATTCTAGTAATTCCTGCCAATTTCATAAAGATCCTTCCATAACTTATAGAGTTATGCCACCACTCGAAGAAGAGGCAAGCAACAAACAAACAATTGAACGAATCGTAGCTAAAGATCTGTTCATCCGGACTTGCGTACCAAATACTGTAAATTTCGCAAAAATCCATCTATACCTTCTGAGTTATTTTGGTGATAGATCAACAAGCAGACAAATCAGTCAGACAAGGAGACAAACTCGAAAAAACATGACCTCTTTGGCAGATGTAATAACTGCCATGAACTTCAACCGAAATTCTACCCTTTACATACTGGTATTGATGACAATTTCATGACCACTGATCATTCAGCCAGGTTAACAAATGATTACCCATACCGAGGAGGTTATGTTTTTGTGGAGTTTGTTTTTCTGTCCGTCACCAAGGTGACTCAAAAATTTAATGACGGATCCTTACGAAATTTACTTGGATTGTTAGATATGGTGGGGGAACAAATGATTTATTGAACTTTGGTGATCCGTTCTACTGTTAATTTGTTGATTTGTTTATTGGCCTGCATGTTTCGTGGAGGCATAACTGAAAAATTTACGGAGGGATTTCATGCAATTTGTATGAATTATTAGATATGTTATGTTGAGCAGATGATCACATTTTATTGGTTATCTGCTTGTCCGTTTGTCCCTATGTTTGATTTTATATTGATCAGAGACATACTTCAAAAAGTTATGAACAGATTTTGCATATAATTTGCATTAATAGTCAGAAATGTTGAGATGCCCAAATGCCTAAATTTTGGTGATGACGCTTCGTCCTTTTGTGTGATTAACTAAAGTTTGTCTTAGTATTTGTCATAACATAACTCAAAAGTTAAGGACGGATCTTCAAGAAAATTACACAAACTGTTCTTACAGTCAAGAGACACAAATAACCGAATTTTTTGTGATGATAAAAAATCTCATGTCAATACCATTTAACATTACCTTGCTTAGCAGAAGTATGCGCTTTTAGAGTGCTCTAGCTTTACATAAAATTTTTTAGTGGGACGTAATTGACAGAGATGGTGGCAAATTGTTGATATACGGGAGTCAACTCTAGTAACATTAAAAATTTAATGACAAATGTTCGAATAAATAAGCGACCTACTTTTCATTGCAAATTCGAGCAGTTTAGTGCACTGAGGCTATGAAAAGGCCAATTATAAATTCTACTTCGAGTAGAGCCCAATAATTGTCTTAAAATCAATCCATATCTTCTTCCATCAAATAGAATAATGTGTTACGGAAAGTCATAGAAATTATTGCATTCATAAAATATTTTGGTATAGCTAGAGCATTGTAGCAACCAGCGTGCTACATATTGTTATTGTGATCTATATTCCTATTTTTCCGTCATGACCGACGTAAAGGAGAGTATCAATACATTTTTATTTAGGCTTTCGCTAGAGACTTGATGAAACTGGAATGATCGGTAGTTTAATTTGATAAAAGATTTTCTCAAAAAATATAGCTATAATCTTCCAAATATATTTTGGGGAAAGTGTGGCGTCTATTTGACGCTCGTGTAGAAACCCAGTAAAATGTAGGTATGATTTTACGTTCGTCCTTTCCTACTATTTAAATGATTTTCTATTTGCTGAAATGAGTCGTGCAGAATATTGGTTTTATAGCCTTAGTTACCAATATAAACGTGCGCTTCATTCGCGTCTCTGTGGAGAAACTTTCAAAGCAAATTTTTAGGATAAAAGATTACTTTCCTTATATTAATATATATGTTTATCCGAAATGTATGGTCATACTTTAATTGCCAAAAATTTGTGTACTTTTTTAAAAATCATGATGCCACTCTTTTAACATAACTTTCTTTTTGCAGACAGCTAATCGCTCGTATTTTTCGCAAATTTTGAAAATGTAACGAGGAACGAGTAACGGTAATTTCCGTTACTTATGATAAAATCTATCCGGGCGTTACAGTTACTCGTTACGTTTCAAAAATTGCTAAGGCGATACCGTTACTCGTTACAAAGAGTAACGCCCGTTACTTAAGCCGTTACAGTAACTAGTTACATGCCCATCTCTGCGACCAGCTGAGCGAAATTTTTTAAACATGTTACCAGTAGCATCGGTCTTGTAGTGGTGACATCTGATATTTTATACATTTCATCATAGGCTTCGAGTTAATGCTAACTGTGATGAGCATTATTATTGCCTCCGTACGTGAAGTAGGTTATGTTTTTGTTGTCTATGTCTGTCTGTCTTTTGGTCTGTCACCATAATAACTAAAAATTATAAGCAAGGACGAAGATTAAAATTGAAGTCATAGCTACTCTATAAAACGTTTCGGAGACCTGCTCCATCATCAGCTCTGAAGCACAGATAAAGAAGTATGAGTAAAACTTGTTCAAATGGTTCAGCTATGACAAAGAACAGCAGCGTAGTGTCGCGGCGGCTTTCGTGAATACTGGAATAATAATATTTTCAAATTATTCAAGCCTATATTTCGAATTTTCGTTTGATTATAAGTCAGCACAAAAATTATATCAGCATCTTAGAAAATGTCAGATAGAGGGAACATTCTTATGTATCATTCTCCTCCGATCATTTACGAAGCTGTGTGACATGAAACCTTTAGATAAGCGACATTCTAAGAATTCCATCAATAATTTAGGAAAACAATGGAAAGACTGACTAATTTCACTTCCCGTTTCAGATCCACACCAGATTCAAATAGCTTCTATACTATAGTCATGAATTGTTCGACTCGGCTTACCACGACTTCTGCTTCCATAATTCCGTGCAAGCTCGACAATATCAAAATTGTGAACGTTCACAAGGTTAAGTTACTCAAATAATTATTGTTACCAACACAAGTAATCTCCGAAAGCTTCTATGAGCTGATAGGTCGATGTTATACCAAAGTCTTTGTAAACAAAAGAAGGGTTATCTTAAAGTAACATCAGCCAAAGGAAGTCATAGCCAAACCAATCGATTCGAACGGGGTGAGGGAGAGGGGAAGGAGGGGTGAGAAAGAGTTCTAATATCGATTGCTTCTGATGAGAGTTTACCTCACGGACAGCGTAATTTACTGAATAGAATCTAATAGCAATATCCTATTGATCACATGGAAGATAATAAAGCTATTTGTGAGCATATTAACATGCATGATTGGCGATACATGTCTACGTAATAGAATTTCAAAAATATCCAAGACACTGAAGTTACTGAACTACCACGCTATCAAAGTCACAAAAATAATTATTGTGTCTTTATTGTCTTTATTCACTCCGCCAAGGAGGTTTTGTTTTCTTCGAGTTTGTTTGTTTTGCTCATTGTCAGTCTGTCACCAAGATAAGTCAAAAAGTTATAGACGGATTTTTGCGAAATTCTCATAGATTGCTAGATAGACTAGGAGAAACAGAAGATTAACTTTTGGTGAAGATCCGTTCATCCGTCTGTTTGTTTGTTTGTTTGTTTATTTGTTTATCTGTCACATTTTTCCTAATACCATAACTCAAAAAGTTATGGAGGGATTTTTAGGAAATATGCTTGAGTTGTTAAGTATATTACGAAAAGTGAATGACAAAATTTTTGTGACGATCTGTCCATTTGTTTGTAAATTTGTCTGTCTCTGTGTTGGATTTTATACCTGATAGCAAAATATTTTGAAAAGTTTTGAACGGATCTTTATGAAATTTACATCAATTTTTAGTAATGGCGAGAGACATAAATGCCTGAAGTTTGGTGATGAACGGTTGGTTTGTTTGTGTGTTTGACTAATATATGTCAGAATGTTTGATAGTAGCATAATTCAGAAAGTATTGAGTGGATCTTCA
This sequence comes from Parhyale hawaiensis, assembly GCA_001587735.2. NCBI lineage: Eukaryota > Metazoa > Arthropoda > Malacostraca > Amphipoda > Hyalidae > Parhyale > Parhyale hawaiensis. Next base: position 16,363,712 of record LQNS02276498.1, read on the forward strand.
ACAGAAGTTGTTATAACTTTCAAAAGGCACAAATGATTAAATTTCGGTTTTGATACAAAGAAAATTAGAGTTTCAGAACCAATTTGAATTTTTCATTACCGTTGCCTTGCTTGGCGGAGGTATGCGCTCTCAGAGGGCTCTACTGTAGTTGATATATATTGTGCTTGTTCATGGTACACTTACACGCACACATGGCTTTTATGGGAACTAAAGGTGTTCAGTTTATCATAGACTCATTATAAGGGGTAATATTCTGTAAATCTTATCTCGTAGAGATTTCTTTTTTCCTAATATCAAAAACCCTGCTTTCAAGGCGAACGTTTTTTTTCATTTTTAGATGTATTGCGATTATTTGCACACTATGTATAATGCTGAACGTCTTCATTGCATCCAAGTAAAGTAGCAAAATTGATGAGCAGGTACTATTTTCATTACCAGCATGGCGCCAATATTCGACTGCTATGAACAATATGCGTACATATGTAAAGGGTGTTTTTTTAAAGACTGTCACAACTTTAAATTGGGGAAAATGATACAAGAAAGTACATTAGATTTGAAACCATATTATTAATCGAAAGTTCAATGCTTGGCATTAACATTTAAAAATGATTTCGGGTATATGGCCACCGCAACTGTTCTTGAGAAACTGGATTCTGGACGTTAAATTTTGGGTTGCTTTTTCCAACATTTCTGACGAAATGTCACGTATAGTAGGCATTATAGTTGTCTCCAAGGCATCAATTGTTGCTAGTTTAAAAGTAGAAACCTTTGACTTGGCATAGCCCTACAGGAAATAATCAAGAGGTCTCACATCGCAAGACCTTAGGGGCCAATTGACAGGTCCGTTTGTTGAAATTAGTTTCTCGCCAAACTTTGTTTTAAACAATTCGATGATTGCATTCGCTGTATGACAGGTTGTGTTATCCTGTTCGAACCACATCTTGTTAAGATCGATATTCTTCACATTTTCAAATAATATATCCCTTATCATAGTGCAATAGCGGTCTCCATTGACGGTTACACGTATTTTTTCCTAATTTTTTTTAAATAAGGTCCGATAATGAAACCAGCATACAAACCACACCAAACATTTCACAGGATTTAATGGAGTCTCTAGGAACTGCTATGGATTGTGGCGTGATCTGAGAGTTCCCAGATGCTCCAATTCATTTTTAAATATTAATGCCAAGCATTAAACTTTCGATGTATAACATAGTTTTCAATCTAAAGTACTTTATTGTATTATTTTCCCCAATTTAAAATTGTGACACTCTTAAAAACCACCCTTTACATGGCAGCTCTAATATTATTCAAGCAATGCTCTATAAAACTTGAAGATGAAAAGACCAGATTAAAGTTCCGTTGTTAATGGTTACAAAAGAATAAAAAAAAACATTATTGCGTTCGAGCAGCTTTAATTACGGATAAACAATTCAACGGTAGTGATAAGAAACTGCGTGGAGACATGTGTGGCAAAAAAAAAAAAAAAAAAACGGCACCTGCCAAAAGCGGCGAAAAAACGTATCTTTTAGTCACAGGGTGACAATCTTCAACTGGGATTTATATAGCTGGTTGCCAAACGTTTTTGTAGAGGTATTATCAAAACTATTTAGTGTCTCACGTATTAATTAGATATATCATCCTATAAACTTCGGTCGAATACTTCTGAGCATCTTGTTCCTTGTTACGACACACACACTTAGAAATAGTGCGTCATACCAATTACATATAAGGCCGCGGCCCCACCGGCGAGACAAGCGACGCTCAACGCGACAAATTTGTTGCACGACAAAATGTGACGGAGGGTACAGCAGTCTGCTGTCCCCATCGCCGCAACTGCGATGCCTCGCGACACCCGTGCATTGCGGCGACACGAATCTCGTAAAAATCGCATTGCGTCGCTTGCTGCTCCGGTCTGTCCCCGGCCTTACTGATCAGTAACTTCAAGAAAATTTCTTTAGTTTCAAATTACATTTTATTATTTAAATACGTGGCTTTATTTGTCCACATGCATTTGAAAGCAAAAGACTAATACAAAGTACATAATGAGGTCAATGCAATGTGCTGTAGAATGAGCCGAAAAATGTTAGCCTATTGGCTGTGACGCACGCTAGCCAAAAGCTGAGGGAACTGTCGCAAACGCGCAAAATTCTTTGCACAAAAAACCACCTACCTATTCACACGTGAGAATTGTCCGTTAGCCAAAAAACTTTAAGCTCCGTTCATCTAAACAACTTTGTCATGGCTACGGACTAAACACCAAGACAAAAATACATCTGACAAGTAGATTAGTGAAATAGATACTACCTATTGCCTTCAAAAGTAACATTAACAATAAATCCAATTCTATGATAGAATATCTTGAAAATCATAAACCTTTTCTGAAGGCCCTACCTGCCGATAGATGTCTCTGGGTGTCCCTAGTGGCGGTTTGTTTACAAAATTTCGCGCTTTTGCCTTGTGTATCGAGCTCAAAAATGCTGTTCGCTCCGTCCTAGAATTTTGCGCAGAAGCGAGAATGTGCTCTTTTTTAGCCATCGATTTCGCGCGCAAAACTCGGATACTCGTTCTTTTGGATAGCGTGTGACATCGGCATTGTGGTGATGACACACGCTAGTCAAAAGAACGAGTATTGTCATCTTTTCGCTATGTTGAACTCCTGTCAACACAGCTTTGATTTTGCCAAAAAAAATTGTGTAAATATGTTTACCGTCAGGTTTACTCCACAAGCGCCGTTAGTTAACTTTCGTACAAATTATATTAGGATAGATTTATAACTCAAGATCCTTTTCAAGTGTGTGCTATTTGAATGAGCACATCAACATTTTCGGATGAATAGATGACGATACTTGTTTTTTTTTACTAGCGTGTGGCATCGGCATTAGAACTTGTATTTTAAGAACAGCAGCGTAGTGTCATGGAGGCTTTCATGAATACTGGAATAATAATCCTATTTTCACTACATTCAAACCTATGTTTCGCTTTCTAGTTTGACTGTAAGTCGCCACAAAAACTATAGGGACATTTTAGAAAACATCGGATATAGGAAACATTATTACATATCCGGAAGTTCTCCTCCGATCGCAGGAAATGGAATTCATTTACGAACCTGTGTGAACTTGAACCTTCACAAGCGACATACTAAAAAATCTATCAATAATTCAAGGGGACCCAATGGAAAGACCGACTAGTTTCACCTCCCGCTACGAAGATCCACACCAGATTCAAAGAGCTTGTATACTGTAGTCACTAATTGTTTGCGTCTGTTTACCATGACTTCAGCTTTCATAATTTAGTGTAAGAGTGACAATGCCAATGTATATGAACCTTCACAAAAGTAGGTTAATAGCTTCTCCGAGCTGATAGGTCCATGTCATGTCAAAAAGTCTTTGTATACAAAAGAAGGATCATCTCAGAGGAAATTCAGCCATAGGAAATCATAGCCAAACGAATCGATTCGAAGGTGGTGAGGGAGGAGGGAAGGAGGGGTGAGAAAGAGTACTAATATCGATTGCTTCTGATGAGAGTTTACCTCACGGACAGCGAAATTGACTGATTAGAATCAAACACCAAGTTCCTGCTGATAATATGAAGGATTTTAAAGATATTTAGTGAACCTACTAGCGTGTAACGTTAGCGATATTTGTCTACGTATTAGGATTTAAAAAAAAATCTGCAAGACACGGTAAGAACGGAACTGCTACGCCTATCAAAAAATCACAGAAATAATTACTGGTCGTTCTTAATATATACAGGGTGTCTTTTATTGTGCCAACAAATTCAAGCTATAGGTAGAAAAATTCAAAATAAATCGATTTTCAGGGATGATAAACGCCCAAAGCTCCTTAGTTTTCGAGTTATAATGACTTACGGAAATTTAAAGCTTCAAGTACGATACTACGTGCGCGCCAATGTTAGCACTAATAATTGTGATAGTTCCGCACGTTTCCGACCCCACTAAATCAGTTAATATTATTTTTGCGATAAAAACTGCACGTACTTTATGGTTAGGAAAAATATCTGCAGTTTTAAACTAATAATTCAACGTAATCACAGCACTGTATGGCGGACACTACGTACGTTGTCAGAATTTACATCCGCATTTAAAAAAAAAATCCAAGAGTTGCTGCCACCAGATTTGGACTTTGTGTACAATTTTTAGAATTGTTCATGTAGCAGCGAACAATGGATCCCAACTTCTCCAAGCTGATTTTGTTCACAGATGAAGCGTATTTCACTCGCGTTGGTGTTTTCATCATTCACAATAATCATCATTGGGCTCAAACTTAACAAACCTCATGTCATTCGCCCAAATAATCAAGATCGATTCAGTGTAAACGCGTGGGCAGGAATGTGGTCGGAAAGCGTGCTGACCTACCAAATTTAGCGCCAACATTTGCGCGCACGCACATAGTATCATACTTAAAACTTTAAATTCATTCAGGTCATTATAACTTGAAAACAAAGGAGCTTTGGGCATTCTCAAAGTCCTGAAATCGATCTATTTTAAGTTTTCTACCTATGGTTGACGTTTGTCAGCACAAAAAAGAAACACCCATGTATATATTGTGCTTGTTTATGGTACATTTACATACACACATGGCCTATAGGTGAAGCTGTTCAACTTATCATGAACTCGGTATATGACACAATATTCTGTAAATCATATTTCGTAGAAGTTTCTGTTTTTTCCTGATACCGTAAAAACTGACTCAGAAACGAACGTGGTTCATTTTTAGACATATTGTGATTCTTTGCACACTATGTGTAATGCTGAACGTCTTGGTTATGCCCAAGGATAGTAGCAAAATGCGTCAGAAGAGTCCATTTTTCATTACAAGGATGGCGTCAATATTCGCCTGCGACGATATAATGCACATAAATGACAGCTCTAATTCAAGCAATGATGTATGAAACTTGCTAAATGAAAAGGCCACATTAAAGTTCTGCTGTACATGGTGAGAAAAGAACACAAAACTAATTATGGCGTTCGAGCAGCTTCAATCGCAGTTAACAGTTCAACGGTAGTGTTGGGGAACTGTGTGGCGACAGGCGTAGCTCAAAACCGGTACCAAATGCGACGAAAACAATCGTACCTTTTAATCACTGGGTTGTCTAAATCAATCTGACGCTAATACATATAGCAGTTAACAATATGTTCCTGCGCTCGTCCTATAAAATGTAAGTAGTGTCTCATGTAGTAATTCGATATTTTAACCTGTAAATTTCCATCGAATACATCTGAGCATCTTGTTAGTAAATGCGGATCGGAACCTCAAGCTCAAGAGTATAGTGACAAATAAGACTGACGAGAGTAGTCTTTAATCAAAGCGGGCTGTAACATCCGTCACCGCAAAAAGGATCTGCATATCAGTACTCAAACACTTGCCTACCTGCATGTGGCTGCGCTTTGTGTCACGCTCTCCAAATAAAGTTAAAATAGCGGATCTACAATGCGGGCCAGCAGCCCACCACAACAGAGCATGGCCTTTTGAACCATGAAGCTATATGAAAATTTGTGCAATGCTTGTCGGACTTGCAATACTGAGGTGTGCTCAGAGTTGTGAACTGATCGAAGTTAAGTACAAAGGTACAACAAAATTTGCTAGTTCGTTGGGGGTAAGTGCCTCTTACTGGAAGAAAAAAAAATTAAAAAAAAAACGATGATAATAGAGTAAAAACTAAAGTAAACAATACGTATAAATATGAATGCTCTGAAAGGCTTGTCAGCGGGTGCAGACTAATGCAAATTTTGCCCAGTCACAACTTCTTTTTTTATCAAAATCTGCATTAATTGTTTCATACAGCCACCATCAATCCGTTAAGATAACGATTCAAAAAATAGCTCATTGCTTCTTTCATTATATTATCGAAGAGTGCCAGTGGATCGAAGGAACAATTTGATCAATGTTTATATTATTTTCTGTAACCACCCATGATCAAAGTGTCACCACAACGTACTTCAAAAAACCTCCGATATTTAAGTTATGAAGCTACAATCACTGTGTCAGAATAACAAACTTTATCAAGTGTCTCAAATATTTATACTATACGTCGACGACCAATGTATCAAAAGACGAAAATTCCCCGAAATATTCCATTATTTACCCAGCGACCGGAGGGAGACCCGCTTCGTC
>LQNS02276498.1:16391429-16406038 GCA_001587735.2 Parhyale hawaiensis
TACATTTTGAAATTTGAATTTTCTCCTATCTTATTCCCATAGAGCGTGACAGGAAAGATATAAATATATAAATAAATAAATAAAAACACGACGTGAATTATTATATAGTAGACTCTGTCCATTTTATCAAGGCAGTTTGGGCGTGGTCAAACTCCTCTACAGCGTTGCCAGTTCAATTTTGTTTGGCCCATATCTTAGCCCCGCCCACTTCCTGCATGCAGAGAAATCTCAGAAATACCCATAGAATTGGCAACGCTGTAAAGAAATTTGACCACACCCAAACTGACTTGATAAAATGGGCAGAGTATGGGTGATTCGAAAATATTTGAGCTTTTGTTCATGGTTCCGGAAACGATCTCAAAGAGTCCCACTGTCAGAACGTCGTTGATGTTATGCAGTTACTTGAACGTCATGCACCGTAATTTCATGCATCGTAGTCTAAATTGATCACCTGGTAACTTCCGGTTCTTCTTTACCTGGAATTCAATGCTTAGTAAACACATAAATGATACTTTAGAAGTAATACTAATTCATTTTATGATAGAAACATTAATAACATTATTCCTTCGGCTAAATGCTCCTTGTCGAACCTACCCTAATCTAACCTCTACTGCCTTAACCTAACCTAACTTAACCTAGCCCGAACCTAACATAACCTTGTCCTAACCTAAGAAAAGTGGCTTCTAATTTTCCTCCTGATAAGTCTGCACTTTGGTACCTCCAGCCTGGAAATTTTCCTGGCACAGAATTTAACAGACGAAAAATTTCCCAGTCGATGAATCTACCCAGCGATGAATTTATCGTGTTCAAGTGACTGGTTCCCGCTGAACGATTCCACAAGCAGTCCCTTGAGTAGTTATTGTTCTACAGAGATGAATCCACGCCTCAAAAGGCACTTTCTTTTTAAAATTCAATGCAGTAAAATCCATGACTTAATATACCATTTTTACACTCATGTCAACTTAAACCAGGACCACATTTGCAGTTGTACGATCAACTGGTTGCTAGGGTTAGCAGCTTGCGGGTCATTTCGGAACATACATATTTAATTTCGGTAGCATAGATACAGTACCATAAATGTCGTCCGCGTTTCGTATCCTTACATAAGGTTGTGTGTGTGTGAATGCATTGTGTGACCTCGGAATTACTTGTCTTATATTAAGGTCGCTTGTGATCTTTATTCCTTGTGCCGTCACTGACTGTGCAGCTGATCTTTTTAGTTCAGACTTTTTCATCTTCAGTCAGCCGCTGAGTTTGCAAAATCCAATTTTGATAGATATTAATAGACTTCTTCAGACTTATTTTTATTGGGCCAAGCTTTCGGCACTGGCCAAGTTAGTGCCTCCGTCCAATTTGAATCGCCGAGCATTTCTCTACAACGCAGCTTATCCGCTAGGTTGTGGTCTACTCCATGAGGCGGCCGAGGTAGCCTATTGTTGTAGCTCCTCTCTGGCAATTGCCATTGAGACCCCGTGTTAAAATTTTACTGCTTATCAGCAAATCTACTAACTTCACTAAAGCGGCTGAGATCAAGACCGTTGAGATAAAAGATAGCATTTAGAGACAGCCAAGCACACCTGACATGAATGAAGTGACAGATGACAGAAATCCAGTCGCTTGACTTTCCTAGAGGTGCACTCGCCGCGCCGCCGGCTTGCGAGCCATGGAGGAGCCTAGCGTGGGTATAGTCTCCCTGAGCGCCGTAGCCTCCAGTGTTATTACCTCCGCCAAGGAGGTTATTTTTTCGTCGGGTTTGTCTGTCTGTTAGTCTGTCATTCTGTCGTTCTGTCTGTCACCAAGATAACTCAAAAAGTTATGGACGGATTTTGACGAAATTTACTGGGATTGTTAGGCATGTTAGGAGAAACAGCTGAGTAACTTTTGGTAAAAATCCGGCCATCTGTTTGTTTGTCCGCCTCATTTTTTCAGTGCCATAACTCAAAAAATTATGGACGGATTTTTATGAATTTTACCTGAGTTTTAAAGTATATTGCAAAGAGTAAGTGACCAAATTTTTGTGATGATCTGTTGGTTCGTTCATATGTTTGTCGCTGTGTTTGATTTTATGCTTGATGAAACTTACAGGAGTTGTTAGTAATGTTAAAAGACATGAATGATTAAGCATAGGCCGCAACAGTACTTGACTCTTAGGTCCAAAGTGGCCTCTGACGCTACCGGCCAAAATGAGAAAAATGGTTTTTTCTCAAAAGCTATTATGAACATGTCCAGACGTGGTCATGCAAGCAAGCGCCCAAGTGTGTCCCCGCCGTATCCAAGATACTTTCTCCGCAAGAAAAATGTTGGGTACCTTGGAATTTTTTTTCTTCAGTATTAGATAGGGGGAAAAGAATAGCTCTAGAGAAACTCCCATTTTTCCATTGCCGACTTTTGGCCGCCAGCGTCATACCTAAGAGTCAAGTACTGTTGCGGTCTATGGATTAAAATTTTTAATGTTGGTGCAGATCGGCTAGTTCGTTTGTATGTTTGACATATGTTTGTCATGTTTATTAGAAGCATAACACAAAAAGCTTAGAATGGCTCTTTTTGAAATTTACAAGAGTTGTTAGTAGTGTTAAAAATAAAAAATGGTTAAATTTTGGTGCAGATCGGTTGATTCTTGTCTATGTTTGAGTTGTGATTGTCATAATGTTTGTTAAGCAATAACTCAAAAAGGTTTTAATGGATTCTTACGAAATTTATAAGAGTTGTTAGTACGGGTAATGTTAAAGAACAGACATTTATGATTAAATTTTGGTGCAGATATCGGTTGTTCGTTTGTATGTTTGACTTGTGTTTGTCATAATATTTGTGAGCAGCATAACTCAAAAAGTTAGGAACGGATCTTCAGAAAAATTGCAAAAACTGTTAATACTATTAGAAGGCACAAATGATTAGACATTGGAGTTGATAAATAAATCATGGTTTCAGAGCCAATTTGAAATTTTCGTTACCGTTGCCTTACTTGACGGAGGTATGCGCTCTCAGAGTGATATAGTTATCGCTGCTGCAAAACAGTGTCAAGAAATTTATTGACATTACCACTGTTTGCCGTTGTCGCAGTTTGTCAACAGTAAGATCGTTTGTCCTCCAGGTTGTGAGAAGCGGCTTCTTTATTATTTTAACAACTGCACAATGTGCATATAGCTATTCATAAACTGCATCTTTGCTCAAGTGCCCAGTGTCTGTAATACTGTACCTCATTCTAATTCAAGATAATTATGGAAGATACCATTTTTTTTTAACGACTGCAGATACTAACTACTTATTTTATTGTGTACGTGATGCGAACAATGCAGGTTTTAGCGGTTAAAGATATTCGGTGCCTACATTGTTGCTTACCTGATATGACGTAGATTGTTTACTTTTCGATCTTAACGACTGCAGACACATATATTCTTTCACTTTACCAAATTCGTTGCAGCTATTTTTTTTATTTTGAACGCAGGCTCATAATTCCCCCATGTTATGGAGCGACTGGAGGGTTTTTAAGCTCAAGTAGATATGATCATCATCTTTTGTGGTGTTTATCGAGTATTTCCAGAACCGTTTCCCTTTCTTTGCACCGCACCACAAGATCATATATCCTACATCTCTCAATACATTGGTGCTAAGTTCAACTAGAAATGATCATACTTACTCCATTTTACCTAGGATTTTCAGAGTGGCTTCTTTCTGTTTACGAAACAAAATCGCGCATCCTTTCTTGGCAGTACAAGGTCATATATCGTACATATCTCAATACATTATTTTGAAGGGCAACCAGAAATGATCATGCTTATTTTTTTATCTAGCATTTTCAGAGTGGCTTCTTCCTGTTTACAATGCAATATCATGCCTTTTATATCTCGTAATACAGTTTTTTTAACTGCAACTACCTAGGAATCATCACAGTTATTGTTATGTGACGGTCAGTCTTCTTCACAGCACAAAATCATTCATACTACATTTACCACTACAGCATTCTTAACTGTAATCTTGGAAAAACACCCTCATTGCTGTTGTTTACGTCAAAAATTTCTCGACGGTGTCTCTTCTTTTTTATCAACCTAAAATAATATATCTTGCAACTTCTTTCCAACACAAAACAAAATCCTACATATTACATTGACCAAAACAGTGCCTTTTAAGTGCAACTAAGTGCTTTCCTTGGGAGATAATTCCGTCTCCCAGTTCCTAAGGAGATTACCGACTGGCTTTGGGAACGCTAGGCTGTCGACCGTCCTGACCGCTTCCAGATTTCCTGTCAAGTTTTGATGACTCAGCAACTTGGGCGTAAAATATGCAGCGTCTCGACCACAGAAATCCCGTGTCTTGGGAACTGGCAGCAACAAGCGAAAATTGTGTTATTTGTGGAGAGCTTCTCCGACACTTTTGATGGCACTGTTTTTGTAAGATTTGTGTCCGTCCATTACTAAAGATGTTTTTTTACCGAAAGCGTATTCAGTAGCGTCTATGTACAAAGACGTAGTTGGTATTGCAATGGTATACTCAATAATATACCCAAAGCTGTATTTGGTATGGTATTAGTAACTACCACCTTTATTTCTGTAATGCAAAGTGTCTACCATTAAATACTGTGGCTATGTAGTTAGAGTAACCATGTATAGTATAGGAATACTGTTCCATGAAAATGGTTAGAACATTAAAAGAAATGCTAATATTTCTTAATCTTATTATTTCGAAGGTCCGTAAACATATCAAAAGCAACCAGAGAATTTTAATTAAGAAAAATAAAATTACTGTAAATAAGTCTCCCATATTCGATTTAAATCAGTGAAAAATTGAATTCAAAAAAATTACAATGCTAAAATTTTATCTCCATCTTTTTTATTTCCGATTCTAAATTAATGCAATAATTTGTTCCGACAGGTCAATTCCTGTACTGAAAAATAAGCATACCTTTTGTGGGTATGATATTCTACTTTTAACAGGGGATACATTCAGTGCTCTATCTACCAACTAATGAAAACGTGGTATCTGTAGATACCTACAGCAAAATTATATAGATACTTTCAGCAAAGTTTGGGTTAAGAGACATTGGTATTTCTAGATACCGACAAGAGTGCAACTGACAATGGTATCTGCAGATACAGTTACCGGCAAAAGGTGGGGTCCGCAGGCAGCAAAAATGTCTAACAGCTTTCGTCTGGTGATATTTCGCAAGACCTTTCAATGTTTTCCAGTTTCCTTTGTGGTTTTTAGCGGACAAAGAAAAAAATTGCGCTCGCAAAGCCGCAGTCCGATACTATGGCTCAGATGCACACCCGCCAGGGCCCGTCCGTTGCTCCAATACAGATCTGGATTTTCTAAAGCGCCGACGCGTTGGAAAAATTTTTACATTTTTGCATTTTCCAGGACCAAAAGGAGCATAGAATCACTCGCCCACTCCCTGGATTGGAGTTTGCTTCTTGAAAATACACCACTGTGGACGGGAAATCGATTTTGGGCTTTACCTACACTTGGGAATATTTTCATCGCCTGGAGTTCTCTACCTCAAAGAGGAATCGAATCGATACGGTGTCAAGGAACCTTTGCATTCAATCTTTGACCGTAGTCGTAATTTGGGTTTTCATAGACTAGAATCTTCTATTCTGACGTACGGTCTTACCATAAGTAAAAATATTTGTCCTCGACGTCTAAACAAACATGTGGATATATATATATTTTTTTTTTTCATATTGATGTTTTGCCATAAACAAAAGTTGCAACTGTAAACTATTTGCATGAGCGATAATTCATCAGTACTATGTAATAATTCACGTCGTGTTTTTATTTATTTATATATTTATTTCCTTCCTGTGACGCTCTATGGGAATAAAATAGGAGAAAATTCAGATTTCAAAATGGTAAAAAAAAGTGGGGTACCTTGCAATCTTTTCTTCGGCGAAAAAAAAAGTTGGGTACCTTGCGATCTTTTTCTTCAGTATTAGATAGGGGGAAAATGGAACTAATAAGATAGGAGAAAATTCAGATTTCAAAAGGCGAAAAAAAAGTTGGGTACCTTGGAATCTTTTTCTTCAGTATTAGATAAGGGGAAAATAAGGAAGCCCAAAAGACGGTAGGGTTTTGGTAAAGTGTTAATTTTTTGCCGTCATTTATAATGACGGCACGGGCCACTAGTTGCTTAATAAAACAGAATATTATTCATGAACATATTACTGTTATCAAAATTTCCTAAATTGAAATATTTTTCTAAGCCAACTTTTCTGCTTTCCAGTATTTTCAAGAACTTAAATTTCCTAACAGGACTGATTATTATGAGCACAGTTATTTAATTTATCCTATTTTAATTGGAAAGAATTTTTTTTTTACTGGTTTTACTTTGTCACACAGCTGTTGATTTTAACGCTTTTCAAATACCAGAATTTTCTAATTTGTAATAAATGAAGATGCCGGAAGCTGTCGAAAATCAATTTTTAACTTAAATCAAAGTGTGCTGTACAGAAATGCTAGGAAAAAGTTATATTAAATTCCTACAAAGTTGAACGAACTCATAGAAAATATTTTCAAGCAAAAAAATTAAGTTCCATTTAATAAGTCAAATGAGAAGTAATAAAAATAAAACAACGGAGGTTTTCGTGAAGTGTTATTTTTTTGCCACCATTTAATGACGAGCTCTTCTGAGAGGAATTGAAGCAGAGAGTACTCATCTCTTATGACAGTTTGAGTCGGCCTTTGTAGTATATTCAACCTTCAGAAGCATATTAGTAACCAAGCTATGATCAATAAAAAAGGTACATCACGAATTGATAGCGTGTTTTTTTAGTTTTTCAATTATTCGATGGATAGTGTGTCTGTCACGCTATTCACATTAGTTGATTTAAGGGTGTAACCTTCGAGTAGGCAGAAACGTTCTGCCCAGCAGCGAGTAGCCTCCTTAAGCCTGATACGAATAATGTTCAGAGGCGGTAGAATTTCAGTTTTCAATATTTATTTAGTATTCTTTCGTGTGGATCTTATCTATTTTTTATGGTAGCTATTTTAAGGCAGGGGGTTCACACGATAGGCATATGACGGTGTTTTTTCAGCTCCACGTCTGAAGTAGCTGTGGTGTCCGTTCGAACTATGGAAGAGATAAGCTCTGTCGGTTGCAATTCACTCCCAATTTGAACAGGTATCCGATATATTACTAGTGACACTTGCTGAGATAACTGACTTGTTAGCTAACATTTTTTTAGTAACTTTTGTGCAAACACACAACTGAGCTCCTCTCAAAGACAGGTTCACGTAATGATAGTCAAATGAATGGAGTCTTCAATCTACTTATTCAAAAGCTTAGTTCACTCGTATTCATAACAGTGCATTCGTCTGAGTTAATCTTCCTCATCTTCGTCTTCTCTTCCCTAGATATCTATATGATTTTGATATAATGCCTAGCTTACAGAGGGCCTGAGCGTGAGCCCGGATGCTCTATGGGCCTGTTAGTCTGTCTGTTGTCTGCCATCTAGTCTAGTCTACAAAAAAAGGAGTTAAAATAGTAACCATCAAGCCAGTTTGCTCAGCAAGTGTCATTAATAAAGTTTCGGAAGTATCTTTGCAATTTTCTGTCGTTCAAACGCTGTATGTTGCGTCTTTAAAAACACTGTATGAACCCAGGAACGTTCCATTTAAACTTTTTTGAAAAATTTCCAAGTTAAAAAGAATTTTCATCGGAAACTGTGCTTTGATAAACTTTCGTTAATATTAAAATTTATAGAATTTATCTATTTCTCGAGTGTTATAAGCTGTATCTGAAGAAATAGGGAAATTGGAATTTATTTCTCCATATACATAGAAATTGTATTTCTAAGATAACCGACCTACATAAAGCATATGAAAAGTGTCATTTTTTACATACTACATTACGCATTTTTGCTCATCAAAAATAATTATCTCCCTCTTATTAAGCTACAAAATAAGCCTAATCTTCTGTCATAAACATGTAGTAAAAAAAATTAGTCATTCGCAGATAACCCTCAGATATACAACACATTAATCTCAACTTTTGAAACTAAAAGAAGTTTTCTAAGCCCTCATCCTCCATAAACGCACTGATGCCAAAGAATGAAGCCTGAGGCGTGCTACAGCAAGCTCATTTTCCTTCTGCAAATATCATAGACCATATATTTTTGAACCATAACCATAAAAATCTCTGTCATTCCCCTGCACCGGTGATACCATAAAAGACACAATAGCTGATCGTCGGGTGTCGTATTGCATCACGCTAGGAGGCATTTCGACATGGCGGGGAGGCTTGACATGGGCTGGCACGAAAAATTTCATTGATTTTATTTTGCGACTCAGTGTGTCGCCAAGAAAGTTACTTTGTCGGCAGACGTATGGATTCTACACATGGCGGAGCTTCTCATGGACTGAAATTATTTTTTTTATATTTATTTCTATAGGTTGCAAGTTTCCCCATGAAAGCAAAGTATCTCAGACCGCCTTAATGTAGAACGCGAAGCAATAGTATCTTAACAGAATTAAATTTATGCATCTATTGCAGATTCTTCAGCCGGTGCTAGATAGTAATTAAGAAACGTTAACTTCTACTCACTTACAGCAGCTTAAATCTTTCTTAAATGGGTTGTCATCGTCCCTATACTTTCTCTGTCGTATATTTACTTCACTTTTTTAGGGAGGGAGAGGAGACTGATATGGGATAGCCCGAAAAGTATTACTTGCATGTTTTTAACTACGTGCGCTTTGGGCACATTCGATTGAGAGAAGGAATTAAGGCTTCGAGGTTTGACTTCTCCGGAACTTCAGGCAGGTGCGCTGACTTCGACCCGTTGAGTTGAGGTTCATGATTGACCCATAAGGGGTTACCCGTGAGACTTCCATAAATTCATTCTTGCTTAGTAATATGGAGTTTCTTAGCCGGCTCACTGCAACACACTTGCTTCTAGCAATTATTGGTACTCTATTCAAAATGACAGTCTTCTTCTCTCTCAAGTTGTGAACGAGTAAGGCCTCGAAGGCTTCATTTCAGCACCCAATCGAGAACGCCCTTTGTCAGTAAAATACAAAAAGTTCTTGTTATATTTCTAAAAATAAGTTTGGCGCGGAGTTTGACACTGTCCAGTGCGGAACTGGGGGTGTTTATTGTGCCGTGAAAGTCGATCTAAGCCAAGCGCACTCGATTGACTTGTCCAGACTGCAGGTAGAATTTTAATTTCTCCACTTTGAATCGTGGGCAAAAATTAACTTCAGTAGGGTCCAGTTTTTCTCTATTTTTTTTTTTCAATCCACTCAACCTAACCTAAAATAACCTAGCCTGATTTAACCTAACCTAGGTAGTTTACCCGAAGTTACCTTAAAAATTTTTCCCTTCAGTATAAGATAAGGGAAAATAAGAGCTTCTAAGTCAAATATCTCGAAATCAAAAGGCGACCACCGCAAACGGACTTCAGATTTGGAAACTACAGTGCATCAAAAATTGAGTAAACTAAAAAATATGTAAAAAAAATTGTACCCTACTAAAATAAAGTAACACTGAATCGTGTTGCAGAAGTTAGAAGCAACCTGATTATGTTGTGCTCGCTGACTGAAAGGTCCATTTTACGGAGCAAAATTAAATTCTTGGAAGTTTCACTGGTAACTGATTAAGAGTCAAAGCCTGAAACTTGAAGCAGCGAGTCGAAGCCAGGGCACCTGTCAGAAGTTCTGGGTAAGTCAAGCTTAGAGAGCTAAATTTCGCTGCCCAATTGAACGTGTCCCGACTATCGTCAGATTTACATGAGGGAGATTCGTTTAGGGTCATGCGGAAACTTTTAAGATTTTTTATGCATGTACTATCGGCAAGCATAAGAACTTTTTCAATTGGTAGAGTTATACTTTCCATGCATAGCCCAGCTTGACATAGGTTGGACAAAAGGAGTGATTCCATTCTAGGTTACAACTGTTTCAAGTGTACTTCTTAGATCATGAACACAGTTAATTTACTTCAGATAGTTATGTCAGCTCTAAGGGAACACCCTTTCGCCCAATCTTAGCCAATCAGCGACCGCCGTGACACCATCGCAGCCAATCAGCGACCGCCGTGACTGGCGTCAATTTCAGCCAAAGGGTGACTGCCACATCACTATGCTGGTGTAAACCACTGAGGCCGCGAGCGGCGGCTCCTTCTACTGCAGTATGCCAGAAAGACTTTCCCGCTAGTTTTTTTTTATCATTTATTACCTCAAATTTGAACAACCCATGCTGGTCAAACACTTAATTACGTAAGTAAAGGGAAACAATAGACCATAGATTTGATGTATTGTATTGCATCTTCATTTTCAGCGCCATAAAAAGAACTGAGAAAATCATCTGAAAATGTTTGCCTAAGTTGAAGCGAATGCTTCGCGTGGAATAGAAAGATTCGCATGAGTCAAAAACCACAAAATTAAACGATTTTCGTTCTCCAAGTAAATTATGCATCACAACAATTATAAAGTAGAATGTTAAACACACATGAAAAGTACAATAAACTACAACTGAACAATTTTACAAACGCTTATGAAATAAAAAATCGCGACACACACTTAACCTCTCGCACACACAACACGACGCCATATTGGAAATTACCCAAGATGCCTCTGTCTTGGCATTACCCAGGATGCCCAGCTGCAAAAGGAGTGACGCTATTGGCTGATACATTTTTATGTGACGCCACTATGCTGCAACTGTAGGTGAACCAGGCTTTATTGCTCGACATAACTACATATCTGTAGTAAATGAACTGTGATCATGAAGAACCTATCTGGTCGCTGAAGGTAGGCATAGTAATATGGCAAGAATGCCATGAAAATAAGGACAAATCCATGACACGCGTCTCAAAATTTTTAACAGCATCCAAATGGCATATCATATGCTATAAGCGTTTAAATTTTCAACGGTAATTTACCAATCATCAAACAGCACAGTACTAAAGTCCGTTGTCGTCTAAAGTACAAATTTATTCTAATTGTGAATTTATAGCGTCCAACGAACAAAGGTTGAATGCAATATCATTGTTCTAAACTCACTTTTTACCCACTTATATCCGGAATTGATGAAAAAAGATTAAACTCTAACCTACCTCTATTCTAGTAAACAGGGATTGTCTGGTTCCTGTTTTCGTGGTAGGTTAGTACAACACTATAAACGGGAAAATTGCATAGGTGGGTCGTGTATATTAGAAGTTCTTACACGGACTACCAGTTTTTACTCACGTATATATACGACCCATGGTTTACCAATTGGTTTTAACTAGTGTGTGTATATATACTCGTACATCACCTACGGATTACCAGTAATTTTTTATCAGGTATGGTGTGTGCCACCAACGGGCTTGAGGTATTAACGCAAGGTCTCTACCATATACAATTACCCTAGCTACATCTGCTTATGGACTTTTTAAAGGTACACTTCAGAGTAAAAGTCTTTCACGTTCCAAGCATTATGATGAATACAGAGAGAAGCTTGTGATTTCACGTGACCAAAGCAAAGTCTTAACTGGCATCCCATCCAATCGCTCTCAGGCAGATTCCTTATTAATTGATCACCGACTCCGCTGACTGACTGTGTGAGGCTATGACATCACCCATAGCTTTGTTTTAGGCACGTGAAATCAACAGCGTCACTCTGTCTAATTCCTTTGCCAGATACAACCATGCATAATTTGAGGACAATAATGCAAAGATCCCAAGGATATTCTTTCTCTCTAATTATATAGGAAGAAAAACTCGCGAAATATGATGAACATAAAACATAATTAATCGGCTCAAAAAAGACAGAGTTCTACGGTATAAAAAGTCTACGTAATTTACTACTAAGATTTAGTTACACATTTCAGAATAATTATTGCGATAATTTTTATTATGTATATCATGAATGCACTACTAATCTTTAGGAATAGTAGCTAGAACCGCAGACTAATTTGCGAATGCTTCATAGGGAAATTGCCTAATTGCTGAACTAACTCTATTCCCGAACAAACAGTTATTATACGATGTGATTATTACTTTCACCTATCAAATAATGATGTTTGTTCGGAAATAGAGTTAGTTCGGCAATTGGGAAATTCCCATACTTTCTCTAAAGTTTCGACGCCAGAGTGTGTTCTGGGCCCTTTGTGATTCATTGTATATACAGTGGTCCTGTTTGATCTTCTTAATAAGTTACTTGTTGGTTACCCTGATGATGTTACTTTGTAGCTGCTTGCGATAAGCCTAGTGATAGGTTGGAGGTTTCAGGATCTATTCAGCATGATTAGTGATTGATTCCTGGTGTTTTAGGTGGGGTACGAGGCCAAATGAGGGCAAGACTAAGACCATGCTCGTGTCCAGGTCACGTACAGTGAGACCTCCTTTCCCTGCACTCATACTGGATGGTGTGTCACTTTCTGTGGTTGATGACTTGGTAATCTTGGGTGTCAATTTGATCCAAAGTTGACGTTTGAGCGCCACATTCGTTCGGTTGCCTCTCGTGCATCGCAGAAAATTGGTCTTATGAGGCTTGCTTGGAGGGTGTTTGGCTCGGTAGAATTGACACGTCGCTGCTTTAATTGCTATGTTCTCCCTCTTCTGGAATACTGCTCCGTAGTCTGGGGTTCTGCTGCTGATTGTCATCTGTGTTTGCTTGACAAAGTGGTTCGTCGATGTGCGTTCATGCTGGATGCTGTAGTGCCTTGTGATCTGGCGCATCGCCACAGAGTTTGTGGGGTCTGCTTTTTGTATAAAATTTATAACTGGGCTAGTAATCCACTATCTGATTTTCTTCCGAAGCCATTTGTTCGGGTGAGGTATACTCGGCGTACTTGTGCTCTTCATGAGTTGCCTTGGAACCGTTACGATGCCGTACGGGCCAGTATTCTCGCTCGTTTTTTTCCATCGTGTGTGGATATTTGGAATGGTCTCGATGGCTCTGTCTTTGCTATTGCGGGTATTGGCAGCTTTAAACGATCTGTACACAAAGCTATTCCGTGATCTCGAATCTTCTGTTTCTTTTTTCTTCTTTTTCTTCAGTCGCTGGGCTGGTTGCGTGGGGGTTTGTCAACCTCATGGAGTTTCTCCGTTTCCACGTCGCCAGTCTGGAGTAATTTAATAATAATAAGAGGTGCATACGAACCGACGGACCCCCCTGTTGTTTCACGCACGCACCCCTGACTGGTTCATGAGGTCTGAAGCTTCCATGACAATATTTTTTCTTCTTTTATCACACTGGCGACGGGTTACTAAGTTATGCAGGTCTATAAGAGGAGACATGTATGTTTATTGAACTATTATCTATTTTATTTAGAAAGCTTATTTATGCTAGAGTTACCCCTTAACGTCACATTTTGATAGTAGAAAACGTTTGAGTTTTCTTAATGACGATACTAGCAGTATAAGTTTACTATGAATCAATGTAAACAGTTATCTAAGGCAAGTCAAAAATAGATTCAGGAGATTTCAATGTGGAGACTTACCGTATGCGATTAGCAGAGATATCACGCGCGTAACTAAATAGTTGGCGTATGGTGTTATGCATCGCTTCTTCTCTATTATTTAAACTACTTGCGCTGTCATAAATGGCAGAAAGGAATTCATGAAGACCCGTATTCACTTAACATACGTCCGTTACTAATGTGCATCTAAAGAATACGCAACAAAGGCCAACCAAAACTGTCTTAAGAGATGAGTGCTCTCTATTCCAATTCATCTATAGTAGCACGAGCAAGCGCCCCCCGCCTGAGAAGAAGAACAGAAAAACTATTACATTAGCAAGCAGCAGAGCACTGCTGAATTAAATCAACTCCATGACGCGTATCAGACGTAGATACCGAAGGATATGGCTTCAGTATATCTAAGTTTTTTTTTACTGAAGCGAAAGTTCTCCGTCACAGGAAGACAGCAAGCTGAACTAGAACGCCTCGGTGTTGTAAGACCATCACCCGCGGTAGGGGCAAATTCAACGAAGTCATTTTCGATGAACGAGGCTAGGGCACTGCCACATTCTTTCTATGGACTACGTCTTCTATAATAACATAGGAAAAAATAGAACGCCTCATTCTGTAGACGATTTGGAGCGCTGAAGGCAAATTCGCCCCGGTCGAGGAAAATTCAACGCCGTCATTTTTTATGGTCAGCTAGGTCTGGTTTACTGGCATGTGTTACATCTAGGTCAACCAACCAAACTCCCTATGAAAAGTTACGTATGAAGATTGCTCAACTCCTTCGACCACTGATTGGGCGGACATGCAATAATATATATATTATTATCTTGAGATGGCATTTCTTTTCATTGAAGAATACGATGAGAAGCATTTTCGAAATTTGGTTACCCACGACGCGCGTTTCGCCGTACCTCGGCTCATCAGGTGGGAGGTCGAAGATGGTCGAATTTGAAGATGTTGAAATTTCCGAAAATCTTGGTAAGATATCCCAGTAAGGTGTAGCTGAGATACCGTTGATTCCAAACCTTTAAATATAAATTATAAACTAACAAATGTTTCTTAAATTTTCTTAAATATATATATATTGTCTTGAGGTGGCATTATTTCAAACATTGAAGTAAACGAATAGAAGCACAATTAGAAATTTTGTTACCCACGACGCGTTTCGCCGTACCTCGGCTCATCAGGTGGGAGGGTTGAAGATGGTCGAATCTGAACTCTGAAGACGTTA
>LQNS02276498.1:16432456-16453171 GCA_001587735.2 Parhyale hawaiensis
CTTTATATCTCACAAACGGATATTTGCACGGAGAAGTTAAGAACTGTGACTGTGTGAAAATGATTACCATTGTTTCTCCTCCATGTAAGCCCTCGCTCACTGTATTTATAAAGCAAGTGACGGGTAGGAAAAAATGAACACGGACTGGAGTCTATGTCCCCACGTGACGTCACAGCTGAGATGAAGTGGCGGGGCTAGCAACCCGATCGCCTGCGCGTGAGTCAACCTGTTAACGTAGTTCAGCCATGCCATAAACGATTTCCTATCCTACCGCAAGAAGAATATATTGACCATACAAAACTAGAAAATAAGAGTTAACAACTGGTAATTATGGGCACGCTCAATTGGTTGATGAAATTGACCCTTCGAAGCTAGATTTGTGAAATACTTTAGATAGGTGCGCTGGCTTCGATGCGCTTAGTCGAGTTTTAGGCATTGACCCTTAATTATTCAAATACTGTTGAGATTTCCAAAACTCAATCTTGGTATAGAAAAGTAGATGTTCAGCATACTTAACGTAATAAGGTCGCTTTTATTACCTGCGACATGATTTAAATCACAGAATTAAAGGAAGCCACAGACGCACAACTTCTAAGCGCACCTCAAATCTTCCTCGAGACCGCTATGACGTCATCATTGTCTCCTTTATTGCTGAGCCAGCAACTTACTTGCTATATACAAGAGTAATAGTCTCAATCATTATAAATATCAGCGAGGTTTCTGATGGTTAGGAATATCTGCAAAACACTAGCATTATAACAACGAACATAGGATTTAAATATGCAAGAAACGGACTGTGACGTCATCATTGTCGATAATTTTCTCATCAAAATGCTGAAAAAATGCCCGACTGTGTTCCTTTGTCTGTGGTTCAAAGTAGCGAGGCCAACACTTTTGTCTGTAGTTCCAGATAAGTCAAGCCTCGAGGTCTAAATTTCTTCGGCGCCCATGTTTGAGACAGGAAATATACTGCACAGTCTGCAAGTCGATGACAGCGAGCCTTCCAGGATTATCTCTTCAGTAGATATAATTTAATAAGTTTCTGGGTATACTTTGCTATACCTCGACCTCTCATACGAAACCAACGAAATATAACGCAGTTCGAATGATCTACTGTACATTAAACTCGTGTCCTAGTATCATGACCACGGCTGTACCGCTTTATACTGTATATACCTAGCCTGAATTCTGCCGACTGTACAGCAGCTGAGGTCCGGCCCTTGCGCGTGGCTCCGTCCATTTGCATTTTAGACTTTCCCCCAATAACACCTACGCTCCCCTTACCGAGTAAGAATTTATGATGTAAATCAGCAAGTAATGAATGTGGCATCTTCGTTAGCCCAAATTTTCCAGTGAAAATGCTTAATAATGTTTCTCTGTGCCTTCCTTTGTCTGCGGTGAGGCCGATGCTGAGCAGCTATCAACATCAAAGTGCATAGGCGGGTAGTTAATTCGTGCTTGAAGCGATGAAGGGAGATAAAACCTGCTTAAATGGGCCTCAGTTCAATGCGATACAAGTGCTCTCTCTTTAGAAGACTTTTACTAAGTTTCTTTCCTTCAGTTCTTCGTCAAATCTTCTTTAAGGTGTATTTGAGGTTTGCAGCTAAACTTGAAGTCACCACAAGAATAGTAGATTTGAATGGGTATATAGAGGCCATGGCACTGACCGTCTTTCTTTCTCGCTTCCGATGAAAGGGACGATTGCGATTCTTCAGCTACGTAAAAACTTGGCATAAATTTTACCTGCTTGACTTAAATACCTTAGACGAGCATCCATGCTACAGCTGTCACTGTATGATAGGATTATTGCTACAGGCGTGACAAATGGAGAGCTGACCGATCTGTCAACGGAGTTCCTTTTCTGTCATAGTATAGGACGGGCTACGCTAGTTAACATAACACACAATTTGTTGGTTATCTGCTTTCTTGGTTGGCTTTCTGTCCCCTTCCCCAGGCATAGACTGGATACAGAGTGGTGTGTGTGTCCCTTTGCTTCCGAGCCCTGTGGAAGATTCCAGAAGCTCGCAACGATTTTCCCCTTGATAACAAGACGTAAAAACTTGAGCAAACAATTTTTTGGTCAATTTTCCGAAGAGCACATTAATCACATATACGTAGTATTTTTGTTAACATGTTTAGGTGAAACAACGTATTCTAATGCCGATGCAACACGCAAGTGAAAAGAAAGAGTATCGTCATCTTTTCATCAAACTCTGTTGATGTGCCCATTTAAATAACACACACTTGCAAAGAATTTTGAGTTATATGTAAATCACTTGAGGTATAATGTGTCCAAAAGTTAAATAGCGGCCCTTTCGCAGTAAACTGAACTGACGCTAAACATTTTGCACCATTTCTTGGCACTCTCAAAGCTGTGTTACAGGAGTTCAACATAACGTTCGCATGAAAAAGATGTTAATACTCGTTCGTTTGACTAGCGTGTGACATAAGACGTACGTTTTTTCATGAATGACGTTTATGTCGCAAATGCAGGCAAGGATTAGTTCTGCCAATAATCTACAAGACATATATGAAAACAGTGTACATCGATATCGTAGATCTTATTTCTCTCTCAAAAATAATGGGAACTTTGAAGTCAAATATCTCGAAAACAAAGCATTTACGACGAAAATGTTATGCATGAAAAACGTCTTAGAATGCCTTATTTTACTGAAATAACCTATGTCAACAAAAATACTATGAGTGTTTAATATATACTTGGGAAATTTGACCAGTTTTTTCAGCTGAAAAACGAGGACGAGCAAAGAAAAGGGAATTTCGTTTAAGTGATTATTTTTTGACGTCTTTTCATGATTAGATTAGATAGGAGGCAGTAAACGAACCAATAGGCCGTTTCCCAAAGAGACCCCTGAACTTACGCCCCGGCCCTCTATGAGCTATTGCCATTATGTTAGTAGGATATATAGGACTGGAGAAAAGAGAAGAGAAAAAAGGGGGAAGAATCCTAACCAAAGAGACGAACGTGAAGGCACGCAAGCACGATCAAGAGCAGCTGATAAGCGGAAAGATGTCAAACTGTGTAGTTGGAGCGGGAGAGAGAAAAAGACGGATTAAGGTGGCCTAGGATGATGACACACGGATGACACACACGGATAGGAAGTTGGGCCGTTAAGAGTTTGCAACTCCTGGGGGAGGAATTCTTAGCTGTGGAGAATGTCTCTCCCAATGTACATCAAAACGATTTTTAAACGAGTTGACTGACTCCGCTCTAACAACGTCGGAAGGGAGTCTATTCCAAATGCTGACTATTAAACACGGAAAGATCTGCTTACATTTGGTCGTTCTGTGAGCTTTATGCTTGAGTTTTTGATCGTTGTTTCGCAAGCGATCATTGAGGTGTCTCTCAAAGAATCCCGTTGTAGGTACGTCGTTGAAGCCATTCAAATACTTGAATGTTTCTATTAGTTGCCCCCGGAGTCGTCTTTGCTCGAGAGAGATCAGACTCAGTTCTTTTAAACGACATCCATTGGGCTTTTTTACAGCTGAGATCAATTTCGTTGCTCAGCGTTGGACTAATTCCATGTTATCGATATCCTTACACAGATGAGGCGACCAGAATTGAACAGCAAATTCTAAGTGTGGTAGCACTAATGCCTTGAATAAGGGAATGATGATCTACTAGGAATTGTATTCAAAACATTTCTGGTGATGAATCCCAGCACTCTGCTTGCCATTTTCATATTCGTGTCAACTTGCTGACTGCGTTGTAGTTTGTTTGTAATAGTGATTCTCAATTCACGTTGTTCGGTGACAGCAGCCAATACCGTCCCGTTCATTTTCAATGGAATTGAAGGGTTCACAAGCCCTATGTGCATTACTGAGCATTTGTCGACACTAAAGCTCATCTGACACGTGCTCCATTCCATGAGCTGGTCAAGGTCTTGTTGGAGCTCGGCTCTTTTCGTGACAGGATGACATAGTTTAGTATCATCCGCAAACTTACTGAGTTCACTACGGATGTTAAGATCGAGATCGTTGATGTAAATTGAGAACAGAAGTTGGCCAAGCACGCTACCTTGTGGAACCCCTGATGATACCTGCGTCCAGACACTCGTCTCTCCTTCAAGCTTGACTCGATGCTGCCGACCCGTAAGCCATATCCTGATCTGTAACTTTTGAGAAAAAGTCCAGTAGGTTTGTTAAGCAGCTTCTTCCATTTCGGAAGCTGTGCTGAGTGTCGGATATGAGCTGCTGCATCCTCAGCTGATCAGTGATGCGCTTTTTCAGGAGGCGTTCGATGGTTTTGCTGACGATCGATGTGAGACTGATAGGTCGATAGTTGCTGAGGCTTTTCTTATCCCCCATCTTATGCATCAGTGTCACATTAGCTAGTTTCCAATCCTGCGGAACTTCTCCCGTTCTTATATAGAGACCGATTAAATATTTTGAACAGTGGCTTCGCGATGACTGGAGCCATTTTCCGTAGTACACGAGGAGTAAGATTATCTGGGCCAGTGTATTTGTACCTATTTAAGTGGCGAGGCCGTTAGGATCTTAAATCACCCCCCAGAAAAAGCAAAATTTTTATCATGTCTCCGTCTCTACTGAGTGGCCGAAATTTTCACGTAATACACAATACGCTTGCCTATTTACATTCTTATTACCTCTGTGTATTTTTGCAGGAGATAGACATAACAGAACATATCCATTTATTTTATTGTGTAAATTTTTATGATATATTTTAATCGTTAATTTCGGTTCGTTTACTCATGCAGTCAACACAATATCCAACACATACATAATTATATAATTGTAAATATACCTTTACCAGTGATACCTTTGATGATACTTCGGACGAGGTCCAGGCGACGATATACACGCCGCCCATCTTGTGCAGAGGTGATGCTGCAGTTTGTGACCAGCGGGGTGGCTAACAGCGAGTTATCCCTTCGTTAAGACGTATTTTATTAAAATGTGGACCACAGACAATATTTGTTATTGATGGTCATATTCTCACTAGTCTCTTGTTTCCTGAAGTTCCTAATATCGTCATAACCTAATTCAGAAACAATTCGTCCTACAGTTAAGAAAAGACCGGCTGGTTTCCCCGACTCTATCAGCTGGTATCTTCAAGGTATGAAAATTAGTAAAAAATATGAGACGAGAAACGAACGAATATGGCTATAGTGTCCTATTTATAGCTGCTGACAGCCTGGGGGAGATGATCTACATTGTACTGTACATATATAATAGACATTTCGAAAGTATTATTTAGCTTTTTTTATATGTATGACCCTAAGCTCTCGAACTGTTAAGCATAGCCAGACTTCAGGAGAACTAAAAGACTTTTGATTCAAAATCGCGCTCATTATGAATGTACCTCAATGTCGTCGTATATTTTAAGATATATCTATATATACTATATTGTGGTAGTAGATGGCCTACATATTGAAAAATTAGATGAGAAACTGGAAATTCGGTTTAAATTTTGTTGGCCGCTACGTTGAAATAATTTTCATCAACATAGAGCCTCCCACCTGGCGAGCTGAGGTACAGCGAAACGCGCGTCGTGGGTAACAAAGTTTAAACTGAATATTTACCTTCTGATCAACTAGTTTTTCAAAATTGTTTACTGTAAATATATATGTATGTTACTGGGTGGTCAGTCATTGACCTGTTTGAACTAAATCTCTGAAGGCTCTGACACCAAATTGTAATCACTTACCTCTTAGTCAACAACGAACAGTCGCTGGTCACGAATAGCTGAGCGGTCCTATAGCATGTCTGAACAGGAAGCCGTTTAGATAGACTAGATTTATTATTACGAGCAAATTACAGTACGGCACAGGAGCAAGAATTGTGGGCTGGTGGCTCACAAAACGTTAGCCGGTTCTCAAGAACACTGAACATCACACGGGTAAGGAACACAAGACAACTGGAAATACTCTACGACATCGAACACCAAAATAAGTACAGTTGATAGCTCTAGTACATAGTATGACGTAACTATGGACCAAGGGCATTTCAGACTATTACGCTCAAGTATTCGTCAGAGTTCCTATAGCAGCCTGAATAGGCTATTCACAACTCAGTTACTGAAGAACTGTACATGAAGAACTGTACATGAAGGGCCTTCTAGGGACACCGTCATAAGGCTAGGGCTGTCTAACATACGACGGCTGAGCGATGAGAAGACAGGGCATACGAGTACACACACTAGTGACAAAGCTCCTTGGTATCTACGCCACCTGTGTTCGTAGAGTAATATGCTCGACATTTGCGGGAAACACAATCCCAGGTGTGGTCATGTTTAACTGGTACAATAGTAATAATCGGTGTTCCGATTACATGTATACATATTACCTTCAGGAGCATCAAACATTCACACGAACAGTATCCATATTTCATATGTGTATCAATACCGTATATGTGTCGTCATTATGAACCATGCATGGGTACATTGTTAACAATTCGAGCTTACTGCGTTCATGGAGCAGTTCAGCCATTGCCTGGGCGAAGCTCTTGACGAACAAACTAGGCGACTCACGCCTCGCAGAAACGTATGACGTCACAATCCCATCGAGAGCTCCACTGAAGTTTTAATGTACTGCGGCCATGATGGTTTTAGTAACAGTGCAGAATCTTATGACGCCACAGTCCCATCGAAAACTCTCCTATTGACCTTCTGTACATCATTGTTCTGTGACCACTATACGTACGTAGCGTCAGAAAATGTGTAACATCAAGGCTCTTGCAATGGGGAAGCTGTCATCTTAATTTAGGGCACATTCGATTGGGCAGAAAAATTATGCCTTCGAGACTTAACTTGTCCGAATCTTCAGTACATGGCTTTGACCCATTGATTCAAGTTTGAGGCGCTGACCCTTAATCGATTACCTGTCACATTTCCAAGAATTCAATCTTACTCCACAAAATGGAGTTTTCAAGCGGCTCAAATAATCGGGTTGATGTTAACACCTGTAACTCGATTCAAAGCATAGCTCAACTACGTAACGTATTTCAGCCACGATTCAAAGTAACGAAACCAACGGTCCTGGCTGCAGTTTCGAACAAGTTAAGTCGAGTGGGCTTGGCTTAGATCGACTTAGACGACCCAAACGAACGCGTCCTCTGTATATCTTCAGCGTATTGTTGTCAAGAATGAGATCACGGTGGGTTAGTGACGTCAGATATAGAGACTGAAGCCATTGCCGCATCTGAATCTCTCAAGTTGGCTCACTGCCTTCCTTCTGTACTGCTCGTACCTGCCTAAAATTATGTTTCCACTGCCGGCTTTTCCTAATGGATTCCGCATTAATTTTTAATCACAATTCAAGCCAGGATAGCAGAGGAGGCAGGCAAACTTTGAAGGCAAAACTAATTTCCATTTCATCAGAGCCCGCATTTTCCTTTCATAATTTCCGCTAGAATCTCTTGCAAATGCACATCATATTAGAGTAGCCCACTCAGCGGGTTTCGAGCAAATTTACATTTTTTAATCTTTGAGGATTAAAGGAAACTGGCGGTGCGGAAGACAACATTATGTAAATCGTCTTAGAAGTCGCATTACGGTAAAAAGCCTAGATATGTTTCGCTGCTGTGTATATTTAGTGCATCTAGTCCTAAATCAAGTACGTTACTAAGAACCATGTGACAGGGATAGTGACAAAAAGGGAAAAAGCTAAAATGGATTAGATCGTTAAACATGTTCCAAACATGAATCAAGAAACAGTAATGAGCTACTGAACCATAGAATGTTTAGTCGTTCAGATAGGTAAGTAATTACACTATGTATAGGTAAATCGAAGAATTCACGTCGAAGAATAGCCTGGACGTAATCTGTTATGATACGCGTTTTAGAATTATCTCGGATGTGATGAATTGATAAGAAAATAATGCGCTTCGCTTCTGTATGTACTTATCAGATCGTAAAACAAGCTCCGGCTGTTGCGTCAACCCTATCTTAGGGCATCGCCTCTCGATTTTTTGCATCCGATTCAACTGCTGGGCAGACTGTCACAGCCAGTATTGATGAGCCTGATCAAAACCGGAATTGCATTTCGCGTATTCATCATATAAGAAAAATTCCAGCACCAGACACACACTCCAAACCTGGCCTTAAGAAAGATGCATTTTCAAAACTTTTTTTTTCATCTTGACTTGAAAATTCGTATTGAAATCTGCATCTCAGTCGCCACTGCATCAGATGACTATTTCAAGGCTGTAGCTTGCAGTTAGGCGATCAAACCCTCGGTTACAAAGAACTTAAACCCAATGAGTGATGATATCAGTCATCCGCGCAAAGTATTTGTCGTATGCGGGCTTCAGATTCTTGAAGACAATAAATGAGGCGATTTTCTTGAAGACTAACGGAAATATACTCGATCGCAAAAAAAAACATGTTTTACAGAACTAGCTTAATGTCACAAGAGGCTACTACCTAGTCTTAAACGAATAAAACTTATGATACCAACAGATATATACTCTATAACTTGGGTACTGCATACGAAATACAAAAACTATTATAGTACACAATAACGTGATTTTAGATTCTCATGGATGCATTCATTATATCAGCTTAGCAATCCTGATTTGATCACGATAGCAACGTGTAATTTCACAGTTTTTACGTTATAGCCTTGCTTAAGATAACAAATGGCTCACAGATCGAGCAAACAATTCGGAAAGAATAATACTCACTCTATATGCATTCACCCAATGTTTTAATAGAGCGTGAAATTATATTTGCTGCAGCTTTTATCGCTTAAGCTTTTCTCACCGGTAAGTTTGTTCACACTTTGCCTGAGGTAGAATTTATTCGCAAATTTACGTAACAATGATAGAATGCGCCTATAGGCTTCAGTTTGTTTTGTCAATATGTACGCATTAATTCACACACACACACACACCGAATTTGCACGACTTTGGTAAATAGCCTTGAGGCACTTTCGTCAGGGAAATAGCCTCCATATGCAGGCACTCATGGCCTGTACACAGCTTCATGATTTCATGCAACTATCTTATATATAAGACCTGGTGCAAAATCTAAATTTCATGCGTTCATGCATTTATTCCAAGCACCTAGCTTTACTTAATACCATTCAGGTACTTTCTTTGTAGGTCAATACACCTTCAAGAAATAGGCACACTTAAATTTCTCGTTCCAGATTTGATTCCTAGATACAAGCATTTTTCATATACGTGCGATTTCAGAAAACAGGTTTCACACATTGACTTGATGCGCCAAGCTTCAAGAAAACGCCTTTAGGCAAGTATTGCCCACACGTACCCGGCTTCAGCTCTTCAGCCACTCATCTAATACGCCCGGAAAACAGCTCTAAGGCATAAGCATGTATTGCCTTCACACGCAGTAGCAAATGTTTACGGGCGGCTTTGGTGCAAGTCTTTTGGCCCCTTCATCACAAAAATTTGCATAATTTTCTGTTGGAAAGGCCTAATATTGCGGCCTCCAGAAAAGCTTACCGCGCCCAAAGGGCCTCTTTAAAAAAGCGTAATATGTTATCAGAGGGGCGAACCCTGCATGCGCCGCCGAGATGAATAGCCCGATCTGCACCCTATTGTTGTCTGGAGCCTCTGCTCTTGGACGAAGCAGGTCTCCCTCCGGTCGCTGGGTAAATAATGGAATATTTCGGGGAATTTTCGTCTTTTGATACATTGGTCGTCGACGTATAGTATAAATATTTGAGACACTTGATAAAGTTTGTTATTCTGACACAGTGATCGTAGCTTCATAACTTAAATATCGGAGGTTTTTTGAAGTATGTTGTGGTGACACATTGATCATGGGTGGTTGCAGAAAATAATATAAACATTGATCAAATCGTTCCTTCGATCCACTGGCACTCTTTGTGCAATATAATGAAAGAAGCAATGAGCTATTTTTTAAATCGTTATCTTAACGGATTGATGGTGGCTGTATGAAACAATTAATGCAGATTTTGATAAAAAAAATTGTGACTGAGCAACATTTGCGTTACTCTGCACCCGCTGACAAGCCTTTCAGAGCATTCATATTTATACGTATTTTTTACTTTAGTTTTTACTCTAGTATCATCGTTTTTTAATTTTTTTCTTCCAGTAAGAGGCACTTACCCCCAATGAACTAGCAAATTTTGTTGTACCTTTGTACTTAACTTCGATCAGTTCACAACTCTGAGCACATCTCAGTATTGCAAGTCTGACAAGCATCGCACAAATTTTCATATGGCTTCTTGGTTCAAAAGGCCATGCTCTGTTGTGGTGGGCTGCTGGCCCGCATTGTAGATCCGCTAGTTTAACTTTATTTGGAGAGCGTGACACAAAGCGCAGCCACATGCTGGTAGGCAAGTGTTTGAGTACTGATATGCAGATCCTTTTTGCGGTGACGGATGTTACAGTCCGCTTTTAGATCCTTTTTGCGGTGACGGATGTTACAGCCCGCTTTAATTAAAAACTACTCTCGGCAGTCTTATTTGTCACTATACTCTTATGCTTGAGGCTCCGATCCGCATTTACTAACAAGATGCTCAGATGTATTCGATGGAAATTTACAGGTTAAAATATCGAATTACTACATGAGACACTACTTACATATTATAGGACCAGCGCAGGAACATATTGTTAACTGTTATATGTATTAGCGTCAGATTGATCTTGTCAACCCAGTGATTAAAAGGTACGATTGTTTTCGTCGCATTTGGTTCCGGTTTTGCGCTACGCCTGTCGCCACACAGTTCCCAATCACTACCGTTGAACTGTTAACTGCGATTGAAGCTGCTCGAACGCCATAATTTGTTTTGTGTTCTTTTCTCACCATTGACAGTGGAACTTTAATGTGGCCTTTTCATTTAGCAAGTTTCATACATCATTGCTTGAATTAGAGCTGTCATATCTGTGCATTATATCGTCGCGGTCGAATATTGGCGCCATCCTTGTAATGAAAAATGGACTCTGCTGACGCATTTTGCTACTTTCCTTGGGCATAACAAAGACGTTCAGCATTACACATAGTGTGCAAAGAATCACAATATGTCTAAAAATGAACCACGTTCGTTTCTGAGTCAGTGCTTACGGTATCAGGAAAAACCAGAAACTTCTACGAAATATGATTTACAGAATATTGTGTCATATACCGAGTTCATGATAAGTTGAACAGCTTCACCTATAGGCCATGTGTATATGTAAATGTAAATGTACCATAAACAAGCACAATATATACATGGGTGTTTCTTTTTTGTGCTGACAAATTTAACGTCAACCATAAGTAGAAAAACTCAAAATAAATCGATTTCAGGACTTACAGAATGCCCAAAGCTCCTTTGTTTTCAAGTTATAATGACCTGAATGAATTTAAAGCTTTAAGTATGATACTATGTGCGTGCGGGCCAATGTTAGCGCTAAATTTGATAGTTCAGCACGCTTTCTGACCACATACCTGCCAACGCTTTTACACTGAATCGATGTAGATTATTTGGGCGAATGACATGAGGTTTATTAAGTTTGAGCCCAATGATGATTATTGTGAATGTTGAAAACACCAACGAGAGTGAAATACGCTTCATCTGTGAACAGAATCAGCTTCGAGAAGTTTGGATCCCTTATTCGTTGCTACATGAACAACTCTAAAAATTGTACACGAAGTCCAATGCCTGGTGGCAGCAACTATTGCATCTTTTTTTTTAAATACGGATATTAACTCTGACAACGTAGTGTCCGCCATACAGTACTGTGATTACGTTGAATGCTTAGTTTAAAACTGCAGATATCTTTCCTAACCATATATTACTTGCAGTTTGTATTTCAAAAATAATATAAACTGATTTAGTAGGGTCGGAATCGTGCGGAACTATCACAATTATTAGTGCTAACATTGGCACGCACGTAGTATGTACCTGAAGCTTTAAATTTCCTTAAGTCATTATAACTCGAAAACTAAGGAGGTTTGGGCGTTTTATCATCCCTGAAAATCGATTTATTTTGAATTTTTCTGCCTATAGCTTGAATTTGTTGGCACACTATTAAGAACGACTAGTAATTATTTCTGTGATTTTTTGATAGGCGTAGCAGTTCCATTCTTACCATGTCTTGCAGATTTTTTTTTAATCCTAACACGTAGACGAATATCGCTAACGTTACACGTTAGTAGGTTCACTAAATATCTTTAAAATCCTTCATATTATCAGCAGGAACTTGGTGTTTGATTCTAATCAGTCAATTTCGCTGTCCGTGAGGTAAACTTTCATCAGAAGCAATCGATATTAGTACTCTTTCTCACCCCTCCTTCCCTCCTCCCTCACCACCTTCGAATCGATTGGTTTGGCTATGATTTCCTTTGGCTGAATGTCCTCTGAGATGACCCTTCTTTTGTATACAAAAACTTTTTGACATGACATGGACCTATCAGCTCAGAGAAGCTTTTAACCTACTTTTGTAAAGATTCATATACATTGGCATTGTCACTCTTACACTAAATTATGAAAGCTGAAGTCATGGTAAACAGACGCAAACAATTAGTGACTACAGTATACAAGCTCTTTGAATCTGGGGTGGATCTTCGTAGCGGGAGGTGAAACTAGTCGGTCTTTCCATTGGGTCCCCTTAAATTATTGATAGATTTTTTAGTATGTCGCTTGTGAAGGTTCAAGTTCACACAGCTTCGTAAATGAATTCCATTTCCTGCGATCGGAGGAGAACTTCCGGATGTGTAAGAATGTTTCCTATGTCCGATGTTTTCTAAAATGTCCCTATAGTTTTTGTGGCGACTTACAGTCAAACTAGAATTTCGAAACATAGGTTTGAATGTAGTGGAAATAGGATTATTATTCCAGTATTCAAGAAAGCCACAGTGACACTACGCTGCTGTTCTTAAAATATAAGTTCTAATGCCGATGCCACACGCTAGTAAAAAAAAAAAAACAAGTATCGTCATCTTTTCATCCGAATATGTTGATGTGCTCATTCAAATAGCACACACTTGAAAAGAATCTTGAGATATAAAGCCATCCAAATATAATTTGAACGAAAGTTAACTAACGGCAGTCGAATATTGGCGCCATGCTGGTAATGAAAATAGTACCTGCTCATCAATTTCACTACTTTACTTGGATGCAATGAAGACGTTCAGCATTATACATAGTGTGCAACGAATCGCAATATGTGTAAAAATGAACCACGTTCGTCTTGAAGTCAGGGTAATGAATTAGGAAAAAAGAAATCTCTACGTGATAAGATTTACAGAATATTGCTCCTTATGATGAGTCTATGATAAACTGAACACCTTTAGTTCCCTTAAAGGCCATGTGTGCGTGTAAATATACCACGAACAAGCACAATATATATTAACTACAGTAGAGCCCTCTGAGACTGCGATATACCTCCGCCAAGCAAGGCAACGGTAATGAAAAATTCAAATTGGTTCTGAAACGATAATTTTCCTTGTATCAAAACTGGAATTTAATCATTTGGGCCTTTTGAAAGATCCACTCAT
Organism: Parhyale hawaiensis; assembly: GCA_001587735.2. NCBI lineage: Eukaryota > Metazoa > Arthropoda > Malacostraca > Amphipoda > Hyalidae > Parhyale > Parhyale hawaiensis. The sequence goes on from LQNS02276498.1 coordinate 16,445,904, forward strand.
TACTTTCTGAATTATGGTGGTATGAAACATATAACATACAAAACAGACCAACCGCTTATCACCAAACTTCAGTCATTTATGTCTTTCGCCATTACTAACAATTTGATGTAAATTTTATAAAGATCTGTTCAAAAATTTTTGAAATATTTTGCTATCAGGCATAAAATCCAACACAGAGACAGACAAACTCACAAACAAATGGACAGATCGTCACTAAAATTTTGTCATTCACTTTTCGTAATATACCTAACAACTCAAACATATTTCCTAAAAATGCACCTATAACTCTTTCAGTATGGCATTAGGAAAGAAGTGGCAGACAAACAAACAGACGGATGAACGGATCTTCACCAAAAGTTTATCTTCTGTTTCTCCTAGTCTGTCTAGCAATCCCAGAGAATTTCATAAGATCCGTCTATAACTTTTTGAATTATCTCCGTGAAAGACAGACAAAGAGCAAAACAAACAAACTCGAATAAAATAATACAGTACCTCATTGGGGGAGAGAATGAAGACAATAAAGACACAGTAATTATTTTAATGACTTTGATAGCGTGGTAGGTCAGTTACTTCAGGGACTTGGAGATTTTTGAAGTCCGATTACGTAGATACCTATGTATCGCAAATCATGCATGTTAATATCTTCACAAAAAGCTTTATTATCTTTCATATGATCAAAAGGACATTGCTATTAGACTCTATTCAGTCAATTACGCTGTCCGTGAGGTAAACTCTCATCAGAAGCAATCGATATTAGAACTCTTTCTCACCCCTCCTTCACCCCCTCCCTCACCCCGTTCGAATCGATTGGCTTGGCTATGACTTCCTTTGGCTGATGTTACTTTAAGATAACCCTTCTTTTGTTAACAAAGACTTTGGTATAACATGGACCTATCAGCTCATAGAAGCTTTCGGAGATTACTTGTGTTGGTAACAATAATTATTTGAGTAACTTAACCTTGTGAACATTCACAATTTTGATATTGTCGTGCTTGCACGGAATTATGGAAGCAGAAGTCGTGGTAAGCAGTGTCGAACGATTCATGATTATATTATAGAAGCTATTTGAATCTGGTAAGGATCTGAGTAACGGGAAGTGAAATTAGTCAGTCTTTCCATTGTTTCTCTAAATTATTGATTGAATTCTTAGAATGTCGCTTATAAAGGTTTTATTTCACACAGCTCGGGGAAGAATTGCCGGATACATAAGAATGTTCCCTCTTCCTGACATTTTCTAAGATGCTAATATAATTTTTGTGCCGACTTATAATCAAACTAAAATTCGAAATATAGGCTTGAATATTTTGAAAATATTATTATTCCAGTATTCACGAAAGTCGCCGCGACACTACGCTGCTTTTCTTGAAATGCAAATTCTTAGGCTAATATTTTTCAACTCATTTTAGAGTATATTGCATTTTACTCTTCGTGCAATTTGTATAGGTCTTTTGATTTTTTAGGATTGTGCCTAGATAAAGCTACAAGTTTAATAACAGGACGTAACAGGGAAACTAAAGAAATTCTCTTAAAATTACGGATCAGTTATATTAAATTTGGTACAATACACAATTTCTAACTAGGTGTATCGTGTTATTATTACTCCCTGCGTAACAATATACAAAATGCTCATAAGTATTCGAACAAAATTTACAGGTTGACACATCTAATTACGATATGAGACACTACCTACATTTTGTAGGACCCCAGAGAAACATGTGGTTAACTGCTATATTAGCATCAGCAATGATCAGTTTGAGCTTGTCACCCGCGACTAAAAGGTACGCTTGTTTTCGTCGCTTTTGGTACCGGTTTTCGCAACGCGCGTCGCCGCGCAGTTTCCAATCACTACCGTTGAACTGTTGACCGCGATTGAAGCTGCTCGAACGCCATAATTTGTATTGTGTTCTTTTCTCACCATTGACAACGATACTTTAATCTGGCCTTTTCATCTTGTAAGTTTCATAGATCATTGCTTGAATTAGAGCTGTCATATAATATGTATATTGTTTCGTCTAAATCGAATATTGGCCAAACGCTGGCAAAAAAAAAATGGTACCTGCTCATGCGTTTTGGTACTTCCTTTGGATGTAACCAAGACGTTCAATATTGTACATAGTGTACAAATAATTACAATATGTCTGAAAATGAACCACGCTCGTCTTGGGGTCAGTGTTTATGATATTCGAAAAAAAACTTAAATCTATACGAGATGGGATTTACAGAATATTGCGTCGTATAATATGTTCATGGTAAGTAGTACAGCTTTAGTTCACATATAGGAAATATGTGCATGTAAATGTACCACAGTAGTGTATAATGTAGCGAAATACGTGCTTTTGAGTATTGGTTCCCCTCGCACCGCCGGGTCTTCGCGCCGCCCCTTCCGGTTTCCCAGGCCCCGCCCACTTACGGTTTGCGCCCCCCAGACCCCCGCTAAACCGGTAGTGCATTAGCCGTTATAAACTGGAAGCTCACGCGCGAGGGGAGCCGCGAGGGTAGGTTACCCTAAAAACACGTATGTTGCTGCATTATACACTACTTACCACAAACAAGCACAATGCATACTAATAAAGAACCGATAATTATTTCAGTGACTCTGATGGCGTGGTAGTTCAGTACCTCCCGTGTCTACGATACGTAGAGGAATATCGCAACCGTTACATATACCAGTATGTTCTCAAATAGCTTTAATATCTTTCATAAAATCATATACTAATTATTATATTCTATTCATCTATACTGTGAATTACTCTGTCCGTGAGGTAGACTCTCATAAAAAGAAAACTATATTAGAACTGTTTCTCACCCCTTCTACCCCCCAACCCCTCACTACGTTCGAATCCATTCGTTTGTCTATGAATTCCTTCGGCTGATTTTTACTCTAGGTCTTAGATGACCCTTCTTTTGTTTACAAGTGTTGGTTGCAATTTGAATAACCTACTCCCACGAAGCTTTCATATATTTTGGCATCTTCACGCTTGTACCAAATCATGGAAGCGGAAGTCATGGTAAGCAGAGTCAAACAATTCGTGACTATAGTCTAGAAGTTATTTGAATCTTGTGTGAATCTGCGTTACGGGAAGTGAAACTAGTTGGGCTTTCAATTGCTTTCAGTAAATTATTGATTAAATTTTTAGTATTTTGCTTATAAAGGTTTCATGTCACACAGCTTCGTCAGTGATCGGAGGAGAATTGGCGGATACATAAAAATGTTCCCTCTTTCTGACATTTTCTAAGATTCTGATATTGATTAAATTTTTAGTATTTCGTTTATGAAAGTTCTAGTTCACATAGCTTCCTAAAAGAATTCTATTGCCCGCGAGTGAAGGTTACTCGCGACTGGAGTAGAATTCCCGGATAGATAAGAATGTTTCCTGTGTCTGATATATGCTAAGATTGATATAATTTTTGTGCCGAAATATAGTCAACTAAAACTCGAAATGCATTCTTGAATCTAATTACAATGTGATTATTACCAGGAAGCATAGGGTGTCAAGTTCTTCGTTTCCTGATTATAACTAGGTATGCTGCTTCTCCCAAAACTCATATTCTCAGACTAACATTTTCAGCTCTTTCTAGAGCTTATTGCATTTTGATTTTTATGTATTTTGCATGAGTCGTATGATTTTGATTGTATATGGATAAATAAAGCTACACATTTGATAATAAAACTTAATTGAAAATATTGAAATTAATTTGAAATTACGGATCAGTTATATTTGGTACAACACACTATCTCTAAGTAGGCTTATCGTACCTAGATACAAAGTGCTCAGGAGCATTCGAAATCAAATTTTCAAAAATATCTAGTAACTACATGAGCAAATGGAGCACTCTGAGAACGTATACTTCCGCCAAGCAAAGCAACGGTAACGAAAAATTCAAATTGGATCTGAAACAATGATTCTCCTGGTATCAGCACCAAAATCTAACAGTATTAACAGTTTAACAGTATTTAACAGTATTAACAGTTTCTTTAATTTTCTTGGAGATCCGTTATAACTTTTTCAGATATGATGCTAGCACACATACTGACAAACATTTCTCAAACACACAACCAGCCAAACCTATCATCGCCAAAATTTAATCACTCATGTCTTTCAACAATACGAACAACTAATGTTAATTTCATATAGATTGATTCGTAACTTTTTGTATTGTTGTGCTAACAAACTAAGCCTAATATCAAACACGGTGATAAATAAAAGAACGAAAAAAGAAACAGGTCGTCTCAAAAATTTAGTATTTTACTTTTTGTAATGTACCCAACAACTCATGTAAGTTTCATAGAGATCAGTCTATTATTTTTTGAGTTTTGGTACTACAGAGAAAGAATAGGCAGAGAAACAAACAGCTGAAAGGATTTTTACCAAGAGTTGATTATATGTCATTTTTTTATAACATGCCTAACAACCCCTGTAAATGTTGTAAATACCCGTTCATATCTTTTTAGTTATCAGTAAAATCATTTTGTTGCTTGAGTCGCAAATTTGTTAAAAATTTTAAAGCAAAGACGAAGATTAAAATTGAAGTCATACTCTATAAAACGTTTCGGAGACCTGCTCCATCATCTCTTCTGAAAACACAGATAAAGAAGCATAAGTAAAATTAGTTGAGATGGTTCAGCTAGGTACGTTCATGGTCGAAAAAAAACTAAAAGCTTATATATTTACTAATTTCAAAGGATAAGAGCTACTGTCGTTATTCAAAACCGGATTGAGCTGTGATAAAAAATTATTCTAAAATGCATAAATCTATATTGTAATTTGCAGTTCTTATAATGCTTAAATTATCCATGGTCACAAGAGCACTGCACTGCTCCGCATGGAGGCGCACTGAGAAATGAGGTGTGTTGCCTAATACATTTCCTGTACGGAAGCTCCTCCCAGGATGCTCTGCAACTCTGCCGAAAAGACAGCGTGACGTCATACCAACGTATACGCGCATGGGCACTGCCCACAACTAAATTTGTATACCAGAGAAGACAGTAGCGACTTGGGAGGAGAATCCGTATGCAAACAAACTCGTATCTCTCTCTCTATCTCTGTACCCTGTATCTCGTATACAGGGTACAATGGATACACCTATCGAGGTTTTCTTTTAGCCTTAATTCTAGAATTTTGAAGATCCAGTAGGGTGCAGAGCAGGAGAAGCAGTCCGTGCTGAGAGTCAATTTAGGATCCTTCATCGTGCACCACCTGGCCTCTCGGTGCTGGAGTGCTCCACGCAGTGTAAATCCGTGGCGTGCCGTCCGGGGAATCGAACCCGGGCCTCCGTTGATGCGATGCCGAACCGTTGTCATTTCACCACCGAGAGGAAACAAATAAAGAGGAAAAAGAATTGTTAACTAATACCGGGCATAGCTTAATATTTGGAAAATATTGAGAAAAGAGCGATTTAAGTTCGATTTGTAATTTTTTTGAATGGTGCCCAAAATACGGCAATGAACAATAAAATGGACGAAGGGTGTTGTTGTGAGCTACAGCTGTGTACTGTTTCGATAGATATTTATTGATTTGAGATTCAATTAGCTTTGACGGAAAACCATTGTTGGTAAAAAATGAACGCCAGAAGCAAAATTCGGAGTGGAGTTTCTCAAAGGTTGATGACAGCCGGTATGCTCGAGACAGTAATGTTCTAATGCTATTCAATTTGAAGCGCAAAGTGGAAAAGCTGAAGAAACTGGTACCAAGGCCTGTGAAACTAGGCTTTCGATTAATAGAGGTGTGGAAAACATTGCTGTATCTTGCCACCAAACAGTCTAAAAATGGAAGGCTGTTGCTAGATTCTCTTTCCATCGTGAAATATATACAGTTATGCTTACTATTCAAGTAATTTAAAAACAGATTTACATGATCTGGAAGACGGAGATGTAAAGAAAGTATCATCTATAATAAGAACGGTAGCAAAACACTGGCTTAAAATCGGCAGGACGATCAGATAATCACTGCGTGTCGTGAAAACACATGAAGACATTTGCAAAAGTTGGCCCGAGGTATGACGTCACGCTATCTTTTCGCCAGAGTTGCAGAGCATCGTGGGAGGAGCTTCCGTACAGGAAATGTATTAGGCAACCCACCTCATTCAACGCCACTAAACAATTTTCTAGGTGGCCTTGCCTCATTCCTCAGTGCGCCCCTCGCGGAGCAGTGCTGCTCTCCTGTGACTATGGACAACTTTAGCATATTAAGAACTGCAAATTGCAATATAGATTTACGCATTTTAGATTCACTTTCTATACACAAACTGAAACCGGATATGAATAACAACAGTAGCTCTTATCCTTTGAAATTAGTAAATAGATAAGCTTATAGTTTTTTCGACCATGAACGTAACATCTTTGTCTTGTCGCAAAAAGGTTAGAATCTGAGAGCTCATTTGAAGTAAAGTAATTTTAATTATAAAATTCAATGTAACTATTTCAATTGGCCAATTCTCATGCCTGCCTGACGGCAACATCAGAAATTCCTGAAGTGACTAGGCGCGCGAAGTGTGGCGAAGGTCTTTTTCTTGCTGGTTGTGCCGCGTTCCGGACTGTTTCTTCATGAGTTCCTAAAAGTGAAAAAATGAAGTTCGTAAAAACGTGCATCATTATTCGAACACCCTCTCTGACCTCTCAACGAATCTAAAACCCATCATATACAAGCTTTGAAGGTAAGCATGCTGCATGCAGAGGCAGAAGTTGTCGTTAATCTTTTGTTTTACCTTTAATTGATCTTGATAAATGTTTTTGCCACAGTCTTAGCTGAACCATTTGAACTAATTTTACTCATACTTCTTTATCTGTGTTTTCAGAGCTGATAATGGAGCAGGTCTCCGAAACGTTTTATTGAGTATGACTTCAATTTTAATCTTCGTCCTTACTTATAAATTTTTAGTTATTATGGTGACTGACTAAGAGACAGACAGACATAGACAACAAAAACATAACCTACTTCACGGAGGCAATAATAATGCTCTTCACAGTTAGCATTAACTCGAAGCCTATGATGCAATGTATAAAATATCAGATGTCACCACTACAAGACCGATGCTACTGGTAACATGTTTAAAAAATTTCGCTCAGCTGGCCGGCAAACGGTGGCCAAAAAGTAGCATAGCCCTATTCCATGTTTTTTTTTTCGAGGATCCGAGTCGTTCCTCTCCAGGGCCAGGATGTTCAAAACTTCGCTAAGGAAACGTAACGCACAGCTGTTCCCGTAGCGCTGCTCAAGTGAACCTATGGAGCTACGACCGTATTTTCAAAGCATTTCGAAGGGGAACTTATC
>LQNS02276498.1:16465886-16480547 GCA_001587735.2 Parhyale hawaiensis
TCAACGGCTTTTCGCGTCGAACATTGAACATTCATGCATAAATGTTGAACACTACATTCTTACTTGATAAACCTATTTTTTAGAGACATTAATTACTGTCCTATGTTTAACGTAGTGGTGCAAATTCCATGTTTCTATATGTACATATTCTTTTATATGTTTTTTTTGTGAATCAATGTTTTCATAACACTATGTAAGACTTCAAAATATTGAAAATGTATGTTCAACATTGAAGTACGTTACCTTATACTTTCTTGTATTTATGGAATACAATCCCCAACTGGAGATTGATGACACCTTGCTTTGTGAGTCCAGCTCCTTGGAGATTCTTGGTGTCTTTGATGAGAAGCTTTTGAGCTGCATATTAGGAGGTTGGTGTCACATGCTTCAACTAAAATTGGGCTCCTGCGTAAGGTGAATTTGGTGTTTGGTGACAGTCAGTTGCCCGCGGATGTTTGTATGCGTTTTGCTGCCTGTGTTAGAGTATTGCTCACCAGTCTGGGCTTCTGCTGCTGACACTGACTTGCGTCTGTTGGACCGACTTGTTAGTTCAGCCAGCAGGCAGTGCTCTGATAATGATCTAGTGAACCTGTCCCACAGGAGAAGAGTAGCAGAGCTATGTATGTTTTATAAGGTGTACAATAATGAGAGGCATTGGTTGTATTCTTCTCTCCCTGCCCTCAGAGTTTTTTGTAGAGAGACTCGTGCTGCGCTCGGAGCGCACTCTTCCACTTTGGAGGCTTTCGTATGTTGAACTAATAAAATCTGTCGGTGCTTCGTGCCCTGGTCTGCTAAGGTTTGGAATTTGTTGCCGGCATCGGCTTTTGGTCGCATTAGCCTGCAGGTGTTTAAGTCAGCTGTTAGTGAATTGTTTTTTGCTGAATTTCTTTTAGCAGCATTTTGGGCTTCCTGGTGTTGCAAGATTCTTCATTTGGGTTGTATTACCTGTTTGTGGGAGCTCAAGCATGAAGTTTTAATAATAATAATCGAAATCTTCCAGGCAACAACTGTCACATGCACCTTCCACTGCAACAGTCATATCAAGCATGTTGTACTGTACTGTTGTATTTCTTCCTGGTCACATTACTACAATTCCCACATATAGCTATTTTAGTCTTGAGAAAAAGTCTTGAAATGAGTGCTTCTAAGTGAAGTTCTACATGTATACCTAATACTTGAAAATATCATAAGCATATCAGGCTCTGCTATTAACTCATAAGAAATGTATAAAAAACAGTGTACAGCAACATTGAATTACGCCTCCATATTGATGACCAACCTGCCGCAGTTCCCGATCTTAATGGAAACTTCAAAGTCAATAATCTCGAAAAGTAAGCATTTGCAGCAAAAACGTCATTCGTGAGAAACGTCTTAGAATGGGTCCTTCTACCCAAAGCTAGATCATTTCAAAATACATATCGAAAGTGCATGAAAGTCCTATAGGGGAATTGAACCCATATGTCAGTTGGAAATGGATAATTTTTAGATACTGTATAAATATATACCTAGGCATTTTTTTCTAAATTTCAAAGGTATAGAACTCAATGAGCTTTCATGCTACAATAAAAACAATGACAGTTTTGGAATCCTTGAAACATTCTCAACAAAACTACAGAGCTGGACTCTCCATTTTCTATTCTGTCCAATAACTACCTAACTAAAATATTGGGGAATTACAATTGGTTTTGAGCTGCGTTAAAAACATAGACCATATGTGGAAAGTCCTGCTCTATATTTTTGTTATGCATGTTTGAAGGATTCCAAAACTGTCATTGCTTTCATTCTAGCACAAAAACTCATTGAGTTCTATTCTTTTGAAACTTAGAAAAAATGCATATACTGTAGCTATGTTTATAGATATTTTTTATTATCTCAAAAACTAAGGCCTAAATGAAAATAATTGTTGTTGCAAAATGTGTTTCCTTATCAAAAATACATATACTATCCCAATTTCAGAACAATCGGTCCAAAATTGATCGTTTTGCCCCCCATGCCCCACTCACATATTGTACCAGGTGCAAAAGTTCTGCCCAACATTTTCTCAATGTCCTCATATGGTATAATAAAATACATTGTAGCTATAGCTGTAAAAGAGAAATGTACAAAAAAATGTCCACATTTACAAATTTTTTTTAGCTTGTGGCTGAAAATTCAGAATTGAATATTTATTTATAAATGGTATTCTGGAGTCTGAGTCCGGCGAAAATGCCGACTCCAACTGCTAGAGCAAGTGAGATTCCGACTCCCCGCAAAACCTCGCACTCCGGCCGACTCCGCAACCCTGATATGAAATTGGATCGCTGTAATATAGTCTTTGTATCTAATACGGCGAGAAATCCCGCAATACAGTATAACGACAATACAATTTATGAGAAAGTGGTTGGAGTAAAGAGGCTGAAATTTTGTGTGTAGAAGGCAGTAGTAATGAGCAACCTTTAGAATCGCTGCAGTACCTACAATTGATGGTGTAGTTAGAAAGCAGCAGCATGACAAAGTTGAAAACCGGTCAAAGTAACCTCACTTTACGGTACCTCTTTTTGGGTGGACAGCAAATTTCATCGCAGTCATATTTTATTGCCAGCTGATCCAAGGTTTTTAGTCATATTGAGGGCAACCTACCAGACTCCCTGCAAAAAAAAAAATATGAACATTGCTCAACTGCTTTGATCACTATTGGGTGGACAGACATTTATACTTGAATCTTCAACGAAAACATCACCTCTCTCTCTCTTCGTTCGCGGGTGATAACTAGGCCTAAAAATTTTTGGTTGGTTTGAGCCACTAACCTAAGTATTCATATTTAGCGCATCAATATCTAGGCCTAATCGTAGCGAACGTTGTGGGTTGGGAGGAGTGTACTAAAAGCACAACAAGATATTACAAGCCAATCTATATAATATGTTGCCCGATAATTCATACCCTGTGTTCTCTTCATAAAATGAATTCTACGATAGACCTTCATTCTGTATGGTGTAGTGTACGATTCTGCATATAGTTATCAAACATTGCTCCAAGCTAGTCGTTGTTCTGAATATCATAACACAATAAATACCTACTATGAAAAATTGAAAATGTATTGGATCGTATACATCGATGTCAGTATGCATTCTGAAGCCCTACATAGTACGTCCGAATTGCGGCTGTCGAAGGTTTGTTTACATCTCGCAGCGGCATCGTGTTTCTTTATCCTCATGACCTTGCCCGCGATTTGCCTATATTAAACTTGTGCGTATCGCTTGTGTTTTTGTGTCGCCTGACTCAGCGACGACTAATTTCCGCTTATTGGTTTTGGTGATCCCAACCGTTTATACAGTAAGTTAAGGCCAAGCCGTCCTCCACCACGGAGTTTGTTACACGTCCGTCAATGACGAAACTGTCGGGATAGCCTAACCATTGAAGTTCGTGTTGTGTTGATAGTGAATTGTTTGGCGGAAAAATTAAAGAACTTTTTGGGTTGATCATAGTGTCTTTACAAGACTTGTTGGTTCAGAAACTTGACCGAATTGTAAGGAATTGTATGCATGCATTGACAACGGCATAAAAATATAGTTCGCTGGGGCTTAGCACGCTCCTTTGGGGGTTACCTACTTGGGTCGCTCATCCGGTTTTATGGGGGTCGCTCACGTATAGAAACCCGTAAGTTGCCTTATTTAGACTTTTGGCGTATTTTTCTATCATGCCAAATGTTCCCCCATTCGTCCGCTTCTTCTGACCATCTTCATTCTGTTCTTCCTCATTTGCCATACTTGCTTGTGTTCTCGGGGACTGTGTTCGTCTGTTCTGTGTTTCTAGACACGGCATGACATTTGCTTTTCTTTCCTCTCTTGAGGAACAGCGTTGCATGACCAGTGAGGTTTATACTAACAATTATGCCAATAATTTACAATTACCATGAGGGATCCTTCGAAGATCCTCTTCCCAGTGCCTCTAGTTGGGATACTCTCCTTCCCCGAATTGTGAATACTTAAGGTTAGACTGTCTCATTTGAAATTAGAGAGTTAGGTTACTGTAGTTCAGGCTATATCCCTAAGATGAAAAAGTGCGGTTGTTTCGTTCGAGATAGGCGACTTAGCTTACCCTAATCTAACCTCACTTTCCAACACTCAAATTGAAGATCCTATTTGTCATTGCATCACATGGTATGCTCTGAGGAGGGAGGTTTGAACTATGAGAATACTATTATGGAATATCATCTTCCCAACTTGAAGCAGTTGAAGTACCTAACACCCTTTCGCTCCAAAGTGTGTGGGGGTTGTAAGGGGGAGTTGAAAATCTTCATTTGGCTCACAATCAGCAACGGTATGATTGTTTCATAGGTTTTGCATTCTTCTGTCAATCACTTTCATATTCAGTCTCGGGACTGCCGAAGTCGATCATTCTGAGTAGAAGATAAGCTAACATTTTCGGGTGATGTAGTCAGCATGAATGCTGCTTCTGCCATGACTTCACCCTTTTGCTTTAATTAAAAGCGAACAAATCTAATTTCAACTGGGAATACTCGAGGCTGGCGGAAAATCTCAATTTATTTAAGAGTTGATGAAGAGGTTCTTCAACTTGGATTGAGGGGAGGTGTCTTCAGTTGATTAACATTTGCTTAGGTCACTGTGCAACTTGGTTTCTAAGTCTTACTCTGAATGCCCGCCCTCCTGTGGGGAGCTCCCAGTACCTATTATGAAATAAGTTCTTAGTGTCAAGTACTGAAAACCTTCACTTTGTGGCAAGTTCAATCAATGATTGATAATAATGGTAGGTAATACAGAAATCCTCTAGTAACGAAAGGGATTGGGGCTTTAGGCTGTTCTTCCGCCACTCTCTATCAGCGACTGATAGAGGGTTGAGGGGGAGAGTTACTGCCTCGTTGAGACAGTGTCGGGCAGACAAGTACGCAGCAAAGCTACCAGCCAGACGTCCGTTGGCCCACACTGTGGCGCCAGTGTGCGCTTTTTGCGTGTGCGTGCGTGCACTTGTTGCCCGTTCTCGGCCACGACTGGATACGCACGCACATTGTTTTTCGCTGCGTTATGTATCGACAGGACCTGGTTAAGCGTCTCGTCTGTTGCTATGTCTGAGGTTGCTTTTATCCTAAAGCAACGGAGCCATGTTAAGTGTCTCGGCAGGAATGCATTGTTTAAATCGCAAATTAACATTCGGCGATATACGGTTAAAGGGTACCTACTTGATCAATTTCTACGGTTTGGTTTCTATGTTGTTGCTGGGTTCCAAATTTCCTCGTATTTAGTTCCTATAGGCTATAGGTCCACTTATTTTTCATATGCAAAAATGTTACGGTAATACATATTCGCCCAGTTTGAACCCCGCGCTCATGCATGTGCGCTTTTTTGCCTGCGTAAGTACTTCTGTATGTACGTGAGAGAAATCTACCCGTATATACGTTTGCTGTGCTGGCTACAGACGTTCGATACTTACTTGCATATGTCGCTTTGTGTGTGTGGGGTGTGCGCTTCTTTACGCGCATTTTCTATGCACGTATGTAGATATAGCGAAGGTACGTTTTCACACTATAGTGTACATGTGTGTTTGTACTCGCAACTACTGTTTTTTTTACTGTCTTTACAGTTTTACATTAATGCACGTGTTCCGCTTTCATTTATCAATGCATGCTCTATTTGTACCGTAGCCAGGGATAACGTTGATCTTGGGAGTAAAAAAAGCAGCCTGGTTTTAGAGAAATTGAAAAAAAATCGGTTAGAGAAATATAAAAATGCTGGTTGGGCAAGTTCGATAGTTTTCCATGTGCTGAAGACAAACCTTAGTTCCCTACGCTAGGTACCGTACATATTTAACCAATCGGCTGCCATGTAGACACGCATCTGTGTACGTGCCTCTGTGTTCATGACGTGTGCTTTCCGGCGTGTGCGTCATTGTATGACAGCTGGCTTCCTATGTGTAGTTTTTTGCCGTGTACGCAGAGGCTCACGACTACACACCGTCGTTGGTTGGTTCTCGCCTTCATCAGGTGCTTGTCTACACGTGTGATCGTCAGGGTACAGCCTGTCTTTCCTGTGCATTGTATCAGTTATGCAGCAACGTTTTCGACGTTTTACCAAGTATATGTCGCGTGGCATCATTTTGGTCATTGATCTAGAGCGCATCAGTTTAGGCCACTAACGCATAAACGGTGTAAACTTTTATTTCTCTTAAGAATAGTATATAGTTGAGAACGTGATCTCTATACCTAATATGACTACCTATCTGAGAGTGCTAGGTCAGTTGACAATAGGTTCATCTTAGCTAGAATAGGTAAGTACCTACCTATGCTAACTTAGGGCTACAAATATCATCCAGAGTCTCTGGTAGGCTAAATTATTAAACGCCTACCAATAATTTCAGGATAACGGACAGTGTGCGCTAGCGGGGTGGCAATAACCATAATCTTTTCACCCATTTCAACCATTATCAATTTACTCCGCATAAAGTATACAAACCTTCACTGCTCGTACGAGTGAGTACCTAGCACTATTAATGTCGTCCACGAAAAATACGATAGTAATGTATTCACGTCTCAAACATCCTTTTTTTCTACACGGCAGCTCAAAGTAACGTCTTTTGTACATCAGATATTAGCTCCAGAACACGTTTTTGTAAGGTACTGATTTCCTCGATCTCAATGAAATAGGATTGCTGAATACTGTTGAGATATAGGTATGTGTTAGGTACCTACTATCAATTGGGTGTTGCTTGTCACTCACGCTTGGGATACTTTAACAAAGTAGTTCGTTTCTCCTTTCAACTCGTCTATCGCAGTAAAAATGTAATTTCTCATCTTTAATTGGAAATATATTTTAAATTAGAGCACATTAACTCGACGTATTCCATGTCCTGTTTCTTGCAAATCTATGAGATCTTGTGTTATCGAACGTCTGGTAGCGTAAGATCTGCGTTGTCTCGAGCTTTTAAACCAATGAAGTATAGGTAGCTATGAAAACTATCGACTTTGATTTGTGATATTAGAAAGATATTTTCTGGAATGGTTACCGTGGATGCTCTTTGTTGTATAGCTTAAGCGGTTATTTATACCGTACTCCCTAAGTTATTCGAAAAATGTTACCACTATCGAGACCGAAGACCCTGTGGCAGAAAGCTCATCGTCTGGTCAGTGTAACAAATAATTTCCCCGGCTTATCAGTGGAACGTCAGAGCTATTGCGCAGCTAGTGGAGCATATTTGTTTCCTTTGTAGCTACCTACCTACTTAGGCCTGTACGTTTTGTGATGACTAACCTTTTTATCACTCTACCTATATTTATCTGTTCGTTTGTATGCTTTCAAATTATACTTTTTTCCTTATTCATTTCCTATGTGTTTTTATCTTGTGATTCTCTGCCCTCTTCAATATTATCATTGTGTTTCTCAGTTACTTCTGAACATCTGTTTCATTTGTCATACGGTAGTTATAATATTAGTATTGTCTTTGTTCGTGTGGGTCTATCTAATCCCTTTCATTCATTGCTTATTTGCGAGAAAAGAACTGTGGCAGTGCCGCAGTAGTAAGATTTTATATGCTTCCTTCTAGCGACGTTTTTTGTGTATCCGTTATGCTTTTTTGCTAAATTTTGCGGTCGACTGCGGAAAGCTCAGGAAAGTAGGATGGGTTTTTCATGTTGGATTTGTACCTACTCGTGTTGGTTGGTTGCACCGTTCAATATTATCTGAAGCCTGTCTTAGATTCGCTCTCGTACAGAGTGAAATAATCATCTATTTGCCTTCAATATGTCTATAAATATCTTACGCCCTTGATTCATCACTTCAGAGTGAGTTTTCGGCCGTCTCAAGCGCAACCAGTTTGTCATTGAAGCTTCTAACTTGAATCGACCACGCCTTGGATGTTACATCGTCAACTGGCTATTCCTACCAGCAAACGATTTTAGTTTGACGCTTTTTCGTCGTGGTGGCATTTGAATCACGCATATGTGCCCGCCGTGAGCGAAATGGAAACCCGCGTAAATTCCACATACAGAAGCATAATTTTGCTTTTTTTTTGACCTGTATTATTGATGTAAAGTGAGGCACAAACTTGACGTTGCCAGTAAGAAGCAGCTTTAAACCGGCGCCTGCTTTTCTCAAGACAACCGTATCAATGATGTTCCATTTCTCCCTAATCTAATAGTGCAAGCGAAACCTGCAGACGAATTAATAGATATATTGGGTAAATGGAATAAAATGATAGAATATTGATAGCATTTCAACGTAGATACTGGCCCTACATCACTCCCGGTCTATTTCTCAGCAGTTGTCAAGTGTTATCATACGCCTGCTTTTGAAGCTTACGATCATGATTCGTTTGCCAAGCTATCTTTGGAAGTATCGCGATTATCCCTAGAAGGACCAAGAACTAGCATCAAGGACTATGGCCGTCAGTTGACGCAGAGATGATCGGTCCGTAAAGTTATAAGTACTTAACTGTTTAGTTAGTAATGCCAGTGTGCTTGAATTTCGTTGCGGTCGCCGTTAAACTAAAAAAAATAAATCGGGTAACGGCAAATCCGTAAGGCTATCGGTTGAAAAGATAATTGAAATTAAAATTTAAATAGTCGTCACGGTCCTTCTAGTGTTGAACCTCATGACGACCAGCGAACTTCAAAACACTTCAAACAATGCTAGCCTATTTCATCGAGAAATCAACGTAATGTTTTGTCTTCATAGCTATTATTACGGATAGGCCTAGTCTTCGGTTAAAGCGTCCCTTGGTTAATTATAGTTTTATTTGAATTCAAAATTTTTGCTTCAAAGCACAGTTCTTGATTTTACGCTTTTAAGTCAAGAGTGCGTATATCGACTACCTACCGGTAAATAAAATGGTCGAACCTAAATATTAAAACTGGATTAAACAAGAAGGTCCTACACCGAGAACTTGCTGTAGCTACCGTTTAGTTCCACTCGCAAAATTCGTAATATGAAATCCAACGCGTTATTCTCATTTCCAACATCTTAGTGGCAGTGTCTGTGTCCACTGTGCTGTCATTACAAAGAATACCTTTCGTATGAATAATTAATTCACTCCTTGAAGACTAGAGCTTGGTATTTATGCGACAGTGGTGAAGAAATGAACTCGATTAAACAGTTCATGTGAATGGCCTTGTTTAAACGCAGTTATGGAACATACTTTTCCTTGTAGTTGAATGACCGTCGGTTCCTGCATAATACATATGTAGTCTGGTACAATATCTCTATTCCAATATGGTCCTATGAATTAGGATATAGGTATCTATTCTAGTTGAACCGAACTTGGCCTAACCTATTGTTAACTAACCTATCGCATAGTCTGAGGTATACCACTCACTACACCAAAGATCTGACCATCTCTACCTGCCCGTGAGAAAATACTGGGCTGTGGACTAGTTGAATTTCAGCCTGATCGTATCATTGTGTACATCTCACCTGTCGTTCTCTTACCAACTTGTTTTATGTCCGGTATGTCGTGTACGCATCTTCATGTACGTGTGTACGCTTGGGTCAGTGAGTAGAACAGTAGAAGGGCGCCCAGCCAACCTTGCGTGCAGGCAGAGCCAGAGGAGCCAACCCATCTTCGTGTCAGGCTTGCCAAACCTGGTACTATAGTACCAGATCTGGTACTTTTTCTTACTGGAGTACATTTGGTACGCCCCTACGAAAATCTGGTACTTTTTGTTTTTGCGGTCATTTGCAAGAATTTATTAATAATATGTAAAATAAACATTGTCATTTATAACAATTTTTATAATTATTCTGTTGTAGATGATCGTATCGAATACCTTGTTAGATCAAACTATGCTACCATCATAGCTTCCTTTTGATTGGCGCTGAATGTGAAGCAGTTTGATTCCCGTTGTGAACTCGTATAAAATTGATTCAAAACAACCCCGCCAAGCAATGCTGCCAGTGCACGGTTAACAGACTACAGTTAACTCGTTGACTGTGCAGCGTTTGGTTGCGGTGATATTGTAGTGAATATATCACAAAATATCAGTTAGAAACTCTAAATAGAGAATGGAGAGAACTTGGTGTCCAACCGACTATTCCCAAAACAGATGCTATCACGCCAGAAGAATTTTGGTGTGAAGTTTCCAAGGTAAAATGTGCATGCGAAGCTCAATACCCTATTCTTTCAAACTTCATGTTATATTTCCTCTCGTTACCACATTCATCGGCTGATGCTAAGAGAAAATTTTCTGTCTTGAATAACATCAGAGTACAGAATAGGTCTAAAGTGACTACAACTACAATAAATGCCCTCTTCCACTTCAAAAGTCTTCTTCGTGATGTTAATTGTACCTCTTATGTGCCTAGTAGCGAGCTTAGTGCCCAGCTTAAACAAGAATATTGGTTAGTATTCAATCATCTCATACCCTTTGAATGAAGTTTTTTTTCTTATTTTCAGTTTTCCCCCTATTTTAATAGTAATATGTAAAAAACAGAAATCTGGTACTTTTTCGTTAAAATCTGGTACTTTTTTATTGCCAAATCTGGTACTTTCATCAAAATATGTTCGGCAAGCCTGCTTCGTGTTCTTATTAGCTGCGCCGCCGTCGGAGCTAGACGTGTTCGCTCTTCGACTCCTATTTCTACCGCACATCCCTTCCAACGCGCACGGATCCCATATAAATATATTGTTCTCGTCAGTTTATTGTCAGTAGCACGTGAAGTGTCGACTGGTAAGGACATACTTGGATACTTGTGCGGTTGAGGTCTATTGCATCAGCACCGGGATCCTTCTCGTTAGCATTCTTCCGTTGTCTTATAGCCAAGCCAGAGAATTTAGATGATTCGATCGGTTGCATCTCAGTTGCCACGCATCACTTCTGCCGGTGAGTTGTAGATTTTTTTATTTAATTGTACCTGACGCTTATAGGGATGTGTTATTCAACTTTGCGCCTAGCACTTGCTCATTATTTTCTTGTTGATTGTGCCAGCTCCCGTGCAGTGTTATATTTGATGGTGCTCAACGCCTGTGTATGTTATTGAACTGTGTATTGTTTTATGTACGTTCTGTCCAGCGCCGTACAATTATTTAATGTGTCCAGCGCATGTGCATTGTTCTATTCAACTGAATCCAGCGCCATGTATTACATATTTGTTTTCAGCGCCTCTGCATTACTGGATTTAATTCGCCCATCCCATTTTATGGGGAGCGGCGCCCCCAGTGGTTACCTTAACTTAATTAAGCTAGGCTTTTTTTAAGTCATTTCCCAATCGGAAATTTATAGGCATTTATCCGGTGTTATCGGATACCTTTCACTATTTTCTCACAGGTAGCCGATAAATGCATGTAAATTTCCCAATCGGAAATTTATAGGCATTTATCCGATATTATCGGATACCTTTCACTATTTTCTCACAGGTAGCCGATAAATGCATATAAATTTCCGATTGGATTGTGCCACTTAACAGCAATTTTCTTACCTACTCTTTACTGATGAGGCTTTCCTGTGTTCTAACCCGACTTGCTGTACCCATGCACGGCTGTACCCATGCACGTTGATCCTACGTGGGAACACCCTGGTGCATGGGTTTCATGTTTATCTTTGCATACTATGCCTCATCCTTTTATTCCCTTTGAACAGCTAAACTTTGCTGCATTAGGGAGGGTTAGACTACGGTACTTAATACGGTAATAATCGTATATAGCCATAGATAGAAGTTTCATGGTGCTGTGTTACGTCTGAGTTGACTGTGTAGCTTCTCTGCGGCGCTATGCTTAGCCAATTTGATACGTCCTCGAGCACTTTCATTCTACTGTGCTATGTATATAGTGTACCTATATCTTGTAGGTGGTGTCATTTTGGAAGATCTGATGAGTTATTTTGTCCCGAAATAGTTTCTATAATTTACGTCATTCAAGGCTTGAAGACATCAGAGTTAATTTCCAGCTTTTGTATTTTGGAATCACTGATAGGGTTGAAGATTCATGGTGGCAAGTTTTATAGCGGGGTTCGTAAGCAAGATGACAAATGGTCGTGGCTTACGAGGCCATGACGTCGCTTATGTACCTTCGGTGCTCTACGAGGTGTACAATATACAGCCAAGCGGAGCAAAACCGAAGGCCGGCGAAATCATATCGATGCCCGAATCGAACTGCTGTATCGTACTACAGATGCGAGTTCCCCTATTTTATCGTGCCTACGTAAAATAATTCTGGCCATACAAATCTTTCTCTGAGACGCGTGAAACGTCAGAAACTCCGTTTAGGTTCAGTTCTCTACCCTCTTCGTATTTGATTGGATATGAATTTGTCAATAAGTCCGCCCATAGGGCTTTCACTAGATGATAAATTGCCTCCAGGAGTCTCACGTCACGTTCTCGAAAGAAATCCAGGGTGTCTAACAGTCAGGAGAAAAGGGAAAAGTCACTCAGGGAAACCGGAAAAAAAGAGGCCAGGAATCAAAATACTCGGGAATTTCTGCAGGGCAGTGGATGGTGCTCATTTTGTGGGGTTATATTTATGAATGTGGCTATTAGGATTATTTGTTCTGCTGTCACGGGGAAAGTTATGAACAGATGTGGATGAAATTTACAAGAATTGTTTGGTATGTTGGGAGGAACAGATGATGAACTTTCGGTTGAAGATCCATCCATCCGTTTATTTGTCGGCCTCATTTTTCTCAATGCCCTAACTCAAAAAGTTATTGACGGATTTTTATGAAATTTACGTGGGTTGTTAGTTATATCACGAAGAGTAAACGTCCAAATTTTTGTGCTCTGTTTGTTCGTTGGTTTGTTACTGTTTTTAATTTTATTCTTATTAGCACAATAACTCTAAAAAATTATGAACGGATCTTGAAAAAAATAAGTGAAGCTGTTAAGATTGTTGAAGGCCACAGGCAAAAATGGTTGGATTTTGGTATTGAAACAAAGAAAATCATGGTCCCAGAACCAATTTAAATTTTGGTAAACGTTGCCTTGCTTGGTGGAGGTATGCGCTCTGAATGCTCTAGTTTAGCTATAAAATAAAATTCATGGAAAGTGGTTGCTTTCTGATAATTGTTGAATAAATGCGGTAAATTAAGTAGGGTTGGAATTATTAGAATTACGCTCGGAATTTTTGTAACTACGACAACTATTCTTTTTTTTTACGGCTCCCAGATTTCAGTTTTCTACAGCAGTTTTATTTTGTTTGTTATCTGCAAGTTACTTTTCCATAACACGTGCGCACGGCCTCCATGTTTCCATCGGCATTTCTATGTCAGTCTTGAATCGTTGGCCGTACTTTCAAAGAGGCTTGCGCTGACCCCTAATTAAATTCTTTACTTCAAATTTATTTTCTATGTGCATATAGCGCTCAGGGTCGCGAAGGCGAATGGAGCAAGTCTGACTCCCCTGTTTGCAGTGCAGTCATTTCCCCCATGCTTCTTTGGAGGTGACGCTCTATATTACGTAAAGTCTTGGATGCTTTTAGACCACCATTATGTATTGTGCGTTTGTTTTCCTATTTGTGATGTTAGCTTTCTGTAGATATATCCTTTATTCTTGCGATTTACATGCCTATCTAGACCGTATTTTCCTTAGCAAGTCTACCAGCTTTTCCTTCAAATGCTTTTCGTTGGATATTCTTTCCTTGAAACGCTGATGCAGTATCATGGATATAAGTCTACGTGGGTATTTATTATTTACTCAGCTATGAACTTGTGTTTTTACCTGCTACTGAAACAATGTTATCATAGAGTGAACCATTGTGATTGGAATCGATACGTTAATCTCGTTCGCTCAATAGCTAGCTCTACGTTTCACTTTATCGGGACTCGTAACGTAACACTATAGTTTCGTTCCTTGTCACCGCGCCTCATACTTTAACGGACGCGTTACGTCTGCTAATATTTAACGTATCCGATATCTTGTAATGCTCTATAGTGTTTTTGCGTTCAGCACGCTCGATATTTTTTAGAGACCCTTCTCGATTACTTAACATAATGGATGTATTAAATCGGTGCAGCAGTATAAGTTTAAGCATAACTTCAGTATCGGACATCTCCTGAACTGGCTAACTGTGGGACCCTAGGTCAGTCAGAGTAAGAAGATTAATGTGATGTGGTTTCTGAGTAACGTAATGTGCGGCTCTATCGGTGATGCGTCTGGCAGAGCTGGAAATTTAAAATATCGATTATAACGTTTCGCTGAAAGTCTGTACAGTTATGATTCGGGCTGAGTTCAATGTTTCGGCTAGCTATATGTACAAAAGTCACGGTGAGGCTTAAACGCTAGTGAACTACATATTTATATAAAATTTCGTTGGCCGTCGACGGCACTTTTTCTTGCGCCTGCGATTTCTACATGAACTGGGACTGGTTTATATTGGTCTTGTTTTACGCACGCAGTACTAAACGTCCAAATGTTTCGTTGCTTTCAGGTAATAATAGCTAGGTATGTTCACAGCTTAGTTACTCCAAATTCGGAGAGATATCTAAAACGTTGCTACTGGCACTTGCTATACGCCGCCTATTAAGTGCCGCAGTGTCTCACCATTTGAAACTAGTTTGGTCGACGTGTCGCTATGCTGACAAGGACGTAGCTGACGAAACTTTAGAAAGCACTGTGCTGCGTACGATGAACAAAAGACTGTGGTGTGAAATCGGGTGTGGCAATCACGTTAGAGATCAGTCAGCGAAGAAGACGCTTGTATGTGCTGTTCATGTTACCCATAATTTTGGAGAACATCGTCTCCTTCCCA
>LQNS02276498.1:16480553-16506208 GCA_001587735.2 Parhyale hawaiensis
GTGCTGCGTACGATGAACAAAAGACTGTGGTGTGAAATCGGGTGTGGCAATCACGTTAGAGATCAGTCAGCGAAGAAGACGCTTGTATGTGCTGTTCATGTTACCCATAATTTTGGAGAACATCGTCTCCTTCCCATACTTCCTCGAACTCTGAAAATTTGACAGGTGCGTCTGAAAGTTGGTTGTATGGACTGTTGACGCAGAGTTAACGGCAAACATGGAGCTCATTCAATTGGCTTTTTGATGCCAAATCCAAGCCAAATTCGAAACCACACAAGTTAAGGTTTTATAACGTTGAATCAATGACGCAAGACAACCGGAAACTCCAATCATGCTCCAAAAAATTGAATTTTTCCGCAATCTCGTGCGTGCTTGAGTTTTTTTTCACGCTTGCAACACAACTGAAAGAGCGAAATCCAACGCTCTTGTATGTGGTTTCGGACGAGTTGCATTGCCGTAGGTCGACTTGGCAAAGCCCATGGAACGAGCTCATTGTTAGTTCCTCAGGGCAGCATCAGCTTACTTACCCTTGCTTGCCCTTGCAGGGCTTGCGTGTCGAGGTTTCAAGGCCGCGTGGGTTGCCAGGCCTCTTCTTTTGAGCCACTTGATATGGCGTGTGAATTATTACGCCTGGGTACACACGTCGCTCTAATCATATCGTCCTCTAACTTGAGATGATAATTTTGATATTTACCGCATTTAAATTGTCAGCTCGAATGGCTTGTCAGCTGATTTTTGAGACTCAAATGAATGGAAACTTCTTGGTTTTTTAAATATATGTTTGTGATGATGTTGCGGAATTTGAAACTCAAAACTTGCAGCAAATGAAGCACGCTGTATGTTTTTGTAGTCAATATTCTTACTCGATATTCGCGTGTCAGTTTTGATAACAGGCATACATTGCAGTGGGACCTATTCAATTTCAGATTTCCTTGTAACAAGGTATTTTTATATTAATAATGTGGTAGGCTTCCAGAGTTGAATTTTAGCAGTCGTGGTAATGAGCTTGTCGTGCACAACTGATAATTATTGGCTAAAATATTGCACTGTTAGCCTTCTAAGTAGCTATCGATGGCGTCGTATTTATTGCATTTATTTTATTCTGAGCTATGAATTTTTGTTGCAAACTTCATTGTTTTTTTTTTTTATGATGAACTTAATGTTATTAGAGTGCGTAAAAACTCGTACCAGAACCAATGTGTATAGAGGCCTTCTTTGCGGTGATTATCTTGCTTTGCTGACAGGAACTCCGTTTACGTCTGCATTTTAATTTATTTTTTATTAGACAAAAGTTCTTCAAATTCGTAGAAACCAGTACCTAGCTACTTCCGATAAAGTCGACGGCATTTTTAACAGACTAACAGCTTCAGCATTGCAGTATACCAGGGGCGCGAAAGGACTCTGCGGGGTTCAAAATTTTGTTTTATTTTTAGGTCGTTCTACAATTGACCGAAATTCATTGCTCTAAAATTGCTGTATATTTTATTTATCATCGTATGGGGTATGAATTTAGTTCAGAGTGCGACAACATGTTGAAAATTGGAGGTGCCAGGCATCGATAAGGTTGGGGACCGCAGCACAAGACATACCGGTATAGCCTTCTAACATTGACAATGATCACAAGTTCCACTTGTATCTCCTTCCGTTCATTCATTCCTTGCTTTAGTTGGACCGTGCATGTGTCGAGCTTGCTGTGAGATGTACGAAAAAGACAAGATGGCAACAGCGACTTGACGGAGCGGAACCAGTTGACTATTATCCAGGATAAGGGTCACCGAGATCCACTGGAAGTTGCTGGTCGCCTGACACCCATATGTTGCGCAGACAGTATTAAGTTGCTCATTTACGTACCACACGGGCGCAAATATCGGTAAACGTTGATTTAGTAGAGGAAAATTTCCTCAGGTTCTGCTGTAACTGCCCTCAGGGGCATATTGTGGCGGGCCCTTTCCCTGCCACAATATGTTTGGGCATCACGCACCCAAGGGTTCCGAGTGCCTTCTCCGCAGGGGTTGTAGCATCTGGCCGCAGTTCCTGCTGACGAGGTTAGTTTTGTAAAGTTAGGTAGGTTCTCAATTTCTTTTCTGTTCCGCGAGGTGGGCTGTCGATCGAAATAGCGTACCTAGTCCGCGGGACTTCTCTCATCTCTCTCGTGTGGAAGGCCGTGAAAGAGGTCGACCACTCGAGTGTCTCCTACTATGCTTTGCGCCTTGTTNAGAAAGCACTGTGCTGCGTACGATGAACAAAAGACTGTGGTGTGAAATCGGGTGTGGCAATCACGTTAGAGATCAGTCAGCGAAGAAGACGCTTGTATGTGCTGTTCATGTTACCCATAATTTTGGAGAACATCGTCTCCTTCCCATTCTTCCTCGAACTCTGAAAATTTGACACGTGCGTCTGAAAGTTGGTTGTATGGTCTGTTGACGCAGAGTTAACGGCAAATATGGGGTTCATTCAGTTGGCTTGTTGATGCCAAATCTAAGCAGAGTCCGAAACCTCACAAGTTAAGGTTTTATAACATTGAATCAATGACGCAAGACAACCGGAAACTCCAATCATGCTCCAAAAAATTGAATTTTCCGCAATCTCGTGCGTGCTTGAGTTTCTTTTCACGCTTGCAACACAACTGAAAGAGCGAAATCCAACGCTCTTGTATGTGGTTTCGGACGAGTTGCATTGCCGTAGGTCGACTTGGCAAAGCCTATGCATGGAACGAGCTCATTGTTAGTTCCTCAGGGCAGCATCAGTTGACTTACCCTTGCTTGCCCTTGCAGGGCTTGCGTGTCGAGGTTTCAAGGCCGCGTGGGTTGCCAGGCCTCTTCTTTTGAGCCACTTGATATGGCATGTGAATTATTACGCCTGGCGACACACGTCGCTCTAATCATATCGTCCTCTAACTTGAGATGATGATTTTTATATTTACTGCATTTAAATTATCAGCTCGAATGGCTTGTAAGCTGATTTTTGAGACTCACGCGAATGGAAACTTCTTGGTTTTTTAAATGTATGTTTGTGATGATGTTGCGGAATTTGAAACTCAAAACTTGCAACAAATGAAGCACGCTGTAAGTTTTTGTAGTCAATATTCTTTACTCGATATCCAGTGTCAGTTTTGATAACAGGCATACATTGCCGTGTGGCCTATTCAATTTCTAATTTCCTTGTAAGAAGGTATTTTTATATTAATAATGTGTTAGGCTTCCAGAGTTGAATTTTAGCAGTCGTGCACAGCTTATAATTATTGGCTAAAATATTGCACTATTAGCCTTCTAAGTAGCTATCACTGGCGTCATATTTATTGCATTTATTTTATTCTGAGCTAGGTCCTATAAATTTTTGTTGCAAACTTTTTTTTTAATGATGAGCGTAATGTTATGAGAGTGCATAAAAACTCGTACCAGAACTAATGTGTAAAGGCCCTTTTTTGCGGTAATAATCATGCTTTGCTGACATGTAGGAACTCCGTTTACGTCTGCATTTTAGTTTATCTTTCTAATTCGACAAAAGTTCTTCAAATTCGTAGAAACCAATAGCGACTTCGGATTAAGTCGACGGCATTTTTAACCCTTTAGTGCTTACCGCACACATAAGTTAACATTACATGTAGTGTTATTCTTATGAAAAATGATGCTTAATTGAGGCACTAAAGGGTTAACGGACTAACAGTTTCAACATTGCAGTGTACCAGGGGCGCGACAGGACTTCTACGGGGTTCAAAATCTTGTTTTATTTCTAGGTTCGTTCTACAATTAACCGAAATTCGTTGCTCAAAAGTTGGTGTAAATTTTATTACTTTTCGTATAAGTTAAGTATGAATTTAGTTCAGAGTGCAACATGTTGACAATTGTAGGTACCGGGCATCGATAAGGTTGGTAAACTTGGGAACCGCAGCAGTAGACAAATAGCCCTCTAATATTGACAATGAGCACGAGTTCCACTTGTATCTCCTTCCGTTCATTCATTCCTTGCTCTAGTTGGAACGTGCATGGCTCGAGCTTGCTGTGTGATATAGGCCTACGAGAAAATAAGATGGCAGCAGCGACTTGGCGGAGTGAGCCAGTTGACTATTATCCAGGATAAAGGTCACCGAGATCCACTGGAAGTTGCCGGTCGCCTGACATCCATATGTTGCGTAGACAGTAGGTATTTTAAGTTGCTCATTTACGTACCACACTCGCAAATGCAAGACACAGGCGCAAATATCGGTAAAACGTTGATTTAGTAGAGGAAAATTTCCTCGGGTTCTGCTGTAACTTCATAATTCTGCTGTCATAGAAGTTTCTCTAAAGCAAACCTTCTACGTCATCTGGACGCCATGAATAATAGCCCCGGCGGATGAATAGTTTGCTTGTACTATTCGAGTGGCAACTGGTTTATATAAGATTAGTGGCTCAAGTTTCATCGTCCGAGCCTTTACTTAGTAACGTGTGCTGGTCACGCGCACTATCCCTGTTGCCTGTGCAAGTGCACATACATGATGCGCGTGCGTTTTACTCACGTGAACATCACCTGATTTCGAGCAGCCAATATGTTTGAAGCTTCGGATGTTCGTCTTAAAAAAAAAATCATCAACAGCATTTTGACCTTCGTTATGTTTTTATCTTGTGAACTGCGCTGGTGCGGTGCTGTAGAAGCAACGGTGTGGGGCTCAATTCGGTATGTCCGTTTTCCTCGAACAATGTCTGTTCGCGGTTCTCTCGGATTCGTATCGCCAAGGTGATGCTATGCTGCTAGCTGTGGGTTCCACGAAAATTCGTGTTTGTTTTAGTTATTCATCAATGCTCAAGTGTCGTGTTAACCACCCACAGCTTGATATCACTTAACCGTTGTTTTCATTTTGAAACAACTGAGGGGGATATTCTGGCGGACCACCCTATCCCTGTCTGAATATCTTCGGGCTCACGCCCCCAAGGGATCATAAGTGACTTTTCCACTGGGGATATTGCTTCTGGCCGCTGTTCGTACTTGGAAGGTTAGTTTGTCACGTTAGGTAGTTTTTTTATACTTTCTGTTCTGTTCGTGTGGTGAACCGCCGATCGAGGTGGTAAATTAATTCCACGAGGCTCCGTCCTCTAACGTGCGTACTGCGGAGGGCCACGGTAAGGGCCGTCCACACATTATTGTTCTTCTGTTTTCGTATGTTGAAGGTGTTCGTAGTAGCGCGCGTGGCCGACTCCAGACAAAGCTGCTGATAATGTGTCGTTGAACATTTGGTCATCCGTCGTGTTCGCTCCACGGTGGCCGTACTGTACCGAGCTTCTCTACTTGGAGCACACTTCATACCATGCATCAAAACAAACGGATAAAACACACATTCTTCAGCTCTTCACACAATGAAATGATTTTAAAAGCTGCTAATGTTCAGCCTGCAGTCTTGAATCTGGTCAAAAGTTATGCTTATCCTTTATAGTCTATAGTCTAATTCGGTGTTTGCCATTTATGGCATACCAGGCACTGAAGGGATCAAGATGTAGGTTAAGGGAGAAGGCGATAACATTGAGAAAGTACCTACCGTATGTTGTTCACCCGACTGAGAGTAATGCATTTCTGTGTTCCACCCCATCGGAAATATCTGATTGAGCAGCGATGGGATCCCCCATAGGTACTTCGCCGTCGCAGTTGCTCACAGTCACACTTGCATTTGAGATAGTTTGACGAAGAATGACATGTGGGAGATAACGCTGTTGGTCACGTATGTACAGTTGAATGTTTACTCTCTGGTTGCGGAGTCGGAAGGGAGCAACTCCACTCACCATTAAATTACTAATCTTTTTCGGCCTCGATGGTTGGGGCTTAATAGTGTCCAGAGTCCGATTCCAATCTCTCAAAATCCGGATTCGAACTTGGTGTAATCTCTGTTCATAATATACGAGGACTCGAACTTGGTGTAATCTCTGTTCATAATATAGGAGTAGCTACCTATTTTATTCTACCGAGTGCTTTTCTTGTTGCAGCGGTGGGGTCCGCCAGACATGGCGGTCGCCAGTACTCCGCAGCGTGTAGCGTAGGATCGTCTCAGCATCTGCAGCAACAGAGGCCCCTCAACAGGCGCCTCGAGGTGGACTTCCAGGAGCTGTCGTTAATGCTGTGCCTGCAGGACGTTACTCTTATTGACGTCCGGCAGCCTGCAGAACTGCAGTCGCAGGAGCAGATCCCTGGCTCTGTGCACATCCCACGTGAGTATAGAAAATGTTGGTCGATATTCATCGAGGTGCATTAGCGAATAAAAACCTGTGGCTTTGTGCGCATTTCGCGTGAGTATTAATGTTAGTCAGTTATTCTTTGAGGTGCAATTCCTGTTAGTAGACCCAGGGTTATCGTATATTACGCGTAGCCTAAGGCGGCATAGTTTCTAGTCGTTTATTCTTAGCTTATACATATAGGCCGATCTCTTAGTGTCCATTCCCGATTCTNATTCTTTGAGGTGCAATTCCTGTTAGTAGACCCAGGGTTATCGTATATTACGCGTAGCCTAAGGCGGCATAGTTTCTAGTCGTTTATTCTTAGCTTATACATATAGGCCGATGTCTTAAGTGTCCATTCCCGATTCTTTCTTCCTGCTGCTGTGTTCTATTTAAAATTATCAGCTCGTTTTTTCAGTCAGTTCATAGTGAATACTTGATGACTAGGCCTATTATGATATTGGAATATTTGGTAGCAAGTCGTTTCAAGTAGTCAGAACTCGTATTGAATTTCTGTTCTTATGGTAGCTACTCGAGAACGTTGTGAGTCGTCTCTATATATATTTCTCGTATCGTAAGCTTGCAACAGATCTAAGAGCAGAATATCTAAGTCCCTGGAAAACATTCACCTTCATCCGATAACCACTGCGACTCGAGCGTTGTCATTGTTAGCTGTACCTGCTGACCTGTGGCTCTCTGACGTAGCTCTACCTGTGCCCCACTTTCTCATACATTGGCGCCAAGAGAGCCCGTCTTGTGACTAGCTAAGTGTTTCGTACATTGCGATTGTGCGTGTACGCGCGACCGCTGTGCCGAGGTGACAAATCTCAAACTTTTAACGAGGTTCACTTTCGGATGTACGTATATATTATTACATGCCAGTTCAGTGTGAATTTATTGTTTTCACTTCAAATTGCGACTCGTGTCATGTTGCATAATTTTCCAAATCATTCTATACTAGATAGACTACAGAGAACGCTTGGGTTAATGATATAGAAATACGCGTTGATCCCGGGTGGGAACACTCGTGCGTGGGTTCCACGCACGTTTCGATCGACATAATGTATGCCCCTTATATTGCTGCTTGTTTTATCGTTGTTGTGGAATCGGAGGCTTAAGTATCATGTCCACAAAAATACCGAGAAAGAATTGTGCGTTGAAAAAAGTACGGTAGGTAGTTCTTCGTGCACGAGACCTAGAGTACCTTCCTCTCTTTTTTTTTTTGTGAATCCTAGTATGAAGAAATTGATTTTGTGAATTTGAGTCGTTTTCTACATGGAAAATTTTAGAGTTTCAGAGAGGAGGATTGAGACCAATATGTGAATGTTTGAAGTGCTTTGTATAGCTAGCAAGGCTATCTTTAGGGGAATGGCTTCGAGATGTATTGTGAATGGGTGAAATGTTTGTTAACTACTTAGCTAAATGGTTTACTCTGGATAGTACCCATTCATTGTCTCTACACCTACAGCGCACCTGTTTTTATTGTCGTTAGTGTTCATACGCCTCATAGCTTCTACGGAAACTATGCTTTGAAGCTGGGAAATGCTGTCGCGCCCTTTAACATCGTAAATGTTTAGTTATCGGCGTTCCTGCTTATCGTCGGTGCGAGTGTCTGCTGATAACCAGAGTCTATTGGTTTCTTATCGCTCTTATTGCGTCGGCAGGTTAAGCGGTTGCTACTGTTTTTAAGTCTAGCTACTTGGTGAACTAACTGTCATACCGTCCATCAAATTATAAACTATTTTTGCATCGGGAAGCCGCACGCGAGGGTGTCCTACTAAAAATAGAGAGGAGGTTCTGGAGATATTCAAGCGCTGCAACGCTCCTCAGTCTGACCGTGTACACCAAATGGAGGAGAGATTCACATGCACTGGTTCATGCTAATGTTCGCACGGCTGCAGTCAACCAGGTTGTTAGAACCATGGCGTCGAAGACTGAATATTCATGCGACAACTGCGGCCCTCTTTTTTTGTTACAGAAAATCTTCCTTAAATTTGCTATTTCAATTTTAAACTTAAAATACCGTAGCTAAGAAATTGAAAATGCCAGAACTTTTGACTACCTTAAAGCTGCGGTTAGAAGTTTTGAATGAAAGAAAAAGAAGTAACAATATTTTAAGTTATCTCGTCTCTGCCCTGAGCGTAGTAGATAATATAACTAATGAGAAAAAATGGCGTCGTAGAGTACGGTACTCAGTGCTGTACATTTCGCGTAGAACTTGGCCCTGTGCCCACATGGACAGCTGGTTCTACTGTCACGCTTGTCTCTACCCAGCACACGACTTACGGGTTTTATATTTGCTGCAATTGTTGAGTTCTGCAGGTATAGACTTCGCGTTCCTTATACGTTCTCTAAGGTATCCGCTCACGAAGATATCGCCTATGTTTGTATCTTGATTTGAGTATTGTTACGCCGACGAGTTAGCAAGAGGTATTGTGCAAAATAATGAGATCACTATTTCTTACAGGCGATAATTTTCCGCCTAAAACACTCGCTACTAACGTCGTACTGCCGCTTGTGAGATAGTTTACGTGTATTTTAGTAAATTAGCTGGGATTCTTCTCGCGGCGTGATTCTAGTTCTACCACGTCGCGCTTGTTTAACGGATATTCTGTGCACATCTGAAGAAAGTGCCTAGGGTTTTTCTTTAGGCTTGAAAGACATTACTGTATGAGAAACTTCTTGTATTATCGTCAGTCTTGTGTTTGTGCTCCTCAGTTTACTTCCCTAGAAATTATCAAAGAGTTAACCAAGTGCTTTAAAGAAACCTTGTCAAACTAAACGCTCCAGTGTCGTTTGTTTGCATCACAGTGCTGGTCGCAATAGGTATACCATACACCAGCTCAGTAAATTATCAACGTCGATTTTGTTCCTGGCAACTGGTCCAATGTTAAACTGTACAGTAGCTAACATTTATCAATGAAATCCTGCCCCCTTTAAATACCGTACTGAATGCCATAAAATTGTGTCTTATAGGTATGAAACTATTTTACTTTTGCTGCAACGGCGTTGGTATTTGTTATCATATAGCTGGCTAATTGGAGCACTTAATATTTGATTCCAAGTCCAACTAATACGGTTTTTATAGCCACCCTGATATGAATGTATTACTCTTCAGCATGGAAGAGCGAATATCCTTGCTTGAATTCGTCGGTCGTATAATGAGAAGCGAGCGTATCTTTTATCTGAATAAGGTGCAGCTACGATGTTTTACCCAGTTGTAAAAATTATTATATCAACTTCGGAATTCATTGGGCTTGTATTTTAGAGGGATAATGAAGGCTTTGTGCGTCCATTGTTCAATTTACGCGTGCGCTTAAGTCCAATTGCTTTTACTCTGATTGTCTAGACTCGGCTATTCGCTCTGTACTTTGGACCCTAGACATTCCCGGCCGTCAGTCAACCAACTATGGAGCTAACAACAATAAGTGGCATCAGTAGAGGAAAGTGCTGTTGTACTGGGAATGGCTCTCCTTATTACTCTATCTTTTGTTATTCAGCCTTGTAAGCTCATCCTCTTTCGTGATATTCATATGCGTTCAGGGTTTAAACAAATTCATTCAAATTTAGGGAAATCTCCGCTTAATCGTTTGCGGTTCTCATTAAAAAGTATCTTTTTGTGCCCCCTTTGATTTCCTCTGTTCTCGCACTTCCACTGGAAATCCATTGTGTGCTTTCTCGTGTTTCCCAACTTGCACTTCCAATGTACTACGTGTGGAGTACCGTAGTTTCTTTCACAGGCTCTTCTTGATTAGGTTGCTACCTACCTAATTAACCAATGCGACGCATTGTCTGCCAGCTAGCTTCTTGCTGTGCGCGAGGAATTGTATTGCTGGTGCAACTTTTGCTCATACTTGGCAATCTGCGCACTGTTCTGTTCATACATCGCTGAGAAGCGCTTTCACCTGTGGCTACTGGAACATCTGTTCGGTATTTACTCATCTCGAGCTGTTGTCTCTTTGCGGGGACTTTAACGACTCTTTCAGAAGAAGTCTTCAACTGTCACCTTCTAAACTACTGCGCATTTAACAAAAACGGACCACCGTTTAAAATTCTCCTATGTACTTATCTTTGCACCACTCCTAAAGAATGTTCCTGCAACAGGCGGGTGTGCCAGATATATATAACATACGCAATGGCTAATAGAATTTGGCAACTCTATTTAAAAACTAGAGCACTCTAAGAGCGCATACCTCCGCCAAGCGAGGCAACAGTAACGAAAAATTCAATTTGGCTTTAAAACCATAATTTTCTTTGTATAAACTCTAAAATCTAATCATTTGTGTCCTTTGATGGTATTAACAGTTTGTGCCATTTTCGTGAAAATTCGTTCATAACTTTTTGAGTTATGCTGCTAACAAACATGGGTCAAACATACAAACGAACAAACCGATCTGCACCCAAAGTTGATCATTCATATCATTTAACATTAATGACAACTCTTATAAATTTAATAAAAATCCATCCATTATTTTTTGACTTGTTGTGCTAACAAGCATAGAATTAGATACCGTGACGAACGAACGAACAGATCATCACAAAAATTTGGTCATTTACGCTTCGTAATATAGGTACCTAACAACTTGTGTAAATTTCATAGAAATCCGTCCATAACTGGTTGAGCCATGGCATTAAGAAAAAAGGCTGACAAAAAACATACGGATGGACGGATCATCACCAAAAGTTAATCATCTGTTCCTCCTAACATTCATAACAACTTCTGTAAATTTCGTCAAAATTTGTCCATAACTTTTTGAGTTATCTTGGTGACAGACAGACAAAGAGACAGACAAACCCGACGAAAACATAACCTCCTTGGCGGAGGAGGAAAAAACTCACCAGGTTGGAATTGAATCTATGCGCTTGAAACGCATGGCATCTTTTACTTTGTTATAAAACCCGTATTGGTAATTTAGTTACTAGAGGGCTGAACTTCTGATTAGCTGCTGGGGTTATAAGGAGATAACGTTCGTCAGACCGTGTGTTATTTTGTCAACGGGTGGAGAAATTCTCTTTACTGCAGCTCATTGTTCACGTTCGTCCATGCACCATCCGCTTAGTCACTCGGAGCATTTCAATTTTGTCAATTGTCTTGACAGGAGCTTCTTTTCCGCACAGTGCGATCTTCTTGAAACGCCACTTGGTTGCAAAAGAAGTTCACCAGCTGCAGTTGACTCGTGCTTTGCTCTCAAATTTCCCTATCAAGACGTTAATATTTGCAGCGTGCCTAGTGTTGCACCAATACAGCTTCCTTTTGCGCAGTTAACTTTTAAAAACCAAAATTCGTGTACTTTATTCGCACTGTTTGCATGAATTCTCAATCGGAAGGGGTTTTTGTAGATCTGCTGCTAGCTGTCCTGTTTGGATAAGAATTTTTTTTACAGCTTCCGTCTTCCGTATATCCTCGATTGGTAGTACCCACACATGCTCATAGAGCCTCTTGCATGCACCAGCGTGATCGTTAATTGGGTGCCCACATCTTCTGTTTCCTTATTTAACATCCTCATTAGCGCTTCCCGTTTCTTGCTCACCACCCACCCGATCGAGTTATGTATAGGCACTATTCATCAGTTACGCAGTGGCAGTTAGGCTACACAATATGGATTGATCTGAGGCACTACGGACGGCTGTCCAGTTCACAGTTAATGCAAGTGCTAAATGTTATTCGAAAATACCGCGGGTTTTGTGATTTGTCCGCTGAATTAGTGCTATACAACATCGCCTAAGGCTCATGCTGAAACCCGCCCGCCTCGTGCAGATGAATTGAACATTAGGTTTCTACGCGCTACAGACGCAGTTAAAGTTATTTTAGCGTATTGTACAAAGAGTTTTTTTAAATAAGCCTGCGTTGTTATGGGTTATAGCTATAGCCATCGGTCACTCAGCTTAATAAAAAAAATCACCTATGTGACTAATTCTGAGTCCGAATTTTTCAATAATTTTTTCACGCCTCATTAGCTGGGATTACATGCTGTTCATTTAGCTCTTTGCTAACGCATGTGTTAATACTCGGAGATTGTCCTGTGCAGTTGATACCTACGGTATTAGCTATTTAGTCCTATACGGTAATTTTGTCCTGACAAAATATTTGCAATTTTCGCAAAGAAGTCGCACTTGTTTTCCTTGAAAATTCCGTTCTCTAAAATCGTACTGTACCTTAGGATTGCCTCTGCGTGGTAGTTTTATTAAGAGGAGAGTACCATTGTATCATATCTCTCGGTAGGCAGTAGGGAAGAATCTTTCATTTGCAATACCAATAGACGTAAGGTCTCAGCTATTCGTTCTTCTAGTATTTGTTTTGTGGCCTTCACTGCACAGCATTTCCTGGTAAACTGGTAAACTGTACCAAAATATTTCTCGTAACAGTATCGTGTCATTTCTATTTACTTGAGTCGTCGTTGCCAGAGAGCACTACTACTCTCCTATGTTACCTCACACCATCATGGCGTTCTCCACCTCCTTGTATATCATTCACCGTTGCTGCGCTCCGTTATTCCCGTCATAAGCAAGTGCTATTGTTCACAAAAGTCGTGCTGCTCCCCGACAACTGCTGAGCGTTATAGGGCTGCCTTGGTCCGTAAGTCCAAGGTTACTGCATCGCTATATGGCTTCCGCTACAGTTAGTGCTCTACCTGCGTGCCTTCGCAACGCCTCGCATTACATGGGTTAGTGCTGCCATGCTCTTAATGAAGTCCCTAATTCCATGATAATTTCAAGGCGGGTCATATAGTAAGAGTGTTTACGGTCGTACTATTTAAGTGTTGGAACGTTGTATTGATATTTAGCATCACTCTTATTTCTATCAAAAGATTGTCAAAATGGTTGCCGCCACGTCAGTTCTTTTCAACTTATGTCTCAAGTAAAATATTGAATAATGAATATAAATTTGAAGCGAATTAAGAACCCAAAGAACTGATCACTATTTTGTTGCTTAGCAGAAAGCAACAAAACGGTGGGACGCGCGAAGAGCTTTTGACTACATCAGGCTATAGCTAATGTCAATCCCAGCTTTACGAAGCTGTTCATGGTGACTATTAATACAATTGTAGCTACACTGTTGCGAACTTGTAAGCAGAAGCAGTTAAGGTTATGTCTGGGTTCCACGATATCAGTTTTCGTCTTTATAAGAACCAGCGTTACTGTACAAGCGTTTCAAATAATACTCTTCCTACTAGATACCGGCGTTTTAGTTCGTCCTGATCCCTATTTGTTGCCAATTTTTTTTTCAGCCGCTTGAGCGCCAAGGCGAGACATATTTGTACAGCCCGCTAAAATTGCTCATAACTTCATAAATTTCAAACTTTTTCTTTAGTCTCAAAGTCATTTATTCAACTATTATTTTATCTATTGATCTAGAAAAATAATGACCAAGAGTAATTGTCAATAAACTATGAATATAAGAAAATTTCAACGTACAGTAGAGGGTGAATGCTCCGCCAGCACATCTTCAGCAGTTGTCGTACTCTTACGTTAAGTGCAGAAGTTGCAGATAACTGCACAGTAGCACTGCCCTCATAATTGCAACAGAGAACAGTTAGAATGGGCCCGTTTTCAATTATGAAGCCTACTTTTCCTGTTATATTTAGGCTAATCAATTAGCTACACTCTAAACGAGGACTTCACTTGTGCTTCATTTATGACGGCGAATTAGGTACTTCTATAGCAGCAACTATGCTGCTGTCAACGCTTCTGCTCCTACTACGAACAGTATATTGTAACAGGGTGTCTACTAAAATTTCAGAATTCTATTTAATTAGGTACTTTTGATTACCTTAGAGATATAAACTTTAGCTACCTTTCTAACATAAAAAAATCTCTAAAATCAGGGATAGCACACCATTTAGCTTGAAAATGGTTTTTTTCCAGGCATGATTAAATTCTAGAATCTGAAAAAAAAAAACTAAAAATGATCATTAATCAAGCAGAAGGGTAAGAAATGATAATTTAACTGAAAAAAAAAAACATAAGATTTGCTAAGAGTAATATTTGTAATTTTATATCTATACTGGGTTTGATGTTACAATTACGAGTAGATAATGGGTTTGAATAGTTTTAATAATTTCTGTTGTGACTCAGGTCAAGGGGAACGTCAACTTTCCCCATATAAAATGAATCTTATGTAACTTGCGAAGTTCACACAGAAAAAATGTGTAAAAATTTCATTACCTGTACCTCCATTTGTTTACTCTTCATAACCTTGCACATTTATTACTTTTCATTACCCTGTAGACACCCTGTGTAAATTTAGATCATGATCTTTTACTTCAAAGAGCTGAACGTAGTATTGCTTCTATTTTACATTTCTAGCCTTGTTGCTGCCAATTAGTAATTATTTGATAAGTTTTTCCGAAAGAAATCTACGATTGCACACCTTTCTAAGACTGAGGAGAGTGTTTGCCACATTATCTTAGTCCTTGCTAGTGGGCGACTAACAAGCATATACAGTAACTTCTGTGAATCTGTGATGCTGCCTGACTTCGATCCAGAAGCGTGCGTTCACGGAATTGTTATCACCGAATTTTCTAATATATTTATATGTATCACGATTGTTGGCTTATAATGTGCGGGTATCTTGGAAATTTATCACGATTGTTGGCTATAATGTGCGGGTATCTTGGAATTTTATTGCTCTTCATGAGAAATTAGGAAAAGTCACGGAAGTTAGGTCACTGAAAATCACTGAGCGTAGGACATTGAACGTAAAAAAAACGGTGGGGCGGTACAATTTTGTCTCGCCTAGGAGCTGATAGGGTTAAAGAAGTGATGGCGTTCTTTGATAACGTTTTTGATCGGTGTTTGGGACACAAGTAGAATCTATTGAACACGCATTAATTCTCACCATAGCTTTCTGCCTGTTCGGAGAAAGCTCTAGATGGAAATTTAATGGCATTATGTTTGGGATATTCTGTTCTTACTTGACTGTTCTAGCTTTGATATTCACAGTGCTGTCTTGCAAAGTGTGTGCATTGTTCCGGGGCCACACTTTACAATCGCGCGCTCTACTTTTGGTCGGAGGTACCGTTTGCACGTCGTTCAACTTGTTTTCCAGGAGTATCTTGCATATCGACTATCAGGGAGGTATCGGGACGACGTGCTCGAATTTTAGAGTCTGGTCCGGGCATGCGAGTTAGCCAGAGAACTCCCAAGTTTTCTCGGACGATCACAAGCTACCTGGCAAGCTATATAGTTGAGCCACCGCCAAGCGAGGTATTTTCGATTAATTGAACCAACAACAGCCGCACTGTTTTGAAGCCCAGCATTCTTTTAAATACTGAACCACAACAACGCCGAAGGATTTAAAAAATTATCTAACCCTGGGAATTTAACACAATGCACGAGTGTGTCGTAGGCGGGCGGCGACAGCTACGCATTTACAGCTTCTTGTCACTACGCCAAGGCTGAGATGGCAAGCAAGATATGCTGGCGCTCGTGACTGTAGTAGAGGCGCCTACGTCTCTGTGCAGGTGACTTGGCTCCACCAATGCAGCTGCTGTTAATTTTTGTTATCTTCTCTATTGTTTACCGGCTTAAATCCTAGGATTTTATTGCGATTCAGCGTGTTTTGATTTTAGTGGACTTATTCGATGCGGTAATGAAAGTAGGAGGGCTGCTGAAATACTCGGTAGAATATGGTGAAGCATTTTCATGTGCAGTGAATGCGGCGTTGAGGGCGGAAACTTATCTACGCTAGGGATTACTGAATGAAACGTAGGGTGGTCATACGAAACGTACTCTCAGCTACCTGATGCGTGGCGATAATCCTCCGTATTGTTTCGACTGCCTGGTACCACTTACTGTCGAAGCATATACCGACCGTATCGCTGGAGTGTCCAACCCATAGTAGGTATTGTAGAACGCCGCCACTACCTTGGCAACGCGACTCTACAGGACATATGATACTTGGTGATAAACTAAATGGATATCGGGGAGGGACCTACTTATTCGTACCTTAATGAACTGAATTATGTACCCGCTGTATAACTGATACGATGTAAGAAACTTACTAACCCATTGTTAGCAGATTCACTCTGAATCATTGTTATTTTATCTGGGGTGGTTAAATTGGTGAGATAATAAATAATAGCAATAAATAAGCGTGGGGTTTAGAGAAGAGTTTTGAGTCTCTGAAGATAACGTTATTGAAAATGTTTAAGAAGGACACTTGTACTAGATATATATTTATATAGGGTTAATTGAGTTTATCTTAGGTATTTTTTTGCTGTGTCAAGCTTGGTTATGAAAAGCTGCCGTCAGTTGAATCTAGTCTCAACTTCCTAATAATTACGAAGAATCGCCCACTCATTATGGGTTGGACGTTCCTAGGATCCAGAAACCCGAAAACGGTGGCCTAATAATTACGAAGAATCGCCTACTCATTATGGGTTAGGCGTTCCCAGAAACCCGAAAACGGTGGCGTTCGCGTTGCGTCGGGATGTTGCTGCGTTTCTGTTCTTCTTTCCTTGTTTTTGTTTTGCCGCGTAGAATCCTCCTATCTTCATCAGAATAATCAATGCGCTCTCAGCAAGGATGCGGGTTCTGAGAATAGTCAAGTGCGTTGTCATTAGGCAGTATCAGTCATATTGCTTGCGATCTCTTCCACAGCTTTCCTTCTTTCCATTTTGCCGCTTCCATACTCGTACTGATGATGTTTTATTGTTTTTTTCTCCTTTCTGATTTTCCTTGTTCTCATGCACGTCTATCTTTCGTGCGTACATCTTCGTGTATAGGTTCCATGTTTCTATCGACTTGCTTAATGTCCCTTCTTCCTTCATCTGTGAGATCGCCATTGGAAACGAAGGCGTAAACTACGTATATTAACTGCGAATTCTTTTCTGTCTTGTTACATTGGTTCCGCCGCATTTTTCAACTTAATTATCATCGCCCACTGCCCGACCAAGATCAAGGGTTCCTGGAACCGTCAAGTGCGAGCATTCAAATTGCTTTCGAGTTCTAACTTCAATGTTTCGCAGTGAACGTCGTATTTTTTATCATACCATAATCCTCGCCCACTCGCCAAGGTCGGGGGTTCTCAGAACTGTCTGGTTTGACGTTCAGCACATGCCTCCGCTTAGCGCCACTACCGCCCTCTGGCGCAGCCAATGAGCGCTTTGCTTTTGGGGGCGCGGCTCCGGCGACCAATCACAAACGAGAAGCTCTCGCATAGATACTGGCTTGCAAACCATGCTGGACTTCGGACCGTTTGCCATATTTGGTCCGGGTGGTAACAATTTTTTTTCCTCGTAGCCGACAGTTGTTGGCATTTCAGCGTCGGGGAGCCGAGGATTGCTGGTCTGTCCCAGACGTCTTGCTTCTGCTTGCAGATGATGGCTGTCCGTGAACGTCTCGTGTGTTATTCGTCCCTGACTCTTTGGGATGAATAGAGAAATTTCTGACCACAAATATTCTACAAACTTCAAAGCTTTTTGATGGCGTGGTACTTATATTGTAGAAATGCAATATTTGCTAGTCTGCATAGTAATAAAATATGTTTTTTGTACTTCACGACCATTATGCCGAAAGCATGCCTTTTGCTCGGAAACAGAGGCTTAAACATCCTAACTATAATTACATTTTCTTTCTTATGTGGTGACTGAAAATGGTTTGCGGCGACGGCAGCTGGCAGTAACTTTTCTTGTGGAAAAAAGTTTATTTTTATTTAATGTTCTTCTTGCGTGTTGTTTGTAGAGCTTTTCATATTCAAAACTAGGTAATTTTTCCCAATTGCTATCATAAAATTAACCTCTTTTTCAGTTGGGAACTTGCGCGAGGCCTTCCAGTTGTCGAGCGAGGAGTGGCAGCAAAAGTACGGCATTGCTAAGCCTCAGAAACACAACAAAGCCATTATTTTCTACGCCAGAGGCCCTAACGCCAGCAGCGCTGCCGTGGAAACTGCTCACCGCATGGGCTACACCAAGTGAGTTAGCCAAAAACTTTGATTTTTGACCCGAGTGAGACGAGGTAGTAAATTGGAACTCGGGCAGAATTTCTGCACCCAAATACTTGGACCTCGGGCTATGCAAGCGCACGCTAGACTTATGGGGGGTCGTTCAGCCCTCGCGAAGTGCGAGTTGAACGCCCGCTCATAAGTTGAGCGTACAGTTGCATTGTGTCGCCTCAGTATTAATGTACTTTTGCTGCTCTGAAGAAACCCTGAAACTGGTATGGTACTCACATTTTAGCAAAAGAAAAATTCAGTACCTTAGTGACGCTGTATTGTTGATTGCCGTTCAGGTACATTGGTTTCATAAAGCTCGATCTTGTTTACGGTCATTGCAGTTTATAATTACAGCGCTCGCTGGCTGCCTTAGACGTTTCAAACACGGCTGTTCTTTCTAGAAACTGAATTTTTGGTTAGGCGTTATAGGTCAAGTCCTTTGGAGGAAAGAATTGAAGACCGATGTAGTTGGTTCTTCCCTCATGAAATCACTCGCATACTTTGAAATTACCTGGGAGTGACTGCTGGGGGACGCTAGTGACCAGAAATATACATACCGAGCTTTCCTTATTCTTTCATTGGTGTCTTTAATTTCAGGTCGCGGCACTACTACGGTGGCTGGGAAGACTATTGTCTGAAGAACAACATACCCGTGACCAAGCGTCGCACCGCTGACGCCGCCAAACCTGTGGTCGAAGAAGATCCATTGCAGCAGCACTACAACTACCACTATTACAACCCTGACCTGCACTACCTTTAAACTTGGACACGCGCTCTTACCCGAATTGATCTAATGTTTCATCGATGGAACGAACCGACCTCTGTTAAGGATAAGTTTCCCATGACTTAATTTATTTAGCAACACTGCAGACTCGACTTGGTATCTTTGAACGCTAACAACCCTTGCAGCTGTAATTCCGCATTATTATTATTTTTTTTAACTTTAGTTTTTTTTTTATCTTGTGTGGGACTGAATATCGAATGCAATCAGCCATTTGCTCTGCAATTAAGCCAGTAGGTATGCCTTGTTGACAGATCAGCTTGAGGAGGTTGTTAATCGTTATAATTTTTTTCTAACAACTTCAGCTCGTTTGTTGGACGGAGATGCAAGCTCTTTAATTTACAATCTCGTGTTTAGTGATATTTGCCGAAAATAGCAAAAGTAAGGTTACCTCTAACCCTTGGAATCAATAGGTAGCCTTGGAAGGGAAAGTGGGGCTCGATTTTAGTTATGACAGTCGTATAGATCTTAAAAATAAAATCTGATCCTGTAATTTAGGTACTTTCTTCTTAGTTATTAAGATTATCGGTGGTACATAAGACTATTGAGGAAGGCGCCGTGTTCTTAAGGCACCTACCGCTACTCTGAATGATAACACGATCTTTTTGCAAGATCTTCGTATTTTGGTCGCTCTTCTCTTTCCTCTGCCCTGCGTGTTATGCATTTATTAATTGTTTCTGCTGTTTCCGCTCCGTATTTAGCTAAGTATAAATAATCGACTTGAGACTATGATAAACTTGCGTCATTGTATGGGCTGTGTGCGACTATTGGTGCGAGGTGTGGCTCTGATAATACTCACAATGAAAGCCTAATTACTCATTCTCTTCTTAAGAGACCCCTCGATGCCGTCAGATGGGAGACTTCTTTGTTGTTTGTGCTTCTTGTGTAAGCAGAGTCTCTTTGTGTGTAAATAGAGACTTGCTTTGCACCAATATCTCCTCTTTTTCTGCATTTATTCCACCATTAACGAATGTAAATAGTTTATTCATTTCATTTCTCTCTTCCACTATCCCGATCTCCAGGCGTGTAGACCACTAAGTCTCATAATTATGTGGTTCGCCGTGCACAAGTTTCTTGCATTAGCTGCTTGTTGCACTTTCGCTTCGAGTTGATAGCCCCAACGAAAAGTCTCCTTTCTGACGGTATAGTTCTTAGGTAAACTAGCACCTACGTTTACTGTTGCAGCAAACGTTTTAGCTTCTACTGTGGCATACTATTGACTACCGCTTGTAGTTTTATATCATTTTGCCGACGTTTATGCTGGTGGTCTTACGTGGCGGCATATTCAAGTTTGGTGTGTGGACGGACTATTAGGTTATGAAAAACTACAGTTTTGTGTCGTGTGTGTTGTTTTAGTTTCCCTTTAAACTCCTCTGTTGCAAGTGTTGCTCTTTCCGTAGCAGCATATATATATTTTTACACGTCCTTTCTGGCGTTGCTGACTTCGTTAGTATTTGCCGAAAGTGGTATTTATTATAAGATTGTAATCCTTGCTCGCAAGTCCGAACTCCCATACTGATTTATGCAGTTTGATAATGTGCCAAAAGAGGAACTAGGCAGACAACGTTTACCAGTTGCTGCGCGTTATAGTGTAGTCCACGGTAGCGTTAGAAATGAAGCAAGCATTGTAAAGAGTTCCTAGTAATCTTTCCGAGAATGCTTACGCCATCGTTGTAGCAACGAGTTCTTTGTGACTACGTTCTATTCAAGCTGCAAAGTTGTTAATCTGTTCAACGTTGTTGTCGGCAACTAGTAGTGACATATTTACAGTTTTTGTTTCATCAAATGGTCCATAGGTTTTCCTGATGAAAATACTTTGTCTGATAGTGGTTTTGTTTCTCTGGATTGCGACGCAGTAAGCCTTTTGCTGTGACATGAGAAATTACCAGCTTCAGGCAATTGCATGAAAATTGCAAAGGTGCTGTTGTGAGTAGTAAAAGTTGAGAGGATTGATAAGTAGAATGACTTGTGGCATGTAGAAAGGCACATTCCAGTGCAGCTTGTATCCTTTGCATTGGCAGTCTTGCTCAAAATGTTGAAACTAGTCTACCCTACCAAAAGTCAGGGTCGCTGCAAAGGCTAAAGCTCCAATTCATTTTCTGTGCGGCGGCCCCAAATTTTGTTAGGGTAACGATGGCTTTCTCTTATATAATAAGTTACGTGACGTAGCAAGATCTTTCAGTAAAATGTTTCAATTTCTTGGTTGTATTCCTTCGAGATTCGGTAATCCTCAACAATGTTTTAACAACATCTATGAACTGAACGTTCTAGAACAGGGGTGCTCTCACCCCCTTGAAGACCCGGGGTGCAGAGTACCCTCGTTCTTCAAATACATATTTTAATAGTTACATTACATTGGTACCAGCTTCATTTGTCATCATATGGGTTAACTATTTTGTAAGGGTTGTGAGAACACATTAAAAGTTCTACAGAGGTGCTAGGCAAAGGAAAGTTTGGGAACCACTGGTCTAGAATCTCTTGGAAACTTAGAACGTTCCAGAATTAACGCCAAATTAGTCTCAACAATTGCAGTCTTCAGTTAAATACTATGCTCTTACTCCAGGCGCTAAAGTAGGAAAATGAGGAATAGAAATTGGCGTGGAAGCATATATTACCCCCACAGAGTCGTAACAATGGTTAAAAATGCCCTACTGCAACCCACGGAATGCCATGCGCACGATATTTTAAAGCTGAAACACGCCGAACTTAAACAGAGTTTCATGCCTTGAAAGAACCTCCGCAGCCCATGGCGAAGTAACTCGAAGTTCAAGAGATGCGCTGCTGCTGGAATTTTAATGAAATTTAATTCCCAATCACAATAGCATTGACCGACGGGGCTGTAACAGCCCACAGATACGGAGCAGGTTTGTTATCATTCCGTGCATACCGAAGTGCTTGCTATTCAACAACAAAGTTTCTAAAATACGCCCAAACAACTGTCAAACTGCAAGCCAAAGTCAATGAAAAATGATTGTCATCCGTCAATAGACAACAGAGTTCCCATAATTATTTTTTTTTTACACTACAAACGAGACACAGTCGTTAACAGTATTCATAAACGGCACGCCGGGAAAAGACAGGCTGATTAACCCTACTTGGCCTGCATTTCGATACAGATAATATAGACGGAGCATTAACAAATAGCCGACGAGTTCGTTCGGCCCGATCATATATAAATAAGGTTTGAAACACTACGTGGGACTGCATCGGTTGTTGCTCATACATCACGTGGGGTGCAGTGCAAGGCCTACGGTGACGGCGGCAGTCTCAGAGGAGGAGGCGGGAGCGTGGGTGGCTGGTCATCGTTACTGCGGGCGCGGTTACCAACGAGCGTCGGCCGCAGTTCTTCTTTGAGTAGCTGCAAAATATTAGAAAATATAAATTGGGACGTGTCCACACAGAAGCCCGCGGAAAATCTGACTTTGAGATTTTTAATCTAGATGAGCGTTTAGACCATGCGAGAAGTACCTGGAAAATTGAGGGATATTCCTGGCAATTAAAAAAAAAAATAAATTGAAACTTCCTCATGAAACTAGGAACTGGGAAGCACTTAGAAACCCCGAGGAATAAAAAGCGCAAACTATGGGAAAATTTGCGACGCAACTCTGGAAAAATTAAAATAGTAACCATTTGGGGTGACTCCTTCAAACCAAATACGATGACGACGAGGCCTACAACAAAAAATTTGATGGTGGAGTCATCGGAAGCTTGTGGAAACAGCTTAACCCGGAAACCGGCGTATTGTTTCTAGCTCTGAAAATTCGGACAACGTATTTGACAACCCGCCTGAAGTCAGTGATAGTATTTTCTTTATGACTGAACTGAACTAAACTGTAGGGGAGCTCAAGTGACTGCAAAGATTGAGCACTACACCATCCATATGAAAAATAAAATGTTTAT
This sequence comes from Parhyale hawaiensis, assembly GCA_001587735.2. NCBI lineage: Eukaryota > Metazoa > Arthropoda > Malacostraca > Amphipoda > Hyalidae > Parhyale > Parhyale hawaiensis. The sequence continues at coordinate 16,503,352 of LQNS02276498.1, forward strand.
TATTATTATTATGATAGTGTCTTCTAGGAGCTTCTATTAGAACCTCATAAAAGAGCAAAGTTTCCGTAGCAAAAGTGATACACAGACCGACAGCGGGCAGAAGTGTGATTACCGGTAGTTACGAGGAGGATAACCCAACCTAGGGTAACAGCACTCGAATGTTACACTGGATTTTCTGCAACACTATTAAAATGCAAGATATAAGCCTACCCACCGATGCGAAATCATACGGTTTCAACCAAGGTTAAGGAGTTATTTATCAAATTCGACTGCGCCTCGTCCAACTCCAAGGCTGGCCAACTCCTTTTCTTAAGAAAATATAAAGTCTTGTACCAGCTCCAAATTCTTAAACAAGCTAGTCCCCGACTCATGTCAAGGACCCGGAATACAGAAAGTTATTAAAGGTCAATTATTCTATATAGAGACGTTTTTCTAAACTTGTTACCGAATAAGTCAGTTTCTATCAGAATTTTTTTTATCTATCATCAGTATCATGGGTCGCGGAGTTAATACCTGACCTCTTCCAGCGAGAACACAATCGTCTTACAGCTCTAATGTCAATTGTATAGAGTAAAAGAAAAAAGCAGGGTTTGATATTAACGGTTCACGACAAGACGGTAGCTGCGAAGTCCCAAGCCCCCCCCCCCCTCTCCTATTCTCTCCACCTTCGGTAATTGCCTGTTTCGACCGCGTTTTGTGACGAGAGTGGATGCTCTGTACAAGGTACCGATTTTCACCATATATAAGATTTCTAACGAAATAGCGGGCCACTTAAATATAATCTAAGCTGTATGCGAATACTATAGTAGCAGTTTTAGTAAATGCGGCTCAAAATAAGTCCCTAAATATGCATAGTTACCCTATGTGTTTAAATCCTACTTGAACACAGCTAAAAAAACTAAGCGGAAGGACTGTGGGGCAGACAGTCAGACAGCGGCGGCCGCTAAGCATACAGCTGCAGCCCGAGATAGATTTCTTAGGCCGCTCAGGCCGGCGTTTGCGGCCTTTGTTAGAGACTTAACTGCTGTCTCTGTACTTTGCAGGTACAAAAATACAACCATGAATTGGAACTGCTGTACTGCGATGTTTATCCTTCAGCTTATCGGTACAACAGCAACGGGAGGACGTAAGTGAGCAGTTCACCCAGAAAATAACTGTTCACGACACTCAGACTTCGCGCTCTAAAAATGCCCCGAATGCGACTCGGCAACCCTAGTTTTAACTACAAAATTTTGCACTGCTGCTGCTACAAGAACTGAAAGAAAATAAACAGTAAACCGTCTATGCAAGAAACAGAGAGACGAGACAGCAAAACAGGCAAGCAAAGAATCTTGTAGGGGCAGATTCAAGTCTCGGGGATAATTCTCTCTTCATTATTTATTTCCAGATGCAAGATAGCTTCAGTGTCTAAAAAGACAGTGAAGCTCATTCTCACGACTTTGTTGCTGCTTTCACTACTAAAATCACATAGCTAACTATAGTTGCATTTAGTTATTGGAACCAAAGGCATCAACTGGTAATATTATAGCTCTGAGATAACTCGTAGTTGATTTTCCCGTAGTTCTCAAGCTATAACTTCTTCGAGCGTACAAGTCCCGCTCACAGAGGAGAAACAGAAACATTACTATATTGCTATTGTCCCACTATTTCTAAAACTTAGACAATCAATAGCGATCTAAGACGATTTACTCGACTTACAGCCGGAACCACAACGTTGTGCTCAGGAGGCAAGAGATGAAGGACGAAAAGAGAAGAAGACAGAAGAAAGAAGCGCCTGTGCGGACGGTCCCTTCTATGGCCCTCCGCACGGGCGAGGTAAGAGCCCCGCAGAAAAAGTCGGTCACCTCTATCGGCGGCCCACCTCGCGGGACAGAAAGGAAATATAGAGAGCCTACCTAACTCTACAAAACAAACCTTCTCAGCAGGAATTGCGGCCAGATGAAACGATACTCGCAGTAACCCATTTACGTTAGCTTTTTCTTCTGAGTGATGCACAAGGCTTGTACATATCCTCAAAATCTCGTAAACAGAAGCGACGCCGAAAGAAATTATGGCTTAGGAAACTGATGTGGCATGTAGCCCTTACTTACGTGGAAAGTATTTCCTTTTGGAGCGGCCACGCCAAAATAATCGTAGTGCATCTCAGCATAATTTCAAATTAACGAGTGTTACCTAACTTCAGCAAAAACCTATATTCGCTCGCTAGTGATAAAAGCACCCGAAACAACATTCTTGACTTTCAAACATGTATGAGTTACTCTTCTTACTCTTCTTTCCCGACTTGCTGTTCCCATGCGCGTTGATCCTGTGTGGGAACACCCTCGTGCATGGGTTCCACGTATCTATCGTCACACTATGTGTCCCTTGCTTCTTCCTCTGTTAGATCGCCGTTGCTGTGGAGACGGAGACTTAAACTACTCAATATAATAATAATAACAAGGGTGTGGAGTTAGATATTGGTTGGACCCAGGCGTCGAAGTCAGACTTGGTCAATTACACTACGCGACACCAGAAGATGTGCGACCGAAAGAGTCGGCATAGTGCGTGTTTCCAAAAGCAGACGAGTCTAAAGTAGTTTTCATTCCGAGTCTTTTTTTGTGTACGCCGAGTATTCAATAGTTGAGCTAGAAAGTTGGTGTAGGCCTCATACATGTTTATTATTATTATTATTATTATTATTATTATTATATTGAGTAGTTTAAGTCTCCGTCTCCACAGCAACGGCGATCTAACAGAGCAAGGCAAGGGACACATAGTGTGACGATAGATACGTGGAACCCATGCACGAGGGTGTTCCCACACAGGATCAACGCGCATGGGAACAGCAAGTCGGGAAAGAAGAGTAAGAACAGATTGA
>LQNS02276498.1:16549082-16573487 GCA_001587735.2 Parhyale hawaiensis
GGGGGGGGGGGGCTTAGGGGGTGCACGCCCTCTCCCAGAAAAGTCTAACCCCCCCCCCCACCCACTGGGGATGAGGCCTTGAAAAATTTGTAAATTCTTATTGCTGAGCCTAAATTTTTTACGACCCCTGCCCTCCCATAAATTTTACTAACACCCCTAGCATCCCAATGAAATTTTTTTCTGGCTACAGTACTGGCTGGTTGCAATGTAATAGGCCACAGGAATGTTTGATGGTGCAATTTTTGCGTGTGCGCTTGCCTTAAAAGGAACCTGCTGCCTCTGACATGTGTATAGCAAATTGCTCCGTACCCTGCGAGTTGATGCATGTACACAAACACAAGACCGTAAGGATGTAACTGAGCAGCGTGTAATTGTTTGATAATTGCTCTTTCACAGTCCAAGTTCGAATCGATATCCAGTTTGCGACTGCCGCCAAGATGCAGCAAGGTGAATACGCTTTAAGTGACATAAATTTTCGAGACTGGGTACTAAGCTCATGACAAAACAGCAAAAAATGGTATCATAGCATTGTACAGAAGTTAATATACTAGGTAATAATTAATGTTGTGAAGGAAATAATGACTTACTGTCAGAAATTGTTAACCCACTAACTGCGAACGACGGAAATTTCCGCTCCCGAAACGGTATTAAAGCTGGGCATACCGCAGTTAATGGGTTAATAGTCCGTATGAGAAAATGATCTTGGCCTGTAATTTACATTCTGTACAAAAAAATATGTCATGTACAATATTCTACACGAGACAATAATTTTGTCGTAACAAATGTTTCCACAAGACGATAAAATACGTAACGGTGTACATAAAACGGGAAATTATAATTAATATTGCACATAACATGATAAACTGCGAAAACGTATCACACATAATAGATTAGGTGAACGATAATATTGTTAAAAATTTAAATTATGTCATAAATATTGTATGCAAGTAATAATACAACACGAGATATTAATTCTGTCACAGTACCACACACAATACAATCAATTAGGTTAAAGTGAATTTTGTTATATTTGCAGTCTTGTATTTCAGCTAAAAATTAATAGATGATTATCTGATATTAGGCAACAATCGAATATTAACCGATTCTGCCTCTACATATTGTTGCGGGATAAACGCCTATGATTTTCAGATTAGATGAGAGTTCTAACTCATTTGTCTAGTTGTATTATACGAGTATCCTCTAGGATGCCGTTTAGAGTCTACGATTGCGAAATTAGATAAGATAGCCTAACCAATAATTACCTAAGAGCCTAATTTTGACTTACCCAAAATTGAAAAAAGATAGGCGGTTAGGAAAACCAGACCTACCCTCACCTAACCTACCCGAAGTTATGCAGGGTTCTTTTCCAACTCACCCGAAATTAGTTTGGGTTTTCCGACAATAGGGCCTAAAGTGTGGGGTCATTGGGTACGTGTAACTTTTAGGTAAGCGGTGAGGTAACTGGCGGGTAGACTAACACTCTCAGGCCCGGTCCCAGAGATCAGCCGGTCTTCTATGAGCTATTACCGTTACATGAAAATCATTTAGAGATCCGAGGGAACAGACCTCAGCCAAAAAGGTGATCGTGCACGATCTCACGCGAGAATTCGAAGACGTTTAATTCGAGGGGGTATGAATGGTGACGGATTAGGGTGACCTCTAAAAATATGGTTGGTAAGAGTTGGCGAGTCCTGGAAATAATAGAAGAAGCGTGATTTTAAGGCATAGAAGGAGTAGGAATATACACTGTAATAGTAAGTTTCAGTCTTTTTTGATTTTGGGGTGAATTGTACGCAGTCATGACATAATAATTTTCTATATACAAAATAAAGGCGTATTGTACTAGACCGGTGCAAGAATTTACTACCGTATGTTAATGCATCAGGTTGGCGAGAAAGAGATATGCAGTTGATTGTTGTACATAATATTGCATTATATTACTAATTTATTCGTTAGCTATTGAGCATCCCTTTCTGTTTGCTGTACCCAACAGCAAATTTTTGTCCCATATTGGCATTAAAAACGTAGTAGTACCGTAGTCGAGTAGTAGAAGTACAAAATTTTACTAGCGCATCAAGGACACAATTTCTATATCGCGCCGAACTATTCCTGTTGGTCAACACAGGCTCGTGCGCCACAAGGACGCGAGGTATGTCTCGTAGTAAATTATCAATGATTTTTGTCTAGGCTTTTCTGTCGGGAAGTTTCAGAGTGGTCAGTGCGCTACTGCAGGAAAAAAGGCGTAAGTTGTGCATCTCCAACCCCCGGGCACGGCTAAACGCTTTTGTTTAGCTACGCCGCACAGGGGATGGAAACGAAAAACAAGAAGGTAGATGTCTAGCGGGAATAGGTCGGCCACCTCGATCAGCGGCCCACCTCTCGAAGCAGAAGGGGAAGTATTGAGAGCCTACCTAACTTCACCATACTACCCCTGTCACTAGGAACTGCGGCAAGCTGCAACATCTCCTGCGGAAAAGGCACTAGGGATCCTTGGGTGTGTGAGGCCCAAATATATTTGGTATTGACTAAGTAAAACCTCGGGGTGTCGTGCTCTTTGGAATGATGGTTACAACATCCAAATTAGACTTAATAAATGAATTTCCTTCTTTCTTTGCCCCCTTTTGTTACCGTATAGTGGTCCTCACCCATGGTGCTATTCCTACAAAACTTGATCGAGAAGTAAGGATGAAAGGGTCTACTTCGTGAGCACCCGTATTGGCCTCCTTACCACCATTATACATATTATTATTGTCAAGTTGCTTCATATGTAATGACTAGTAAGTGAAAAATCTGATTCATTTAACTGTAAAACATTGACCCCAAAACATAAAACTTGAAATTACATATGGTAACCGAAGAATGACAAGTTTAGGTAGTTAACTGCATTAAAAAGCCTATACTGAACCATAATGCCCAGAAATACTGTATATGCATTGCTCGATTCGTTAAAGCATACGGGTAACCAGATTTATGCACCGTTAAAGTCTACGGGCATTCGAAATATGATTTAACCTCATATCACAGGGCTCAGCTTTGTAGACGTTTCAAACAGCGTTATTCCTATAAGAAAGTAAATGCCGGTTGGGTGCCTTAAACTGGGAGAAACGCCGTAAATTCTGTCCCCCCCCCCCCAATCCCGTAAACTTCACTAGCTGATGCACCATATTTTTATTTGCTCACGTACGCTGAATCTCGAAATCCTTTAAATTGCTTCCTATCGTCGGGCCCCATTTTAGCTGACGACGTTACAGCTAGACGTCCTGGGGAAAGTGATATGAGAAGTAAGAGGCCATCCGCGACTCTTGATGAGCGGCATAATCCTATTACAGTTATCTGCTTTCTAGCGGTTTTTATTCAAAATTAAACAATTCCATCATTACGCGTTTTTCTCATTCATGAGCACCGACCGGTTTTAGTAGCGTCCTGGTTTCCGATGCGGCTTACTCCACCCCTCTCTACTGGCAGTAAATCACACTTTTTTTTTTCAGGAGTGGTTGGTGGTATTTCAGAGTACGTTGCAGACTGCCGGGGCAAAGAGTAAGAGTTTTCAGTATATGGCATCGAGCTGCTAAAAAATTGTTTGAATTCATTTTCCTTATAATGGCAATCACATTTAAAGGTAAAATAGTAAGAGACGTATGTATAGCATTTCCATGAAATGTGGAACATATGCAAAAGGGCGTTCCCAAGCTGAACAAGCAAGTCGGAAAAAGGAATAAAAATATGTATATATTAAAAGGTTATGTTGAGAAGCCGTCACTAGTGAAAGATCTGGAAAATAAATAATGATAGTTAAAGAAGCCGTTAGCAGGTAAACATCTGTCATATAAAAATGATAATTAGAGAAGCCGACACTAACGAAAGACCTAGTTTATAAATATCGTTAGAAATGACAGTAGGTAGTGAAACACCTGGTTAATAAGTCATTGCAGTTAGAAAAGCCGTTAGTAAAGCAAAGCCTGGTTAATACTCGTAAATAGTGATAGCTAGAAAAGCCAAAAGTGGCGAAAGACCTACATAATAGTTTGAGGAGCCGTCAATAGGGAGAGACTTGGTTATTAAGTATATTTAGAGATGCCATCATCATAGAATATATCTGGGTAATGACTAGTGAAGCCGTCATTGGCAAAAGATCTGGTTACTATAAATAGTTATACATTGATAGAGAAGCATTCAGCACCGAAAGACCTAATTAAGAAATAATTACGTTAAGATATGCCGTCGTCATTGAAAGATCTGGGAAATGAAAAGTAACGCCATCATTAGCGAAAGAAGCTATCAAAAAGGTAATAATACCAAGATCTGCAATCACTAACGAAAAGGTATATTGTATTATACCTGAAGAAACAGCCGTAACCGGTTAATTGAAGATAGTATGCGCAGATCATATCAGAGACGAATAAGGTAACCGTTAATGGTATTCGTAAAGAGTCGGTTACTTTCTAAAGGTAACTGCAAATGTCGGCAGTAGGGATATGATTATCACCCGCGAACAGAGTGAGAGAGGTGATAATGTTTTCGTTGAAGATTTCAAGTATATATATTTGTATAAATATTTGTATGTATATATCACTAGCTGGTAACTCACCGGAAGGTATATAAGGCCGGGTGGCGCCTGTCAAGCGTCAGTTTACGCTTTTACTTTGTATGATTATGGGTTACGTTAACCCGAAACGTCACTCTGAACATTAAAACGATTTTAATCAAATGGCTGTCTTTTTACTGCTCTCAGAATAGTTCTCCTGACACAAAACTAAGTCAGAACTCTTGAAAGACTGGAGAAAAAGAAGATCAAATTACTATGTCATCTTTCGTTCAACGAAACGTGTTTATATGTATATTTGTCTGTCCACTCAATAAGTGGTCGAAGGAGTTCGGCTATGTTCATGATTTTTGCAGGGAGTCTGATGGGTTGCCCTCGATGTGACCCATGCCAAAAAACTGGGAATAGCTGGCCATAAAAAATGACGGCGATGAAATTCGCTCTCACCGCGGGTGATAGTCTTACGCCGCGAGGCATTTGAGTTGACTATAAAAAACTACGTACAGTTCAACTGTATGGGTAACGCTCAATGGGGAAGAAAGCCAGTACAATACGTCTCTATACCACATCACTAAGAGCACAATATTTACAGGTGCAGCAGTTGTACAGTATATTTCATTATAAGTAGACAGCACTCCGTCAAAAAATTCAAAGAAGACAATACCTAATCCCAATACAATATCCTCAGTTTCACGGTTTCACCTTCGCATTTATTACGATATTAAAAATATATATATATGGCTAAATTCCGAAGTCGTGACTCTTAATCAGTAATTGCTTACTAAGATTTCTTGGCTCATTGCAGGCGTGAAAATTCATCTGCGCTTTTTTTTTACTGTCGAAGTCTAGAGCTATTCCAGCTTTGCCTCGTAATGCTGTTCATTGAGTTCACTGACTGCATTGCCATTTATACCGCTGATGATATTATTATCGTCATTAGTATACAACGTATTTCAAACAGCAACACTGATTGTGCTCCTCGATTAACAGTTTTGTAAAAGCAGTTGCACTGAATCTTAACAACGCTTACAAATAACCCAAGGCATATAAGCTACTTCCTGATAGTATCTAATGCCTCCCCAATAGTCCATTGATGACTACCAAGGAATTCCCAATAGGGTAGTTATACTTACATAAAATGATGCTAAAAGTTCATTTGCTAACAGGGTATAGAATAAACAGAGCAGCGTGAGGCATAGTAAGTCTTCCATGGCACAATTATGTTTTCAAGCTTCCGAACCACAATAATTATTTTCGAATTGTTTTGGATCTTTAATGCGATCTGCATTGCTAATTTTTACATTTACACTAATCCGTATAAATTATAACTAACACGGCTACTCGATAAAGAAAAGGCCACGGGAGTAGGCATTGGACAGCACGCGTTTTTCACCACTCAAAATACACGTACCAGTAGAGTATGTTTAAAATAGTGAAGGATAAGGGAAAGAAAACTCTAGAGAATCTATCCACGAGAATGGCTTTCGTTCTAGCGTCTCGCATTTCTAGAGCAAAAGACCTGGATAGGTTGGGCGTAGAACCGTTGCCGCTAGACTGCAGATTCTGGTAGAAGCTAAGAGGAGGAAGAGAAGCTTGCGACGCCTGCTTCGTTGGATGAGGATCGTGGGCGTGGCGGTTTTTGGAAACGTGGCAGGAATGGACGCACTGTCTGCTGGACTGTTGCTGATCCGTGTGCTGTAAGGTAAACTGCATTTCGTGTTGTAATGTCGACCGTAAGAGGGAGGAAGAAGAGCGGTGAGGAAGATGACGGATCGTCGCCGTGGCGTCCACGGACTGCCGATGGTCGATGCAGTTCTGGGACGCGATGCGCTGTCGCTGGGACACCTCGGTGAGACCCGACAGCCCCACCACCACACCGCTGGAGGTGCCCCGTCTCAGGTCCTCCCGAAAGGGCCCCGCGGCGTGATGCTCCACCACGATACCCCCTGGGTCCTGGTGAGTGAGTGGGTCAGACTCCGAGGGGCACTCGGGGCAGTCGTGGCAGCAGCAGCGCCCCGACTCAACGCACTGGTCCGCAGCCTGTTGTAAATTCAAAGAAATTATTTACAATTATTTGGAAAATTTACGCAGTGGAATGTATCGTAATAAAAAAATAGATGTTTATTTAAACGATATGACTGGAAAATTTACCTACTGGAACACAGCCTGTCCGGAAAATAGTGAGTTGTTTACTTAAATGCCATGACTGGAGAACTTAGCGTAAATTAGAATGTAGTCACTTAGAAAAAATAACGAGTTATATATTTCCCAAACGATATCACTGGTGGACTTTATACGCATGAGATTGCGGCCTCTCGAAAAATAGTGAGCTTCGTATTTCCTAAGCTATTACGACTGTAGACAACCCCATGCATTAGTCAGCAGTCTGTAAGAAAATGAGAGTGCATTAAATATTCGATAGTAACTTTTTAAACCCAGAAATATATTATCTACCAGGTTTGACTTACACTCAGTTATCCATACTCAACGCAAAAGTCAAACGCAGATTTCTTTTGTCCAAGCAGTAACCTAATATAAAGTAAATCGACAATTTTATTGTTTCCTCATACTTTTGATACCACTAATACTCGCAGCCGAAACTTCAATGTGGTGAAATAGAAATAAGAATACGACTCGGGGATTAGAATTAATTAATGAGTGGGAAGAGCCAACCAGCGTAAGCTATTCCCAGTTCTAAGAAGATATGATTCACTACAACTCTACGTATTGGTCAGCAGCATGACGGAATATGAGCGTTAAATATTTAGACTGTAGTAGTAGTAGCTATAAGAAAGTTTAAGCCTCTCTAAATAAGTACTAAGCTCTTCGAAGAGAGGAAAAAAAAGGGGCTTAGAGGTGTTGCCGACAGAAACGGGGAACCCATGCACGATGGCGATCCCACACAGGATCAACGCGTTTAATTGCGAATAGCAAGTTGAGAAAGAAGAGGAAGAACAGATGAAAGTCAAGATCAGTAGGAGTATGAATGTAAAAGGAAGCAAAGTGGTACGAAAGACAGACGTCCCGAAGGCCAAGCTCATGACTAAAGTAGCTTCCACAAACCCATGGGGGCGCTATTCCCCATAACATAGGATGGGCGAACCAAACTAACATAACCCTATGGCGTATGACCCATCCAATGCCCCCTGAGGGATATTCAGATTGTCACTGATGTAGCTGATCACTACTGTACACCCACGTTGGTCTTGGGCACCGACGAAAAACATCGCACAATTTTTTTCGTAGAAAATAAAAATACAACTGTCATACCAAAACTGATAGGAAAATCGTTGGGTACAATTATACGCACTCTACTGGTGTTTCTTTCTTTTTTTTTAACAAGTCAGAAGCAGCGTCAGGAAAAGTAAACTGCATATGAAAAGGGTCCACGCTATGCAATAGCACGCTCAATTTCTGAGCGGGCCTTCGGCCCGGACGTCATCCTGATTACATGGTGAAAGTTGGTATCCGAGATACTCCTGGAAAGTGCTCATGCTGAATGACGTGTGACATGAACGTACCCTGATGAGCAGAGGGAGCGATTGCCAGTGTGGCCCCAGCGCTTAAGACGTAGTGTCTCAACGCCACTCGAAACACAGAATTGAAGATTTATGTAAGAAATGTTAAAGAAAAATGGCATTGGAAGATATACGTGAATCAGATAAAGGAAAGGAAACATCGACCTCAGACTGAAAAACAACCAATTTTGCAAGAGCTGATCCATCAAGCCCATTCTATAATCAACAAAAGAGAGACATAAACGACCGCCGATACTGGACAGTGGGTCTCTGATCAGTTCCTACAGCAAATAAGAATTAATTGCGCAAATGCAATCATTCTGATATGATTACCTTGTCAATAGCACTAAGCATACTGAAACGTTATTATTATTACCTCGTCAGAAGCACTGAGCGTGCAGAAATATAATATGGTATTGGTTACCTTATGAGCAACATGGAGCCCGGAGAAAAATTAAAATATTTACCATGTCAGTAGTACTGACCGTGCAGAAATATAATATGGTGTGGGACCTTATGAGAAACATGGAGCCTGGAGAAAAATTAAAATATCTACCAATTCAGAAGCACCGAGCGTGCAGAAATATAATATGGTATTGGTTACCTTGTGAGCAACATGGAGCACGGAGAAAAATTAAAATATCTACCAAGTCAGTAGTACTGGGCATGCGGGAAACTAACCTTGTCAGTTGCACTGTAGGAACTTTTGTTGTTTTTGTCTTTTTTGCCAGCTAATTTTTTTGAAATTTTCTTGACGAGGGACTCGTGCCGACGACGCTCCACCATATCTCCCAGGATGACGTTAACCACCGCGTACTCCATTAGTGAGAGGAACACAAACACCGTGCAGGACGACATGAACATGTCGATTGCCTGTTGGGCATAAGCCATGTGAGTAACATGAGGCAACATATCGATTTCCTGTTGAGCACAAGACATGTGAGTAACAAAAAGTAACATGTCTATTGACTGTACGCTAAATAGCCATAATATGGAAATGTATCGCATCCGCCTTGAAGTCAATATCTTTGATATCACAGTTTCCCCTGTGACCCATGATTTTCAGGATATGGCACAATATAATGAATTCTTGCTGAGTTGAAAAATTCCATGCAATTCTTCAGCCGTGTGTATCTGTAAGGCTACCGCGAGCAAGTAAAATATACATCTAATAATGATAATATATATATATTCCTCTACTTCGATAGGCATGGTAGTTTAGTTCATTCAGCGTTTTAAAAATTTTCAAAATTTTAATACGTAGACGAATACAGCAAGGGATACATGCTAGTAGGTAGCCTACAATGAATAGCTATAATATCAATCATATTATTCATAGGAGGCTATTATTAGATTATATACACTCAATTACGGCTGTCCGTGGGGTAGATACGCGCATGTGAGCAACTAACGATTTTTGAACGTTCTCTCACCCGTTCCACCCACCCAACCTCCCCGCGTTTCAATCTCTTCGTTTAACAACGGCTTACGTTAACTTTCTTCTGTCGTAGGATGATTGTTACCTAATTTCCACAGACTTCTGTAAAACATGAGCTCGACAATTCACAGAAGCTTTTAGATATAGCTCCTGCCAGTGGCTTAAGTAACCGATCTCTGGTGAAAACGCATACCTATAAATTTTATATGGTCAAGCTTGCTCCAAATTTCGTAAGCTTAAGTCACGGCAGACACAATCGAACAATTCTCGAGTGTAGTATGCAAAGTATTGGAAACAGGTGAACATCTGCGCAACGTTGTGAGCAACTAGTGTGTTTTCCATTTTTTCCCCATACTTTGTCGATTGTTTCAGTTAGTATACGTCGCAAAGGAACAATCCTAGTCACACACCTATACGGCATTGGATTACCATTGCCAGATACTAAGGAATGTTTCCTATAACAGATATACCATAACGTGTTCAAACAATTTTCGGGTCGTATTATGCGCAAACTAAAACTCTAAATATGGGCTTCTATCCGATAAAAATGTGATTATTGCACCAGTATTCATGAAGGCCACCCTAACACAACGCTACTGCAGAATTTCATAGGCTAACAGTTTATGCCACATTTTGTAACTCGTCATCTTCGTGTAATGATGAACTATGCATTGGAATTTTAATTATAAATGTAAATGGATGAGAAACTAAGAACATCCTCTTAATATTATGGTTCAGTTACATTTTGCGCAATACGGTATATAACTATATATGCTACTTGCAACTACAATACGTGGATTTCTTAATAAGATGCAAGTTGTCCAGAATTATTCCCAAATGAAATGAAGAAAATGCAATAACTACATCAGAAAATACCAACATTCCACAGTACCAGCATAGAAAATAATTTTTATTTTAGGCATCATTTAAAGCCTTTCAAGGCCATGACGAATAGGTACGCTTCTATTACACCGTTTTTGGTACCAGTTTTTCGCTGCACCTGCCACGATACAGTGTCCTATCGCCGCCATATCCACATCTAGCCACTGACTGAAGCTGCTCCAAAGCCATAATGCTGCTCGATATGATCACTTATAACCATTATCAATGAATAATTATTCTGATATTGAAACAGTGCAACTTTTATGAGGCAGTGTTGGGTTACAGCTGCCATATTTTACCTCCGCCAAGGTTCTGTTTTCATCGGGTCTGTCTGACTGTCTATCATTCTGTCTGTCATCAAGATAACTCAAAAAGCTATGGGCGGATTTGGACAAAATTTATAGGGATTGTTTGGTATGTTGGGAGGAACAGATGACTTACTTTTGGTGAAGGCCCGTTCATAATTAGCTTAAGTTTGTTTGTTTGTTTGTCTGCCTAATTTTTTTCAATGCCATAACTCAAAAAGTTATGGACAGATTTTGATTAATTTTTGATGAGTTGTTAGGTATATTACGAAGAGCAAACGACCAAAGTTGATCCGATAGTTCATTCGTTAGTCACCGTTTCAAATTTTATGCTTGTTAGCACAAGAACTCAGAAAATTGTGAATGGATTTTTATAAAATTTATTGGAGTTGTTAGTAATGTTAAAAAATATAAATGATTGAATTTTGGTGCAGACCGGTTTGTTCGTTTCTATGTTTGACTTATGATTGTCCAAATGTTTGCGAGGAGCATAATTCAAAAAGTTATGAATGAATCTTCACGAAAATTGCACAAACTGTTAATACCATCAGAGGGCACAAATGACTAGATTTTGGAGTTGATACAAAGAAAATCATGGTTTAAATGCCAAATTGAATTTTTCGTTACTGTTGCCTCGCTTGGCGGAGGTATGCGCTCTCAGAGTAATCTAGCTGTACTTTGTTTCGTCGTGCTTGGGCATCACAGCCGCCATGGCAACGGATAAATCGATTCTGCTACGCGTTTTGTATGCTTATCTTGGATGCAACAAATAGGTCTAGTAATATATAGTCTTTTCAAAGAATGACATCGTTTATGAAAATATATCGCATCCGCCTTGACGTCAATATCTTTGATATTACGGTTTCTTCTGTGGCCCATTATTTTCATAATAGGGCGGCATATAATGAATTCTTGCTGAGTTGAAAAATTCCATTAAATTCTTCAGTAGTATCGGTAAGACTACCGCTAGCAATCGAAATATACAGCTAATAATAAAAAAGATATTCCTCTACTTTGATAGGCATGGCAGTTTGTTCTGTCACCGTTTAGAAAACTTTGAAAATTCCAATTCGTAGACGAATATAGCAAGCGTCACATGTACGTAAGTAGGTACACAGTGGGGAGCTACATGTGAGTAACATTGTCTAGTGACTAGTGAACATGAGCCATATGAGTAGCATTATTAAAGATGCAAGCTTAATGCCTGTTGAAAGGAAAACGAACGAGGAACATAAATAATAGGTTGATTTAAATTCATGTACCTGCCTGATAAATAAAATATCTATCATTTATTTTTGATAAAGGAATATGTTTACCCAAGAAACATTAAGTAAGCACAGTATATACTTGCTGGCAAGTGAAAAGAAGGCCATTTTAAGAAAGGTACGTATGTTCTACAAAGCGAATCACGTGGAAGAGTGGAGAAAACAGTAGTTTCATTCTAGTAATTGCTTTTTGATGTAACACAACATCAGCGTTGGGGAAGTAGTAATACTAGTACTGAATAGAAAGCAACTAAGGTGACGAACAAATTGAGACCAGGGACTAGCTGTCGCAGCGTAGCGTGATCAGAGCAACGGACCTTTGGTTCCTTAAGTGACATTTGCACCATTCACGCCATATAACCTTTAGCAGGGCGAACTATAGTGGTTATTTGATGCCAGGCAGGCCGCGCAATCAATAATGATGGCACATCGTCGTGTTTTGCGAGGCCGGTATATCAATTGGGAATATTGTTATAATACTGACGCCTCTTATTTACCACACACTACCCTGCTTTCCTTCCAGTTGTGCGGTGGTTAGGTGTGTTGCCTCGCTCATTGTTACGAGGCTGGACGTTCTATTCCCATGATAGGGAAGACGCTCTTAGTGCTCGGCAATGCTGCGTCAGCATTTCTGTCATGGATAGTACTCTTGGATGAGGGGGGTTTGACCTTATGGACTGGGGGGAGGGGCGGTTGTGATACGAGCCGGAGCCTTCCGTTGATGACGCTATAGTTTAGACAATCCAGGGTTGATTGCAGCCGTACAATTCTCTGCGCCCTTCAGGGGTTTTATCTGAAGCACAAACCAGTGTACGTAAATTTCAAAGATCAGCTGTACGGGAAAGGCGACTTTGTTTATACCGAATTTTACAAGAATGGCTAGTCCATAGGGATGTAACTAAATAATTGAAAAAAAAAACTTGAAAGTTTTCTTAGCTCACGCTCATGACAAATATGCCGTCATGGTAGTAAGAATTCTACAACTAGCTTGGAGAGGCTGGAATAGGTTTTCTGCCGCTTCCACCATTATCGTTTTGTTATTAGCATCCGAAAGTCGATTTATACTAACGAATCGAATGTTCAAGACTGGAGTTCTGGACAACTAATAGCTCACTGCATTGGGCTATCTCGCTCAGGGTGGTCGCATCGAAGAAGTCCTGAGCACAAACCTTCCAACGCGCCAGTTTAAAAGTCGGCGTTCGCAAGGGTAGCGCTACTTCCCAATAAAATATAGTGAAACAAACAACCGGTATCTCTAACAGGGAGCTTCTGATAACGCCTCTTTCTGTGACTAACCATATTTGATTGGGTTAAAACGCCGGTGACGTGTCACTGGTGATTTAAAGGTAACCCGTCGCTATCGCTTTAATTGTAACCAGTCATTGCCATTTTGTATAGGTAACCCGTTATTGCCACTTTAAAGGTAACTTGTTCCTGACCCTTCAAACGTAACCAGTTACAGCCACTTCAAAGGTACCTACCTCGTCAATGCCACTTTAAAGTAATGGTAGAAGTAGTATCAGTTAAAGCCTCCATATAAGTACTAAGCTTTTCTAAGAGAGGAAAAAGAGGGGACGTATTGTATGCCGATAGTCACGTGGAACCCATGCACCAAGGTGTTCTCGTACAGGATCAACGCTCATGGGAACAGCAAGTCAGGAAAAAAGAGGAAGAGTAGACGAAAGTAATACCAGAGGGAGTATGAAGTTAGAAAAAGGAAGCAAAATGGACACGGAAGGCAGATGTCCCGCAAGCCTAGCTCACGGCTAAGGTAATCTGCAGGATCTCCCTGTGGGTGCTGCTCCCCGTAACATTGGAAGGGCGAACCTAAACTAACCTAACTCTTCGGCCTGTGACCCATCCTATGCCTCCTGAGGGGATGCCACTATGTATAAAGGTAACACGTCATTGCCACTTTAAAGGTAACCCGTCATTGACATTGTAAAGGTAAAGTCAAAGGCTACACTGTACACTGACGGTCCACTGGCTAGATTTCTGGCAGCATGATTTGCAGATGGGCCTGACTATGCTTTTCTATTTGGGCACAAACTTTCTAGGGACCGTTTATTTCATATTGTTGTATTCAGTAATGATTATTAAGCCTGTTCACATACCTAAAACCGATTGCAGGGCGAAGTGAAGCGAAGTATAGTAACAAAGAAGCAAATCACATATTTTGTCTTTGCCATAAACCGTAGTAGTTTTGAAACTTAGAGATATAATGAGCCATCAATTAGAGAACAAGATCTTCTACCAAGTTCATAAATGACATAAAATTTGCACTTACATTTTTTTTTTCAATGTATATTGCATTTTCTGCATGGTCTGGCTCAAATAATGTTTCGTTTTTACTGGAGACGAGTTTCTCGGTATTTTTAGAAGTCCTGTTGCCGAGACGATTGTTTAAGCTAGCGGCTGGTCATTTTGCATATTAGTTTTAAGTAATTAATCATCCCTGTATGTATGCATTATGTCGGTGTCAGTGCTATACCTGCATATCAATCTTTAGGAAACCATAAGTAATATAATACAAATTCTTTTATTATTGTAGTTCTAATATGATTCGAGGTGTTGTCAACATGAACACGCAAGATGTGTTCCATAAAGTGCATTGTAGCGCTTCACATCATATATTCCCAAAAATAGGTGAACTGACATGATTGAGCAGAAATAATGTATAGAATAAAAAACTTCTTAAATAACCGCGCAAAAGCCTGCTTTTTGCTTCAAATGTACCGCACACATTGACCCCTTAATGTACTAGTTTTTTTTTTCTCAGAAAAGTTAAAAAAAAAATATTGAATAAAATGAAAGTTTATCTTGTTTGGATACCGTGAACTTAAGTTTCTACTCCCAAATTGATAAAGTTTAGCTTTTATTTAGTAAATATGAAGATTTAAGTATATATATATATTTGTATATATAGGTCTGTCTGTCCACCCAAAAACAGGTAGGAGTTGAGCAATCTTCATAATTTTTTTTTGTAGGGAGTTTGTTGGGTTGACCTACATATGACCCATGCCAAAAAAACTAAGACTAGCTGGCCATCAAAAATGACGACATGAATTTACCTCCATCTTGGCAGGTTGTCTTACGCCACGAGGCTTTCTATTTTTCTCATGCTATTTTCATAGTGAATAGTTTAAGCTCCCGCTTCCACAACAACGGCGATCTAACAGGGGAGAAACAAGGGACAGCTGGCTATCAAAAATGACGACGATGAAATTTGCTCCCACCGCGGGTGATGGTCTTACGCCACGAGGCGTTCTAGTTCGGTGATGAGTTAGTATTGATGTGTTTGCCCTCAAAAACCAAGAGCAATCTCGTTTTAGTAACAAATGAGCACAAAGCTTTGCCATGAGTTAACTCATGGCAAGTACAATAATGCTACTTATCAATTCGCTAGTTAACTTAATTGGGTTAGTACTATAAGGGTTAAGTAAACTAAGGGCGAGTTCACACGGCTCTCATTGTAACGCGTTCAATCAAGGAAAGGAACACCAGCTGTGCGTCAACTTTTTCTGTCTCTGTCCACATGGAGAAGCGTCCTCAATCAAATGAATGACGCCGCGCGTTCAGTTATGATATAGTTTCTTTACATTTTTGCTTATATTTCGCGTCGGTTCGAAGTCACATTCGTATCTCATAATCTTATAGCCTGTTTTTGATAGGAACAGCCTACATATTTTCAAAATAATTGCAGCCTGATAAACCGATGGAAGGGAAATCAGCTCAGAGCAATGAACTGGGCTTCCAAATCAAAGATGGCGTCTGTGTTCTTACATCATTTTCATATTTTCTCGTGTTCTTGTCTTAAGCGGGAATACAGTGATTCTGATCGTTAAAGAGATGATAAAAACACATTTTTGTCAAATTGTTCATTATTTGAATGCGCTGTGCAGGATACATTCAGAATTTATAGGTTCTATTTACTGAACTTTAATTACGCAGTGTGTTCAAAAATGGGACATGCTTCATCCTTCAGTCTCTTTCGTTTGCTGCAGCTGTGTCTATCAAATCAACGCGCCACGCCCAACAGTTTCAGTAAACGCGTTACAATGAAGGACGTGTGAACACGGCCTAATACAGATTCTTTGATTAGTATTTCTAATATGAGGAAGTTTCGTTGCTGATCGAGTAGTACATGCAAGATAATGTTTTCTGTAAGGTGAATTAAAGCATTTCAAATAGAGTTTTGTCACAAAATGATTGTTGGATAAAAACCAAGTATCCACATGGAGGCCAGTATGCACAAATAATACCAGCACCAACTGTTTGACCTTATAGCCTCAAGTCTAATACTGATTTAAATCATACTGGATTATATTGGGAAAATTGGAAAATAATAATGACAGCATGCTAGCATTATAGTAACACAAATGGAATTAAATATTAACATCAAATTTATATCAATATTAGCTCAACCTTTGTCTAGCTTTTTACAGTCTTACGATGCCGCTTCACTTGAGTGCATTGGCCACCGCTCCTTCGACGCCTCTCTCTACACGCCACCAGTCGAATGGACAAACATCAATAGTATCTCATGCCACAGAACATTATGTGCATTACCTATGCAAGTGATTTTTGACATAAGATTCCCGAATTTTCGTAATTTATGGTAATTTTGGGATGATTTTTTTTTTGACATACACAGAATCAATTATCATCTACCACCGGCCGTCTTTTTTGACGAATATGTGCATCTCTTCCATAACTGCATGCCCCACGTCCTGATGAATGTGTTGGTTTTTGTTCGAGGTCTCTAGGTTAATTAGAATCTTTTATCTTGGATTTAAGATATGCGCCGTCAGGCCCATTTGCGAAAGGCTTAATTTCAGTGAGCAGTCAAGGTATATGGGTAAAGTCAATTAGATCGGAGACCAGACAGAGAAATAGACCTGCATTGGTTCGTACTGTAGATGAATGGTCAATAAGCCCCAGTACAGTAAACAGCTGCAGTCGACCAGCTTTGTCAGAGATTTTGAGACGGAGATGAAGGCTCATATAAGAAATGCGACCTCCCAACTGTCCCATTTCTGGCTTGATCCGTGCCCTTTTCATGGAGTGAGAATGCTAGAAGCATTGATGCCTCAATCCGAGTATGTATTACAAGTATTCATTTGCCTGGTGGGGAGGCAAACGCGTGCGAGTTCCCCATCATGCAAACTCAACACTCTACCACTTCGCCACTGCGGGAACATGAAACATTTTTAAAGAATTTCCCGAAATGTTTCACAAAAAAATTAGATATGAGGTCCCACGAAAATGTTTTTTGTACCAAGTATAGTACATTCAAAGACCTCTTTTGCTAGTGCCCCAAATACTTCAACACGGAAGAACCATGTTTTCAGAGCTGAGAAAACTAGTAATGTGTGCTATATTTAATCCATAGAACTTTCGTCTTTGGCCCTGCTAACAAAATGTGTTTGTTTGAACCATACGGTGATATAAGTCATATGACATTAATTTTCCATCTGAATATCATAATCACTAGTGGCCTGAGCCGTCATTATAAATAACGGCAGAAAATCAGTACTTCAGAAAACCCCAGTTGTCTCCTGTGTCGGGCTTCTTAAATGATAATTCAGCATTCTGCCTGAAAAAACTGTATGCATATTATATTGCGCAGCCAAGTGGCATCTCCCGTAGCACCTTTGAACATGTCAAAACACGGTCATGCAGACGAGCTCAGGTCTTTCAGCTGCAGTTCCCAAGCGCGACCCCCGTATCCGAGATACCGTCTTCAGCACTTGTATTTCTTCCTATCTTATTTCCATGGAGCATGATAAGAAAAATATAAATATATTTCAAAATAAATAAAAACGCGACGTGAATTATTATATAGTACTGATTTATCACTATTGTTCCGATATTTTATTTTAGAAGCTCTAGTTGTGAACACATATGAGGCCAAGATCCCTTTTCTTTGCTATGTAATTTTATCCACAAATGTACTAATAAAATACTGCATTATTTTCTTCTTAAAAAAAATTAACGCCTTCAATACTTGGTTTCACTAGCAGACATTGTAGGAAGTAAACATTTCTTATTATAGAAAACATAGCTGTTTCATTATGATCTTTAATCGTTCACCGGACAAGTGATTATATTCGGTTCCTCGCTTGTCCTACGAACGCACGTTTCAACCGCTCGGTAACGGTTAAGGCGGGTCCACACGGCAGTCTTTTGGTCCCCATACGTATTGCTCCGCGTCCAAAAGCGTTGCTGCGTCCGTTTAAATAGCGAAGTAAAAGTGCATCTGAGCAGTGTAAATGAGAACCAAAAGCCTGTCGCATAAATCCCCGTTTTGAACGGAACAACACAACAGAAAACAATGTGCCTACACAGAGAAAATGTTGTCTCTGAACAAGCACGGCTTTCCTTGCACCGACGGGAACCACGCGCCTTGTTCGTGTAGAATGTAAATTGTAGATTACGTGCCACATGAGCACACACCAAGGCGTGTATTTCCCGTCACTGCACGGGAAAAGTGTGCTGGTTTCGAAGCAACAATTTTTTAGTGCACTCCATGACAGACAATCGCATTTGAGTTGGTTCACCAGGCTTTAACCTTCACCCGTGGGAAGAACCATTGGAGACGCCATCTGCTCGAGCGTATAGCTAGCAATCAAATTGGGTAATCAAAGATCGAATGGAAATCTTAGACAAAATCTGGCCACTGTTGTCGCTTTTTTCCGATTTCTTTTGTTAGGCTCTATAGTATGTCTAGTTCTACATTTCCTCTCTTCTCTTATTATATCATATTGTGCACTGTAAATCGAACTGCATTGTCTTTAGACTTTATTTTTTATTTCCTATAATATATGTGATTTTCTCATTCACTCTTGAAGAGGGCTAGCTGGCCTATATCTTCTAAATTTCACATCCCACTTTTCTCCCTATTTTGAATTACCTTTAACCGTGCTAACTAGAGTTAATTAGTTCGCTACACCCAGNCCAGGAAACCTATTCTGCTTTAACTCTGGGTAGCCTACGTTTCTCTTATCATCTCATTCACAATGTGTAGGCATTGTGCCAGTGACTCTCAGCAGACCATAATTATGTATAACTCTCTGAAGCTAGTGTTTAGTATTGTTCTTAAGTTAGTTTTAATCATGAATACCTCAGGCACTGTGTCCTAATCTTGTTGGCCACAGTACCTTATGAGAAAAATAAATGATTTTTATTTTATTTTTTTATTTAATTTCCTCTGATTGGCTGAGAGGGACTGTGGCGACAAGCATGGTTTTGTTTTGGTTACGTGAGCACATGCTGTTCTGTGACTCACATCACAACCGTAATATCATACATAAACATTTGCCCGCTCTCTACGAGTTATAGTGAGCGGCAGCGATTGGTATCGGATAAATGCCTTAAAGTTTCCGGTTGGGATTGGGCAAAAGTCTCGCTTGCATACGACTACTGAATGCTAATTATGGCGCCAGTACCTGCACTCACCTTAATATAGGACACAGGTGGCAGACTTTTCTGGGAGTTGGCGTGTTGCGTGGACAGTGTTAGCAGGGACGTCACACCGAGGGTTACCTGTGGAAACAGATCTGTCTTTATCAATCAACGCTAACTTAACAAGGCATGTTGCTACCCCGCAACAAAGGGAGATTTCCCGTGGGGCTCAACAGGGTTAAAACAAATAGGTGAGTGACAAAAAGTGATGATTTCTTAATGGCTTTTAATATCATTTAACTTTTGCATTTTAGAATTTGTCAATTTCTCATCTGTTCCATATTCTGCAATAAGGTGATCGTATGCGATTATCAAAACGCCTAGTGACGAAGACATCAACTCGCTTAACTTCGACCAGCTTCTTAACCGCAATGAACAAACAGTATGTAATTTTAAAGATTCGATATCTGGAACATACAACAACGGAAAAAGCATTGTGGCCTAATTTTTGGCAAACTTATATATTCATATATAAATACTCTTTGATTTTCATAATTGTGTTTTGACTAATAATATTTTATGTCCACGGAGAGTACAAGCAAGAGCGTTATCGCATTTGCGTGATCAGAACTTTGAGTAACGACGAGACTAGACAAAATTTGGCAAAAGCTTCATCAACTCTGTATTCTAGAAAGTTTTAATGACAGGCTAATGATGCACGCAGAAGGCACAAATGTATATAGTCGCTTCAGACGCATTCAGAGATAAGGAAGTTACCCCACTCGGCCAACTCCCCAGTTTTCAACATACTTACTCTAGCCGGCACCGCTTCCGGTTTTATCCAGAAGGAAATCCAGGACATGATGACGATGAGGCACGTAGGCACGTAGGTGTGGAACAGGTAGTAACCCAGCCTGCGCTTGAACGTGAACGATACTTCCAGGCACGTGAAGTTCCCTGAAAATAGATCAAGATAACAGTTTGAAGACGGTAAAACCTGAAGGCGTATTCGCTCCAGGCACGTAAAACGTCCTGAATATAGATCAAAGTAACGGTTTGACGGAGGTAAAACTTTAAAGGGTTTTAATTCTCGGCACGTAAAGTCTCCTGCAAGTAGACAAAAGTCATGCCTCGACTTGCACGTGCAGCACGAATTATACAGTTTTCGTACTTTACGAGCACATATAAAAGACGCATTTCCTGCATGGCTCTGTATAGAAAGACGTACTTATTTTAGGGCAACGCTTTACTAAGTGTGGTCCCTGGCATCCCATTGGGTGGTGACAGACCGGGCTTAAAGTGCCTTTTGTGTACTCCTTGAAAAGTATTGTACCAAAAGCAGCATGCAGTTCCGTGCACATACGGGAAGCACATGCCTTGGTTTGCTAATGCAGTATGGAAATTGAATTTTTTAGGCTGCACGGGCCCACCAAGGTAGGTTCTGCCCGTTGGTGCAGGGGACAGCGTGCTGATTTTGGGGCCACATTTCAGTGTACGCACAAAAAATATGAAAATACTGAGAGCTTAGTTCTGAGCAATTGAAGGTTCTTGTCAACAGATCAAAGAAAAGCGTTCCAACGTCATAGCTTGGGTATGCTTGAGCGATATTCATATACGCGACTTTTATTATTATGCCAGTAAAAAATGCCAGTTTTGAAGTTACCTCGGTACCTGTTCACTGTACCACAATGGTGTAGCATTACACTTAGAACGGAAATAATCGCTTTATCGCAGAATTGACCAGTGACCACATCTCGACTATATGGCTATAAATTTCAGTGAAAATTCAATAGAAAATTAAACTTGCGATGCTTGCAGTGTCTATAAATTTTTCAACGACTAATCGTGCTGGTTTTAGAAACATGTTTTCATATAAAAATTTACTAATTTCACTGAGAGACGATAATAGCTTTTTGACTAAAAAACAAAATATTCACAGTTTTATATCACCAAAGGAGTAAAAATGAACAACACAAATGAGAAAAATATATATTAAACAGGAAATCATTTCTCAAAACCTTACAATGACTGAAAAAGTCTTATTAGCCAACATTTAATAACTTCAATAATCCTTGAATCCATGAAGCCAGTTAGTTTCTTTTCTGTAACTAAATTATTGCAAAAGCTGGAACTGCCCTTGCTGCTGCAGCAACAGCATCCCATAAGACAGATTTTGTGTTGTACTGCCTTCCATCTGCTTAAATTTCCCTTTTCAGAAGGGCCCAGAAGTTTTCAATTGGGTTTATATCAGGCCAGCACGGTGGTCAAACTATCAGTTTCTCTCCATGGAACCCCAAAGAGTCCAGAAATGTAGTGGTAGGACGGACAGAGTGAGAAGGCGCATTATCATGCATGAAAATCAAGTCTTGAAGCAACGAAAGGGGTATGCCATCCAGCCATGGGACCAAGGCGTCCTTTAACATGTCACAATATGATGCAGATGTAATTTTCACGCCATCAGGTACTCTAACCGGACCTACAAGTTGATCCCCTATGATACCAGCTCCCTGTTGTTGACGTTTTACGCGTTGATGACACTCACTTCCAGGTAACACCCAACCCTTACTCCACCCATCAGGTCTATCAAGGGTTGCCCGGGTTTCGTTGGTGAAAAGAACATTATTCATTTTGATCTTCATGTATTTCTCTGCCCATTACATCCACAAAGTTTTATGTCTTGGGGTCAGAGGAGGCAATTTAAGAGGGGATTTGACAGAAGCAGTGGAGCGAAGAATTCTTTTTTTTTTATTTTTGGTTTTAGCCCCTTCAGGAAGCCCAGTAGCCGTAAAAATTGATTTACTTGTTTTCCCTGGTCTTTTACATAGCTGACGAACCACATTTCTCATGTCTCTATCAGTAACAGTCCTTGAATGCCTTACATTTGATGTTTTTTTCCGGTGGTGAAGCGTCTTTTAAGAATCTTGTCACTGTGTCAATATGACGTCCTATTTTTCGGGCAATAACATCAGGAAAGGTGCCTTTAGCAGTTTCTCTGATGATAATTTCTTTCTTCTCATTAATTAGAGCTTCTCCAGGTCCCATTTTAGCAGAATATACAAGAAGCTATTATTGTCAGTCACCTCAAAAAGAGAAAAAATGCAAAGAGTTGTGAATCAGGAGACACAGCAAAATGTGAACAACCTCAACAGTATTGCCTTGAGAAGTCACGATTTCCCTGCAAGTTTCAAGAAAAGTTGCTCGCGCAAAAAATGAGATATGGTCAATTTTGTGCTAAAGCTATTATTTCCGTTCTAAGTGTATCTTAATGAGGCTACAAAAGAACTGTACAGAAACAATACAAAGAAACCGGAATCATCAAATACAGACGTACTCAGAATGACGTAGAAGATAATTGTTCAGCTTCACAACGAAATTGTTTCGCTTCGTGCCCTTGAGTCCAGTTCTTGCAAAGCTGAGTTTGGCTACGATTTATTTTTGGTCAACACTTGATGCTCCAGGAGGAACACAAAACGTAAATTAAAGATGTACTAAAGTGACCCTCGTCGCCATGAACTAATGGGGGAAAATATTTACTTCAACGAAACCCCGTTTTCTTAGTTATTGGAGGTTCTACTGTCAAGAATATTTCCCCTTCACCGTCGTTGGTTGCCTAAGCAAAGGGTCCAATCAAAGGAGCCCAAAGCGAGTTAAACCCTGTTGCGGGAAGGAAGTGAACTTCAGAGCCCTCGCTAGCGCTATAAATCGTCTAGGAAACAAGCCACAGGTCAATTCTATTATACTGAAGTACGTTACATAACACTAAACTAAGTTAAATTACACAAAGTATTTCGACAGTATTCTAATCTATTCTAACCGAATCTTAAGTATTCTCAGCCTGATCGAAGTGATTCTTACCAAAACTAGCCTCTTCTAACTAAACCTAGAATGATTTAACGAGTTCTGACCTAACCTGTTCTAATCTGACTTATTCTAACCGAACCTACTTTGATCTAACCTTTCCTGCTCCAATTTAACCTAGCTTTACCTTATGTTACTTGTTGTAACCTACTGTAACTGATTTTAAGTTAACTGAACTTATCCTAGCTGAACCAAACCTAGTTTAAAATACTTTAATTTAAGCTCACTGAACAGAGAGTGCCTTTCAGCTAATGTTTGACGCAAATTTCCATTTTCAGAAGATCCCTTCAAGAACGAACCTATCCCAGCCCACCCTAACATGACCTACCACTTGTTGCCGTGTTGTTGGCTGAATGGGGAGATTTACCTAACGACACCTAACTTCCTAACCTAATCTGTTTTACGGGGTTCACCAACCACATCTGTGCATACAAACGCTTAGTGATATTTAGTTAGTCATAGCATAATTTAGTTTACCTCAGCATTATGCAATCTAAAAAAACAGAGTTTAATTATTAAATATACTTTAATTGAAAGCGGAGTATTTTCCCGGTGGTTTTTGATTTTTTTGCTCAAACGGGGAAAGTTCCTGGATCCCAACAAAAGCCCTCTGCCCGCTGTCGCTCAGGGGCACAACTTCGGCGTGGTCTGATTTCAACGGTCCAAAATGGCTGTAAATCTTAAATGCCATTGCAAAAATTCTGCTAGGGCAAGTGCCAAGTGCACAGTTTGGAATATCTGTCTTTATTTCGAGTGAGTCTTAGCTAGCAGTAACGTACATTTTTTTTATAGCGATGTTCTAACACGCTAAGATCTATGTAGCCACGGGTAGAGAAACTTTTGTTCCAGGAAAGTGAAACGTTCTTGTTTTTCGGCTCTCGTCAGCAGCGGGCTTATTAATAGGTGCTTCAGTTTTTTCAGGGCTCAGACTTCATAGTCATCAAAACAGCGGCTTCTTCAGACTTCAGGGTTTCAGGGCTCAGACTTCATAGTCAGCAAAACAGCGGCTTCTTCAGACTTCAGGGTTTCAGGGCTCAAACTTCATAGTCATCAAAACAGCGGCTTCTTCAGACTTCAGGGTTTCAGGGATCAGACTTCATAGTCAGCAAAACAGCGGCTTCTTCAGACTTCATAGTCGGCAAAACAGCGGTTTCTTCAGAGTTCAGGGTTTCAGGGCTCAGACTTCATAGTC
>LQNS02276498.1:16575231-16587172 GCA_001587735.2 Parhyale hawaiensis
TTTAGATTTGAATGATATTTGTTTATAAATGGCCTCCCGGAGTCGGACTAAAAATTCCGACTCCGACTCCTAGAGCAAGTGAGATTCCGACTCCGACTCCCCCTCAAATCCTCCGACTCTGGCGACTCCGACTCCGCAACCCTGATTTCTAGCCTTGTTGTTGTCGATTAGTAAGTATATCAAAAGTTTGCTAAAGAAATCTACGAATGCAAGCCATTCTAAGACTCAGGAGAGTGTTTGCCACATTATCTTAGTCCTTGCTAATGGGCGACTAACAATGCATTTGATGCTGCCTGACGTCGATCCAGAAGTGGGCGTTCACGGAGTTGTTATCACCGAATTTTCTAACATATTTATATTTATCACGATTGTTGACTATTATAATGTACGGGTATCTTGGAATTTTATTTCTATTCATGATAAATTCGGAAAAGTCATGGAAGTTTGGTCACTGAAAATCACTGAGCGTAAAACAGTGAACGTAAAACGGTGGGGCCGTACAATTTTGCCTAGGAGCTGATAGGGTTAAAGAAGTGATGTCGTACTTTGCTAACGTTTTTAGATCGGTGTTTGGGACACAAGTAAAATCTATTGAACACGCATTAAGTCCCACCACAGCTGTCTGCCTGTTCGGAGAAAGCTCTAAATGGAAATTTAATTGCATTATGCTGGGATATTCTGTTCTTGCTCGACTGTTGACGCTTTGATATTCACAGTGCTGTCTTGCAAAGTGTGTGCATTGTGCCGGGACCGCACTTAACAATCGCGCACTCTACTTTTGGTCGGAAGTACCGTTTGCACGTTCGTTCAACTTGTTTTTCAGGAGTATCTTGAATACAGACTTGCAGTGCGGTATCGGGACGACGTGCGCGAATTTTAAAGTCTGGTCCGGGCATGAGAGTTAGCCAGAGAACTCCTAAGTTTTCTCGTACGATCACAAGCTACCTGGCGAGCTATATAGTTGAGCCACTGCCAAGCGAGGTATTTTCGATTAATTGAACCAACAACAGCCGCACTGTTTTGAAGCCCAACATTCTTTCAAATACTGAACCACAACAACGCCGAAGGATTTAAAAAATTATCTAACCCTGGGAATTTAACACAATGCACGAGTGTGTCGTAGGCGGGCGGCGACAGCTACGCATTTACAGCTTCTTGTCACTACGCCAAGGTTGAGATGGCAAGCAAGATATGCTGGCGCTCGTGACTGTAGTAGAGGCGCCTACGTCTCTGTGCAGGTGACTTGGCTCCACCAATGTAGCTGGTGTTAATTTTTGTTATCTTCTCTATTGTTTGCTGGCTTAAATCCTTGGATTTTATTGCGATTCAGCAGTGTTTTGACTTTGGTTGACTCATTCGATGCGGTAATGAAAGTAGGAGGGCTGCTGAAATACTCGCAGGATATGGTGAAACATTTTCATGTTTTACTTCAGCGAATGCGCGTTGAGGGCGGAAACTTATCTACGCTAGGGATTACTGAATGAAGCGTAGGGTGGTCATACGAAACGGACTCACGGCGACCTGATGCGTGGCGATAATCCTCCGTATTGTTTCGACTGCCTGGTGCCACTTACTGTCGAACATATACCGATCGTATCGCTGGAATGTCTAACCTATATTGTAGAACGCCGCCTCTACCTTGGCAACGCGACTCTACCGTACATATGATACTAGGTGACAAACTCAATGCATATCGGGGAGGGACCTACTTATTCGTACCTTAATGAACTTAATTATGTACCCGCTGTATAACTGATAAGATGTAAGAAACTTACTAACCCATTGTTTGCGGATTCACCAATGAATCACTATTATTGTGTCTGGGGTGGTTAAATTGGTAAGATAATAATAGTAAAAATAATGGAGCGTGGGGTTTAGAGAAGAGTTTTTGAGTCTCCGAAGATAACGTTGTTGGAAATGTTTTGGAAGGACACTTGTACTACATATATATGTATAGGCTTCATTGAATTTATCATAGGTATTTTCTTGCTGTGTCAAGCTTAGTTTTGAAAAGCTGCCGTCAGTTGAATCTAGTCAAACTTCCTAATAATTACGAAGAATCGCCCACTCATTATGGGTTGGGCGTTCCCAGGACCCAGAAGCCCGACAACGGTGGCGTTCGCGTTGCGTCGGGATGTTGCTGCGTTTCCGTTCTTTCCTTGTTTTTGTTTTGCCGCGTAGAATCCTCCTATATTCATCAGAATAATCAATGCGCTCTCAGCAAGGATGCGGCTTCTGAGAATCGTCAAGTGCGATGTCGTTAGGCAGTATCAGCCGTATTGCTTGCGGTCTCTTTTACGTCTTTCCTTCGTTCCACTTTGCCGCTTCCATACTCGTACTGATGATATTTTATTGTTTTGTACTCCTTTCTGATTTTCCTTGTTCTCTTGCACGTTTATCGTTCTTGCGTACATCATGTATGGTTTCCACGTTTCTATCGACATGCATTATGTCCCTTTTTCCTTAATCTGTGAGATCGCAATTATAGGGGAAACGAAGGCGTAAACTTCGTATATTATTAACTGCGAGTTCTCTTCTGTCTGTTACATTGGTTTCGCCGCATTTTTCAACTTAATTATATCTTCAATGTTTCGCATTGAACGTCGTATGTTTTACTATACCATAATCATCGCCCGCTAGCCAAGGTCGGGGGTTCTCAGAACTGTCTGGTTTGACGTTCAGCAAATGCCTCCGCTTAGCGCAGCGCCACTACCGCCCTCTGGCGCAGCCAATGAGCGCCTTGCTTTGGGGGGCGCGGCTCCGGCGACCAATCACAAACGAGAAGCTCTCGCATAGATACTGGCTTGCAAACCATGCTGGACTTCGGACCGTTGTACCATATTTGGTCCGGGTGGTAACAATTTTTTTTCTTCGTAGCCGACAGTTGTTGGCATCTCAGCGTCGGGGAGCCGAGGATTGCTTGTCTGTCCCAGACGTCTTGCTTCTGCTTGCAGATGATGTTTCGTGTGTTATTCGTCCCCGACTCATTGGAATGAATAGAGAAATTTCTGACCTCAAATATTCTACAAATTTCAAAGCTTTTCGTTGACGTGGTACTTGTACTGTAGAAATGCCGTGTTTGCTAGTCTGCATAGTGATAAAATGTTTTTTGTACTTCACGACCATTATGCCGAAATGCATGCCTTTTTCGCGGAAACAGAGGCTTAAATTTTCTAACTATAATTACCTTTTCTTTCTAATGTGGTGCCTGAAAATGGTTTGCGGCGACGGCAGCGGGCAATAACTTTTCTTGTGGAAAAAGTTTATTTTTATTCAATGTCCTTCTTGCGTGTTGTTTGTAGAGCTTTTCATTTTCAAAACTAGGTAATTTTTCCCATTGCTATCATAAAATTAATCTTTTTTCAGTTGGGAACTTGCGCGAGGCCTTCCAGTTGTCGAGCGAGGAGTGGCAGCAGAAGTACGGCATTGCTAAGCCCCAGAAACACAACAAAGCCATTATTTTCTACGCCAGAGGCCCTAACGCTAGCAGCGCTGCCGTGGAAACTGCTCACCGCATGGGCTACACCAAGTGAGTTAGCTAAAAACTTCGATTTTTGACCCGAGTGAGACGAGGTAGTAAATTGGAACTCTGGCAGAATTTCTGCATCCAAATACTTGGGTCTCGGGCTATGCGAGCGCACACTAGACTTACGTGCTACTGAAGCGCTAGTAAAGGTTCCTACTACTGCTAGCCTTACGGGGGGTCGTTCAGTCCTCGCGAAGTGCGAGTTGAACGCCCGCTCATAAGTTGAGCGTACAGTTGCATTATTGTGTCGCCTCAGTATAACTGTACTTTTACTGCTCTGAAGAAACCGTGAAACTGGTATGGTAGCTACTCATATTTTAGCAAAAAAAAGAAAGATTCTGTACCTTAAGTGACGCTACATTGATTGCCGCTCAGGTACATTGGTTTCATAAAGCTCTATCTTGTTTATTGTCATCGCAGTTTATAAAATTGCAGCGCTCACTGGTTGCCTTTGACGTTTCAAACACGGCTGTTCCTTCTAGAAAGTAGATTTTTGGTTGGGCGTTTTAGGTCAAGTTCTTCGGAGGAAAGAATTGAAGACCGATGTAGTTGGTTCTTCCCTCATGAAATCACTTGCACACTTTGAAAATACCTGAGAGCAACTGCTGGGGGACGCTAGTGACCAGAAATATACATGCCGAACATTCCTTATTCTTTCATTGGTGTCTTTAATTTCAGGTCTCGTCACTACTACGGGGGCTGGGAAGACTATTGTCTGAAGAACAACATACCCGTGACCAAGCGTCGCATCGCTGACGCCGCCAAACCTGTGGTCGAAGAAGATCCATTGCAGCAGCACTACAACTACCACTATTACAATCCTGACCTGCACTACCTCTAAACTTGGACACGCGCTCTTGCCCGAATTGATCTAATGTTTCATCGATGGAACGAACCGACCTCTGTTAAGGATAAGTTTCCCCATGACTTAATTTATTTATCAACACTGCAAACTCGACTAGGTGTCTTTGAACGAAAACAAGCCTTGCAGCTGTAATTCCGCATTATTATTATTTTTTTTAACTTTATTATTTTTTTTTTATCTTATGTGGGACTGAATATCGAAACCAATCGGCTGTTTGCTCTGCACTTAAGCCAGTATTCCTTGTTGACAGATCAGCTTGAGGTTCTTAATCGTTATAATTTTTTTTCTTATAACTTCAGCTCATTAGGTATCCTATAGACCGTTTGTTGGACGGAGATGCAAGCTCTTAAGTAATTTACAATCTCGTGTTTAGTGATATTTGCTGAAAATAGCAAAAGTAAGGTTACCTCTAACCCTTGGAATCAATAGGTAGCCTATGAAAGGAAACTGACGCTCGATTTTAGTTATGGCAATCGTATAGATCTTGAAAATAAAATCTGATCCCGTAGTTTAGGTACTTTCTTCTTAGTTATTAAGATTATCGGTGGTACATAAGACTATTGAGGCACCTACTGCTACTCTGAATGATAACACGATCTTTTTGCAAGATCTTCGTATTTGGGTCGCTCTTCTCTTCCCTCTGTCCTGCGTGTTAGGTATGCATTTATTGTTTGCTGTTTCCGCTGCGTATTTGGCTAAGTATAAATAATCGACTTGAGACTATGATAAACTTGCGTCATTGTATGGGCTGTGTGCGACTATTGGTGCGAGGCGTGGCTCTGATAATACTCACAATGGAAGCCTAATTGCGGACTCTCTTCTTAAGAGACCACCCCTCGATGCCGTCAGACGGGAGACTTCTTTGTTGTTTGTGCTTCTAGTGTAAGCACAGTCTCTTTGTGTGTAAATAGAGACTTGCTTTGCACCAGTATCTCCTCTTTTTCTGCATTTATTCCACCATTAACGAATGTAAATAGTTTATTCATTTCATTTCTTCCACTATCCCGATCTCCAGGCGTGTAGACCACTAAGTCTCATAATTATGTGGTTCGTCGTGCACAAGTTTCTTGCATTAGCTGCTTGTTGCACTTTCGCTTAGTTGATAGCCTCGACGAAAAGTCTCCCTTCTGACGGTATCGTTCTTAGGTAAACTAGCACCTACGTTTACTGTTACATCAAACGTTTTAGTTTCTACTGTGGCATACTAGTGACTACCGCTTGTAGTTTTATATCATTTTGCCGACGTTTATGCTGGTGTTCTTACGTGGCGGCATATTCAAGTTTGGTGTGTGGAAGGACTATTAGGCTATGAAAAACTACTGTTGTTCTGTGTCGTTTGTGTTGTTTTAGTTTCCCTGTAAACTCCTCTGTTGCTCTTTCCATAGCAGCATATATATATTTTTACACGTCCTTTCTGGCGTTGCTGACTTTGTTAGTATTTGCCGAAAGTGGTAGGCCTATTTATTATAAGATTGTAATCCTTGCTCGCAAGTTTGAACGCCCATACTGATTTATGCAGTTTTATAATGTGCCAAAAGAGGAACTAGGCAGACAACGTTTACCAGTTGCTGCGCGTTATAGTGTAGTCCACGGTAGCGTTAGAAATGATGCAAGCATTGTAAAGAGTTCCTAGTAATCTTTCCTGGAATGCTTACGCCACCGTTGTAGCAACGAGTTCTTTGTGACTACGTTCTATTCAAGCTGCAAAGTTGTTAATATGTTCAACGTTGTTGTCGGCAACTAGTAGCGACATATTTACAGTTTTTGTTTCATCTAATGATCCATAGGTTTTCTTGATGAAAATACTTCGTCTGATAGTGGTTTTGTTTCTCTGGATTTCGACGCAGTAAGCCTTTTGCTGTGACATGAGAAATTACCAGCTTCAGGCAATTGCATGAAATTCGCAAAGGTGCTTTTATGAGTAGTAAAAGTTGAGAGGATTGATAACTAGAATGACTTGTGGCATGTAGAGAGGCACATTCCAGTGCAGCTTGTATCCTTTGCATTGGCAGTCTTGCTCAAAATGTTGAAACTAGTCTACCCTACCAAAAGTCAGGGTCGCTGCAAAGGCTAAAGCTCTAATTCACTTTCTGTGCGGCGGCCCCAAATTTTGTTGGGGTAACGATGGCTTTCTCTTATATAATAAGTTACGTGAGGTAGCAAGATCTTGCAGTAAAATGTTTCAATTTCTTGGTTGTATTCCTTCGAGATTCGGTAATCATCAACAATAATTTAACAACATCTATGAACTGAAAGTTATAGAACGGGGGTGCTCTCACTCCCTTGAAGAGGGGTGCAGAGTACCCTCGTTCTTCAAATACATATTTTAATAGTTACATTGGTACAAGCTTCATTTGTCATATGGGTTAACTATTTGTAAGGGTTGTGAGAACACATTAAAAGTTCTACCGAGGTGCCAGGCAAAGGAAAGTTTGGGAACCCCTGTCTAGAATCTTTTGGAAACTTGCAGCGTTCCAGAATGAACTCCAAATTAGCCACAACAATTGCAGTCTTCAGTAGAATACTATGCTGTAATTCCAGGCGCTAAAGTAGGAAAATGAGGCAATAGCAATTGGCGTGGAAGCATATATTACCACAGAGTCGTAACAATGGTTAAAAATGCCCTACTGCAACCCACGGAATGCCATGCGCACGATATTTTAAAGCCGACACACGCCGAACTTGAAACAGAGTTTCATGCCTTGGAAAAAAAAAAAAAAAAACCTCCGCAGCTCAGGGCGAAGTAACTCGAAGTCTTAGAGATGCGATGCTGTTGCAATTTTAATTCAATTTAAATCCCTACCACAATTGCATCGACCGACGGGGCTGTAACAGCCCACTGATACGGAGCAGGTTTGTTATCATTCCGTGTACCCCGAAGTGCTCGCAATTCAACCACAAAGTTTTCAAAATACGCCCAATAACTCTAACGGCAAGCCGAAGTCTGTGTCGTCAATAGACAACCGAGTTCCCATCTTTTTTTTACACCACAAACGAGACAAAGTCGTCAGAACAAAGCCCAGCTCCTCAGTATTCATAAACGGCAAGCCGGGAAAAGACAGGCTAATTAATCCTACGTGGCCTCCATTTTGATACAGATTATATAAAGAGAGCGTTAACAAATAGCCGACGAGGTCGTTCGGCCGGGTCATATGTGAATAAGGATTTGAACGCTACGTGGGACTGCATCGGTTGTTGCTCATACATCACGTGGGGTGCAGTGCAAGGCCTACGGCGACGGTGGCAGTCTCAATGGAGGAGGCGGGAGTGTGGGTGGCTGGTCATCGTTACTGCGGGCGCGGTTACCAACGAGCGTCGGCCGCAGTTCTTCTTTGAGTAGCTGCAAAATATTAGAAAATTTACATGGGGATGTGTCCACACAAGAGCCCTCGGAAAATCTGACTTTGAGATGTATTTTTAATTTAGAGGAACGTTTAGACCATGCGAGAAGTACCTGAAAAATTGAGGGATATTCCTGGCAATTTAAAAAAAATAAACTGAAACTTTCTCATGAAACTAGAAACTGGGAAGCACTAAGAAACCCGAGGAATAAAAAGCGCAAACTATGGGTAAATTTGGGACGCAACTCTGGAAAACTTAAAAAAAAAGTAGCCACTTGAGACTCCTTCAAACCAAATACGTTGATGACGAGGCCTACAATAAAAAATTTGATGGTGGAGTCATCGGAAGCTTGTGGAAACAGCTTAACCCTTTCGATACGGACGGGACGTACACGTTCTGCATCAAAATTTTTAATATGAAAACCGGCGCATTGTTTCTAGCTTTGAAAATTTGGACAACATATTTAACAAGCTGTCTGAAGTCAGTGATAGTATTTTCTTTATGACTAAACTAAACTGTAGGGGAGCTCAAGTGACTACAATGATTGAGCACTACAACATCCATATGAGAAATAAACTGTTTATTATTATTATGATAGTGTCTTCTAGGAGCTTCTATTAGAAGCTCATAAAAGAGCAAAGTTTCCGTAGCGAAAGTGATACACAGACCGACAGCGGGCAGAAGTGTGATTACCGGTAGTTACGAGGAGGAAAACCCAACCTAGGGTACGTCACCCTCGCCTAGAAGTGACTTTGGCCCGAAAATCGCTCTTTTTAGGCCCTACTGTCGGAAAACCCGAACTACTTTCGGGTAAGTTGGAAAAGAACCCTTCATAACTTCGGGTAGGTTAGGTGAGGGTAGGTCTGGTTTTTCTAACCACCTATTTTTTCAATTTTGGTCACGTCATATTTTGTAGAAGGAAACTAAGTGCTAGGGTAACAGCACTCGAATGTTTCACTGGATTTTCTGCAACAGTATTAAAATGCAAGATATAAGCCTACCCACCGATGCGAAATCAAACTGTTTCAACCAGGGTTAAGGAGTTATTTATCAAATTCGACTGCGCCTCGTCGAACTCCAAAGCTGGCCCACTCCTTTTCTTAAGGAAATATAATGTCTTGTACCAGCTCCAAATTCTGAAACAACCTAGTCCCCGACTCATGTCAAGGACCCGGAATACAGAAAGTTATAAAAGGTCAATTATTTCTATATAGAGACGTTTTTCTAAACTCGTTACCGAATAAGTCAGTTTCTATCAGAAATTTTTTATCTATCATCAGCATCATGGTCGCGGAGTTCATCCCTGACCTCTTCCCGCGAAAACCCAATCACCTATCTGTCTTACAGCTCTAATGTCAATTGTATAGAGTNAAGTCCCAAGCCCCCCCCCCCCCTTATTCTCTCCACCTTCGGTAATTGCCTTGTTCCGACCGCGTTTTGTGACGAGAGTGGATGCTCTGTACAAGGTACCGATTTTCACCACATATAAGTTTTCTAACGAAATAGTGGGCCTATTAAATATAATCTGAGCTGTATGCGAATACCTTTGTAGCAATTTTAGTAAATGCGGCTCAAAATAAGTCCCTAAATATGCATAGTTACCCTATGTGTTTAAGCCTACTTGAACACAGCTAAATAAATTAAGCGGGACTGTGGGGCAGACAGTCAGACATCGGCGGCCGCTAACCATACAGCTGCAGCCCGAGATAGATTTCCTAGGCCGCTCAGGCCGGCGTTTGCGGCCTTTGTTAGAGACCTAACTGCTGTCTCTGTACTTTGCAGGTACAAAAATATAACCATGAATTGGAACTACTGCACTGCAATTTTTATCCTTCAGCCTTTCGGTACAACAGAAACGGGAGGAGGTAAGTGAGCAGTTCACCGAGAAAATAACTGTTCACGTCACTCAGACTTCGCGCTCTAAAAATGCCCCGAATGCGACTCGGCAACCTTAGTTTTAACTACACAATTCTGCACTACCTCTGTTACAAGAAGTGAAAGAAAATAAACAGTAAACCATCAACGCAAGAAACAGAAAGAGAGGATAGCAAAACAGGCAAGCACAGAATCTTGTAGGGGCAGATTCAAGTCTCGTGGGATAATTTTCTTCATTATTTATTTCCAGATGTAAGATAGCTTCAGTGTCTCAAAAGACATCATTATTATTATATTGGTATCGTCCCGCTCATTCTGGAACTTGGACAATCAATATCGATCAAGATAATTTACTCGGCAACAGCCGGAACCACAACGTCGTGCTCAGGGGGTAAGAGATGAAGGACGAAAAGTGAAGAAGACAGAAGAAAGAAGCGCTCGTGCGGACGGCCCCTTCTGTGGCCCTCCGCACGGGCGAGGTAAGGGCCCCGCAGAAAAAATCGGTCACCTCGATCGGCGGCCCACCCCGCGGGACAGAAAGGAAATATAGAGAAAGAACCTAACTGTACAAAACTAACCTTCTCAGCAGGAACTGCGGCCAGATGCTACATCCCCTGCGGAGAAGGCACTCGGGACCCTTGCGTGCGTGATACCCAAACATATAGTGGCAGGGAAAGGGCCCGCCACAATATGCCCCTGAGGGCCTAAAAAGACAGTGAAGCTCGTTCTCACGACTTTGTTGCTGCTGTCACTACTAAAATAACATAGCTAACTATAGATGCTTTTAGTAATTGGAACCCAAGGCATCGACTGGGAATATTTTAGCTCTGAGATAACTCCCGGTTGGTTTTCCCATATTTCTCAAGCTATGACTTCTTAGAGCGTATAAGTCCCGCTCACAGAGGAGAAACAAAAGCAAATAGCCAGGTAACTATACAAACAAGCTTTACAGCAAGGAATATGGCCAGATGAAACTATACTCGCAGTAACCCATTTACGTTAGCTTTTTCTTCTGCGTGATGCACAAGGCTTGTACATATCCTGAAAATCTCGTAAACAGAAGCGACGCCGAAAGAAATTATGGCTTAGGAAACTTATGTGGCATGTAGCCCTGTGAGCGAGAGAAACCAAATTTTAACTTGCTAAGTAGGCCTCTCAGGTACATCGCATGTGCGACCTAGTTCAGCCGGTGGCTGTTACGTCACAGCCTCTGCCAGTGCCTGGAGGCAGTCTTTAATCTGCACCTGATCTTGCTGGATGTCGGTTCTCGCTCTCCTCCTAAGCCCCATTGCCAGCCATTTTAAACTTTCGCGATTGTTGAGAGTAATACGCAAGATCTTTGTCATAGAACGTGCAGTAAGCTTTGGAACCTTTTAATAATTCTTTGTAAGCTCAAATAAACTATTTTAAACCAATTTTACCAGTGGAAAGAAAATTTAATAAACTTAAGATTTTTGCTGAAATATACTTGATTCCTGAATGCAAGGTAACAGAAGACAAGAGTAAACTGAAAGCACTCTGGAAAATGAACTAATCTAAAGTAAAAGTTAAAAACTCCACGAATATTATCGGGTACTGTCGGCGCCTGACAAGCTATAGTATTAGAACAGTTATTGGTGCCCGGTAACAGCCCTTACGTGGAAAGTATTTCCTTTTGGAGCGGCCACGCCAAAATAATGTAGTGCATCTCAGCATATTTTCAAATTAGCTAATCACAAAAACACTCGGTATGAAAATTACTTAGACTCCGCTGCTTTGGGAAACACGCACTATCCGGACTCTTTCGGTCGCACTCACCGACTCAAGTTTTCAACAAAATAAGCACTTCTTTCACACAGTCTGACTCCAACTAAGACTCCAGGACCCTCAAAAATGTCCGACATGACGGCCTCCAAAATGTCCGAGTCCAGGGCCCAAAATTTCCGACTCCAGGGCCCCAAAATGTCCCAATCCAGGGCTCCATTATTATTATTATTATTATAGTCATAGTTTTACCACCGTATCCACTCGATTAGTGATCCGTACAGTGTAAACTCGGTCTTTCTGCACAGCTCAGTAGGAATATTTTATCCCGGCATTCCTGCCGGAAAAACTCGTTTGGCTCAGTGCGCTACTACTGGCGGGAAAAAGGCGCAAAGTATAGTAGGAGACACTCGAGTGGTCGGCCCCTTTTGTATCTTTCCACTCGAGAGAGACTAGAGATGTCCCGCGTACCAGGTCGACTATCTCGATCGACAGCCCACCTCACGGGGCAGAAAGAGGAAAGTAGAGAACCTACCTAACTTTACAATACTAACCTCGTCAGCAGGAACTGCGGCAAGCTGCAACATCTC